>JANAVB010025999.1:27608833-27713833 GCA_029216955.1 Iris pallida
TGTTAAAACTCCTTGGGGGTCGGAACCTATGAAGGTACTTTCCCACTAACGAGGAAACTTCAGGTCCTGGGGGACAGGGCTGAGGAGATGACGGCCGTCTTCAAGGAGGTGGCGAGTCATCATTTCTATATGCAGAGACGGGATAGAAAACGGGACGCGCCTCATGTGACCGCTTGGAGAGATTATGTCTTTAGACAAAACAAAAAGGATCCCTCACAGTTTTCCACTCCACGGCGCTCTCTCGTAGCGAAGTGTTGTCCGAAATGAGCAGGTTAGGGGAAAAAAATCCCCGAGGAAATGATGACCAGCAGTCAGATGCACGCTCCTATAGCTGCTTCGGCATCTTGCTTATCGGATGTCACCCAAGGGTGTTAGCGTCCTACCTGATGATATGGCTCCGGGATTGCGTGTTCGCGGGCGGATCCGGTGCCGTAGAGAGGGTATCCCGAAACTTAATCCTACCAGCCGGAAGTTGGTCTTCGGCTGGCGTTTGGCTCTTCTTCCTGCAATGGTATGTAACCTGCAGCGAGGTTTGCGAGAGTTTGCTGGAAATGTGATTCATGACAGGGCAGAAACAATAACTTCCCACGCGCTGAACTGCCGTTTCACTATTTGATGGGATGGCTGATTTTGCATCATCCCAGTGTGATGAGTCCAGGCTCGGAAGAAGACTATAAGGCTGGAGATGCACTCCTTCGTCGTTTCAATCGGAGGAGCTGGTCGCATACTGGTGTGTCCCTTTTGTAGAAAGGTTTTATCCCGTCTTCAGGGTTAGGAGATTACCAAAGTTGGTCCAATCTTCTTGGGTTTGAAGCCAACGAAGATTTAAGGGATTTGGGCGAAGGTACCACCACTCTGCCTCAATGGGGATTCGCTGGTTGCAGATGTAAGCCCTGTTTTTCAATTTTAGTTTTATTAGTGCTAATTAAATTTTAATGTTAGTTTTGGCCTTAAATATTTTATTAGGATTTTTAGGAATTTTTCTATATTTTTAAATGAGTTTTAAATATAAAATATCACTTTGCAAATTATTTGAAATTAATTAAATAAGTTTTGCAATTTTAGAATTAATTTTATATCAGTTTGTAATATGATTTGTTCTTAATTATGAAATACAAATATATTTTGCACTTTAATACTGTTAAACCCCTTTTGTAATTTTTCTAATCTCTAGGGGCCCTAGTGCAAATTACCAAACCCCTCCCCCCCCCCCACGACCAACTCTCTCTCCTCCAGTTCACTCACCCACCCCCGCTGACCCGACGACTGCACCGACCGAGACTCACCGCCCTGCCCCGCCTTTCCCGGCTGCCCCCACCGCCACCAGAGGCCCTATAAAATCCCCCTCACTCCCTCGACCAGACCCTAACCCTAAACACTCCCTCGACCGCCAGCGCCGCCCCATCACCCCCTCTCACCCCACCGGAACCCTAGCTACGGCGAGCCCCTGTCCAGCCTCACCATCGTCGTCGACAGCCGCCACCACCGTCATCTGCTTCGCCTTGCCGAGCTGGAGGCAACGCCACTGGAGCGCCGCCGTCCCGACGTCTCCTCCGTCGTCCCCGACCTTCGATTCACCCTGGGTTGATCGGACGTAAGTGTCAGCTTCGATTCGTGTCGTGCGAGTCTCGTCTTCACATATGAGACTCGCCAGGACACGGGGATGTTCGTCCAGTAGCTGGACACGAGAATTAGGGTTCGTGCGTGTCGTGCGAAGCACGGACACGAGAAAACCCTGTGTCCTTAACTGTCAGGACACAGGACAGATTTTATATTTTTTTTATTATTAACCTAACCTAAAACGAAATAAAATAAACCCAACCCTTTTCCTAACACAACTGATGGGCTGACCCCCTGGCCAGCCCATCCTAAGCTAAAACCCCCCACCCCCCCCCCCCCCCCCCCCCCCCGCGCGCGCGCTGTGTGGCTCGGGTTCGAGCCCGGCCACTGCTGCGTTTTCCTTTCCTTTTCTTTCTTTTTCCTTTTCTTTTCTTTTGTTATTTATATATATATGTATATACATATATTTGTATATATATATAATTATATTACTGTATTTATGTATATATACTTACTGTTTTCTTATATATATATGTATATATACTTTATTCTCTTGTATTATTATATGTATATATACATATATGTATTATGTATACATATATTATGATATATATATATATATATAATATATATAATATATATATTTCCTTGTGTGTATATATATATATATATATATATTATATATATATATATATATATATATATATAGATATATATATATATAATAATATATATATTATGTAGAAGTATTTTTTATATGTAGTATATATACATATTTTGTATATATATATATAATATATAGTTGAGCATTTTCCTATATATAAATATCCCTATTTTATATATAGATATATATATATATTTTTGTATTTCACTTAGCTTAGTACAAATTATCTTTATAAGATAATATTCATACTTTTATAGTTACTACGTAAAACTTTACCTTATTAAAATATTAATATTTATTTTGCAGTCCTATCACCTAGTATTTTCTGTATATTTAAATTACTGCAACCATTTGGTGTCCAAGCCTAGCATGGGTATTTGGGCCCAAATGTGTTTTCACACATTCAAGACCTGTACAAGTCATATTGGACTTGATTCATGGCCTTGGGTCCTGTATTTGAACTTTGGTTCAAATTATACATGGACAAAATACGCAGAATAATTATTGTGTGCATTGCTGTTTTAATTTCTAAAAATACTTAAAGTATTGCTAAAATTATGGAAAAATAGTTTTAGATACTATGTTAAGTTGGCTAATTTAGTATAATTTTTGTAGTATTTAATTTACTGTTTTGCCACTAGTTTGGCATATGAAACCAAAACTCATTTTCTGTATACTTAGGAAAACTGATTTTTATAAAATATTTGTACTGGTTAATAAATTCCAGAAAAATTATAATAAATTTCTATGATAACAAGGAGCACCTTGGTACTTTACTTTAAGAAAAACTAGGCTTTTTGTCTACTTTAAAAATTGTTAGAACACAATAATCTTTTGATTTATTTATTGATTAATTACGACTTGTAGCTTTTTGTGTTAATTGGAGTTTTAGTCATGTTAAACCCCATCCCTCACTAGTGTAAAGACCCTAGAAAGTTAGTTAACATAGTGTGTCACCCCACATTGGTCTCCTATGCCAAGTCATCATTTTGGTTAGGTGCCCAGTCACAAATCGTGTCGCACCAATTAGTGTTCTAGTATTTTAGCTTAGTGTAAAAGCTAAGTTATTGCATTTACTTCTACAGCGACGAGTTACTGGACATCCATAGCACAGTTATCGCAGCTTGTTTTGTTTTGCTTTGCTAGAGGCAAGTACTTTCTACGAACTTTACATATTGTCACATAAATGAACTGCAAACCCCACCATGTTAAATGCTGATCCTTGGGGTAGCAAGTTAGATCTCTACATGTTGTACTTTCAGTTACTACCATGCTTAGGACAGTCTTGATGTATCTCTTACATGATTAGGATGGGTTATGGGGAAACTGTTAGTAGCGTACGTGATCATGCCCTTACTCGTACGTACGTACCGAGCAAGGTTGACATTTTATGTATACCTTGTCGTAGGCGCACCAGCTGTATTTGTACGTATGTACATCTATCGCTTGTTTTACTTGTACGTATGTACATTTTATTTACATTGTACCTCGGTACATTGTACATCTATTGACCGATCACGTACCTGCTCCAGTTTTAAATATTACATATACATCTGTCTCTATGACATATGTGTCCTTGCCATGATAGATTGAGTGATGCCATGCTTTCCAGTTATTCCTTTCATGTTCATTTCCATGTTTCATATGCTAGTTTGCTAGATTTAGTACTTGCTCCCGTCCTGACAGGATAACGTTGTAGGTGTCCTTTCTGAGGAGGAGTTACTCTGCGACTCATATTATGGGATTACTGCCGAGGACCCGGCTCTGCTTTACGAGGATGTTCCTGCAGGGAACCTCGCCTAGTTGTCTTTTGTTTACTTAGACTTTTGAGAGTAGACATGTATTAGACTTCATCATTTTGTAACTGGACATGTATCCAGTCTTACATTTCAGTTTACTTGTACTTGGATATTTTACTATATACGACGACTTTTGTGTTTGGAGCATTTATGATTCTTCTTCACTTATAGAACTGTTAGCACATTTAGTCTTATCCTGTTGTCTTTAGAACAGCTTACTACGTTTTATCTCAACGTAGGCTGGACATGACTCGGCCTAGCCCAACAATTTGGGTAGCGGGTCGTGACATGTTTTTAGTGGTGGCCCATGCAGGTCTCTGACTAAAATGTTTGGTTACGTTATTGTACCAAGCATGCCTGCAATTAGGAACTTAAGGTAATTAGACAACACTAGGAAAGACGCTTAGAACACTTAGAGGAATGCTAGGATTGTAACATAGGAAATACATCACACGTTTGCTATTATAATTAGATTTTCTTGCATATGATTGCTTACTTTAAATAAGTCCTTATAAGTCTTTTTATGTGTAATTTAGATGGTGCTTACTCGCTCGTCCCAGTATGTTACCCCCGAGAATGGGGCCCTCCATATCCAGTCAGCTGACCGGTTGACTGATACACCTCCACCTACCACATTCCCCCACTCCACAGATCCACAGACCCAGATACCACCTTCCACATCCCAGGCCCGACAGGACCCGATACTTCTACCACCCCCTATCACTACACCCACCCAGGCTTCCGTCACACTCGACGGGACCCAGCTGCTCACACTGATCCCGGGGTTCCTAACAACCCATCAGGAGCAGACTACCCTACTCTGCCAGAGCATGGAGCATTCTGAGGGACGTTCCGCGGTCCCACCATATGTAGAGCCACGGCAGAGAGCGGGGACGGTCAAGGACTTCATGGGTCTGAATCCCAAGGAGTTCTCAGGGACTGAGGGCATAGTAGTAGCTGATGACTGGCTAGATTCTGTAGAGAGGAAGCTTCTGGGAGTTAGGATGCCGGATGACCTTCAGGTCGAGGCAGCAGGATTTCTGCTGATAGACTTAGCAGGAGTCTGGTTCAGGAATGAGCCGTTGTTCGCGAGAGGTAGAGCCACCTGGGACCAGTTCAAGACCCAGTTCAAGAAGAAATTCTTCTCGACCACTGCTAGAGTAGCCATGGAGCTACGATTCCAGAACATCCAGCAGGAGAACCGTTCTGTTGATGACTATGCGGGAGAGTTTAGTCGCCTGAGCCGTTTTGCTCCTAGTCTGGTTGCTGATCCAGAGGAGATGACCCGTAGGTTTTGCCATGGTCTAGTTCCAGACATTGGCATCCTTATAGTGGCGAACGGTACGACTGACTACTACCAGAGCCTAGAGTTAGCCCGGAGCATCGAGGAGCGTCTTCTGTCATGCAAGAGGCCGGCTTCTGTACACCATGAGGGTCCATCCAAGCGTCAGGCTTTCCAGCAGAGAGCGCCGACGCCACCCCAGCAGACTTACCGTCCCCCTACACCACATCATCAGACCCCGCCAGTTCGAGCCCCGGGACCCCGTCAGCAGCAGCAGAAGGGAGCTATATATTCTTTCTGCGGAAGACCAGGGCACGATTACTCCATCTGCAGGAAGAGGCTGAAGCAGTGCTTAGTTTGTGGGTCTGCCACCCACATGATACGGGAATGCCCGGTAGCGAAGACTAGAGGACCGCTTCCGACTCAGCAGCAGAGATTCGGGCAGCATCTGCAGCAGCAGAAGGGACCCCAGGGGAGGGTTTACAGTCTAGCCATTGAGCCGGAGCCGGAGCAGGTTTCGGAGCCGGATTACTTAGCTGACGTCATCACAGGTCATGTTTATTTGCATACTTTTCTAGCTGTATGTTTGTTTGATTCTGGTGCATCTCATAGCTTCCTATTATTAGAGTTTATGCATAAACATTATCTAGTAGCTACACCTACTGCGGAGATTAGTAGAGTGATGACGGGAGGAGGACCAGTGCCTATTAGATCTATCTATAGATGTTCTATTTTTATAGCCGGGATAGAGTTCAGAGGGCGATTCTTTGTGATGCCACTCCCCGGTTATGATATCATATTAGGGATAGACTGGCTTAGCTATGCCCATGCATCTATAGATTGCTATGAGGGTAGTATTTTGTTCAGTCCCCCAGGCACAGCACCATTCAGTGTCAGGAGGACAGGGCCGGAGATCAACCTAGAGCCGAACTGTTGTGCTACAGTCGGGGACGCAGCACCGCCACACCCTACCATTAGGGAGTTTATGGATGTATTCCCAGAGGATCTTCCAGGACTTCCGCCTGACAGAGATGTGGAGTTCACTATAGATTTAGTGCCGGGTTCATCACCAGTATCCCGGGCTTGCTATAGAGTGAATCCCAAGGAGGTCATAGAGATGAAAGAGCAGATTGATGACCTGTTGAAAAAGGGTTTCATTCGATCCAGTGCTTCTCTATGGGGAGCACCAGTGCTCTTTGTGCCTAAGAAGGATGGTACAGTCCGGTTGTGTATTGACTATCGGGTCTTGAATGCCATCACCATCAAGAACAAATATCCTCTGCCCAGGATAGATGATTTGTTCGACCAATTGAGCGGGGCGAAGGTGTTTTCCAGGATAGACTTGAGATCCGGGTACCACCAGGTGAAGGTTAGGCCAGCAGACATCCAGAAGACGGCGTTCAACACGAAGTACGGGCAGTACGAGTTTCTGGTGATGCCATTTGGTCTCACAAATGCGCCAGCTGTCTTTATGAACTTGATGAATAAGACATTTCACCAGTATCTGGATAAGTTCATCGTGGTATTTATCGACGACATCCTGATATACTCGAAGACCCCGGAGGAGCATGCAGAGCACTTGCGGATAGTTTTGGGGATTCTGAGACAGGAGAGATTGTTTGCCAAATTGCCGAAGTGCGAGTTCTTTTTAGACCGAGTGGAGTTTTTCGGCCATGTAGTCACTGGAGATGGAATCTCGGTGGATCCCAGGAAGATTGCTGCAGTTGAGACGTGGAAGGCTCCGACGTCAGTTTCAGAGATCAGGAGCTTTCTGGGTTTAGCAGGCTATTACAGAAAGTTCGTCCAGGACTTTGCTAGGATAGCTGAACCCATGACGAAGCTGACGCGGAAGGACGCAGAGTACATCTGGTCAGAGGACTGCCAGACGGCATTTGAGGAGCTGAAGAGGAGGCTGACGACCGCTCCAGTTCTGACTTTACCTTCAGGTTCCGGAGGTTTCACCATTTTCAGCGATGCTTCTGGGAAGGGGCTAGGATGTGTCCTACAGCAGCATGGGAAAGTGATTGCTTATGCATCTAGGCAGTTGCGGACTCATGAGAGAAATTATCCTACCCATGACCTCGAGTTAGCTGCGGTGATCTTTGCACTCAAGTTATAGAAACATTACTTATACGGAGAGCGTGTGGAAATCTTTACTGCCCACAAAAGCTTGAAGTATGTGTTCACGCAGAAAGAGCTGAACATGAGGCAAAGACGATGGTTGGAGTTGATGAAGGACTTCGACATCGATTTACAGTATCATCCCGGGAAGGCAAATGTGGTGGCGGATGCGCTGAGCAGGCATCCGATGGCATGGTACCTGATGATTGATCGACATTTGTGGGAGGATCTGGAGAAGCTCGGTATCGAGCTAGTTCGGCCAGGATCAGTGATACAGATAATGGCGCTTGACATTCAGTCAGGATTGATGGAGCAGATCCGGGAGGCACAGTCTACAGATGAGAGCCTTCGCAGACTTCGACCCCAGGCGTTAGCTGGATTGCTGGATGACTTCACTATAGCAGAGGATGGATCCCTGAGGCATGGCAGCCGATTGTGCGTGCCGAAGGGAGAGCTAGTAGAGGCAGTCTTGCAGGAGGCGCACCGATCGAGATATTCTATTCACCCTGGTGCTAACAAGATGTACCGTGACTTACGGGAACATCTTTGGTGGCACGGGATGAAGAGGGATGTATCACGTTTCATCTCGAGATGCCTAGTTTGCCAGCAGGTCAAGGCGGAGCGCCAGAGGCCAGCTGGTTTGTTGCAGCCGTTACCCATTCCCGAGTGGAAGTGGGAACATATTACGATGGACTTCGTTTCAGGGCTTCTTCGTTCCCAAGGAGGGAAGGATGCCATCTGGGTCATCGTAGACAGGCTGACGAAGTATGCGCACTTCATACCCTTCAAGGTGGGGCTTTCCACCGAGAAGTTGGTGGAGCTATACATGCAGCAGATAGTTCGCCTACACGGAGTGCCGGTGAGCATCGTGTCAGACAGAGACAGTAGATTTACATCCCACTACTGGAGGAGCTTGCAGAAGGAATTGGGCAGTAGGCTCAAGTTCAGTACGGCGTACCACCCACAGACAGATGGGCAGTCCGAGAGGACGATACAGACACTGGAGGATATGCTGAAGACTTGCGTGCTGGACTTCGGAGGATCATGGGAGAGCCATCTGCACTTGGTAGAGTTTTCATACAACAACAGCTACCAGGCCAGTATTGGTATGTCTCCTTTCGAGGCGCTATATGGACGACGGTACCGGACACCGCTCTTTTGGGATGATGTCGGAGATAGAGTTATGCTCGGGCCAGAGATGATCACGGATGCAGCAGAGAAAGTCGAGATGATCAGAGACAGGCTCAGAGTAGCTCAGGACAGGCAAAAACACTGGGCTGATGCTAGTCGCAGGCCGATGGAGTTCGCAGACGGTGATATGGTGCTAGTGAAGATATCACCTACTCGAGGGACGATCCGGTTCGGACGAGGAGGGAAGCTGAGCCCCAGATACATCGGGCCATTCGAGGTGCTTGGCAGGATCGGAGAGGTAGCTTACAGGGTTGCACTTCCACCCAACCTAGCAGGAGTTCACGACGTCTTTCACGTATCTCAGCTGAGGAGGTATGTTCCAGACCCCAGTCATGTGCTAGATCATTCAGAGTTGGAGGTCGGACCGAGCCTTACAGTTTCTGAGCAGCCAGTGGAGATATTAGACAGGAGGAAGAAGATGCTGAGGAACAAGGTTATACCCCTAGTACGAGTAGCTTGGAGCCGTCACTCCCCAGGTGAATCTACTTGGGAGAGGGAGTCGGACATGAGGGAGAGATACCCTTACTTGTTCGATCCAACCGCTGCGAGGGAACCACCCGTTCCCGCTTGATACCCTAGAGGTTAGTTTCGATCGCAGCCTTAGTCATTTTGTTGCATTACTTGCTATGTTAGAATATTGTTGGGTCTTCAATCCTTGTGAATTTTGAGGACAAAATTTTTTAAGGAGAGAAGACTTGTAAGCCCCTGTTTTTCAATTTTAGTTTTATTAGTGCTAATTAAATTTTAATGTTAGTTTTGGCCTTAAAATATTTTATTAGGATTTTTAGGAATTTTTTTTATATTTTTAAATGAGTTTTAAATATAAAAATATCACTTTGCAAATTATTTGAAATTAATTAAATAAGTTTTGCAATTTTTAGAATTAATTTTATATCAGTTTGTAATATATGATTTGTTCTTAATTATGAAATACAAATAATATTTTGCACTTTAATACTGTTAAACCCCTTTTGTAATTTTCTAATCTCTAGGGGCCCTAGTGCAAATTACTAACCCCCCCCCTCCCACGACCAACTCTCTCTCCTCCAGCTCACTCACCCACCCCCGCTGACCCGACGACTGCCCCGACCGACTCACCGCCCTGCCCCCGCCTTTTCCGGCTGCCCCCACCGCCTCCAGAGGCCCTATAAAATCCCCCTCACTCCCCTCGACCAGACCCTAACCCTAAACACTCCCCACGACCGCCAGCGCCGCCCCATCACCCCCTCTCACCCCACCGGAACCCTAGCTACGGTGAGCCCCTGTCCAGCCTCACCACTCGTCGTCGACAGCCGCCACCACCGTCATCCGCTTCGCCTTGCCGAGCTGGAGGCAGCGCCACAGGAGCGCCGCCGTCCCGACGTCTCCTCCGCCGTCCCCGACCTTCGATTCACCCTGGGTTGATCGGACACATAAGTGTCAGCTTCGATTCGTGTCGTACGAGTCTCGTCTTCACATATGAGACTCGCCAGGACACGGGGATGTTCGTCCAGTAGCTGGACACGAGAATTAGGGTTCGTGCGTGTCGTGCGAAGCACGGACACGAGAAAACCCTGTGTCCTTAACTGTCAGGACACCGGACAGATTTTATATTTTTTTTTATTATTAACCTAACCTAAACGAAATAAAATAAACCCAACCCTTTCCCTAACACAACTGATGGGCTGACCCCCTGGCCAGCCCATCCTAAGCTAAACCCCCCCCCCCCCCCCCCCGCGCGCGCGCGCTGTGTTGGCTCGGGTTCGAGCCCGGCCACTGCTGCGTTTTCCTTTTCTTTTTCTTTTCTTTTTCCTTTTTCTTTTTCTTTTGTTATTTATATTTTTTTTTTCTTTTGTTATTTATATATATATGTATATACATATATTTGTATATATATATATATAATTATATATACTGTATTTATGTATATATACTTACTGTTTTCTTATGTATATATGTATATATACTTTATTCTCTTGTACTTTATTATTCTATGTATATATACATATATATGTATTATGTATACATATATATTTATGTATATATATATATATATATATATATATATATATATATATATATATATATATATATATATATATATATATATATATATATATATATATATATATATTTTCTTGTGTATATATATATATATATATTATTATATATACTATTATATGTATATGTATACATTATTTTGTATATATATATATATATATATATATATATATATATATATATATATATATATATATATATATATATATATATATATTATGTAGTTAAGTATTTTCTTATATGTATGTATATATACATATATTTGTATATATATATAATATATAGTTGAGCATTTTCCTATATATATAAATATCCCTATATTTATATATATATATATATATATATATATATATATATATATATATATATATATATATATATATATATATATATATATATTATTTTTGTATTTCACTTAGCTTAGTACAAATTATCTTTATAAGATAATATTCATACTTTTATAGTTACTACGTAAAACTTTACCTTATTAAAATATTAATATTTATTTTGCAGTCCTATCACCTAGTATTTTCTGTATATTTAAATTACTGCAACCATTTGGTGTCCAAGCCTAGCATGGGTATTTGGGCCCAAATGTGTTTTCACACATTCAAGACCTGTACAAGTCATATTGGACTTGATTCATGGCCTTGGGTCCTGTATTTGAACTTTGGTTCAAATTATATACATGGACAAAATATGCAGATAATTAATTATTGTGTGCATTGCTGTTTTTGATTTTCTAAAAATACTTAATGTATTGCTAAAATTATGGAAAAATAGTTTTTAGATACTATGTTAAGTTGGCTAATTTAGTATAATTTTTGTAGTATTTAATTTACTGTTTTGCCACTAGTTTGGCATATGAAACCAAAACTCATTTTCTGTATACTTAGGAAAACTGATTTTTATAAAATATTTGTACTGGTTAATAAATTCCAGAAAAATTGTAATAAATTTCTATGATTAACAAGGATCACCTTGGTACTTTACTTTAAGAAAAACTAGGCTTTTTGTCTACTTTAAAAATTGTTAGAACATAATGATCTTTTGATTTATTTATTGATTAATTACGACTTGTAGCTTTTTGTGTTAATTGGAGTTTTAGTCATGTTAAACCCCATCCCTCACTAGTGTAAAGACCCTAGAAAGTTAGTTAACATAGTGTGTCACCCCACATTGGTCTCCTATGCCAAGTCATTATTTTGGCTAGGTGCCCAGTCACAAGTCGTGTCGCACCAATTAGTGTTCTAGTATTTTAGCTTAGTGTAAAAGCTAAGTTATTGCATTTACTTCTACAGTGACGAGTTACTGGACATCCATAGCACAGTTATCGCAGCTTGTTTTGTTTTGCTTTGCTAGAGGCAAGTACTTTCTACGAACTTTACATATTGTCACATAAAATGAACTGCAAACCCCACCATGTTAAATACTGATCCTTGGGGTAGCAAGTTAGATCTCTACATGTTGTACTTTCAGTTACTACCATGCTTAGGACAGTCTTGATGTATCTCTCACATGATTAGGATATGGGTTATGGGGAAACTGTTAGTAGCGTACGTGATCATGCCCTTACTCGTACGTACGTACCGAGCAAGGTTGACATTTTATGTATAACTTGTCGTAGGCGCACCAGCTGTATTTGTACGTATGTACATCTATCGCTTGTTTTACTTGTACGTATGTACATTTTATTTACATTGTACCTCGATACATTGTACATCTATTGACCGATCACGTACCTGCTCCAGTTTTAAACATTACATATACATCTGTCTCTATGACATATGTGTTCTTGCCATGATAGATTGAGTGATGCCATGCTTTCCAGTTATTCCTCTCATGTTCATTTCTATGTTTCATATGCTAGTTTGCTAGATTTAGTACTTGCTCCCATCCTGACAGGATAACGTTGTAGGTGTCCTTTCTGAGGAGGAGTTACTCTGCGACTCATATTATGGGATTACTGCCGAGGACCCGGCTCTGCTTTACGAGGATGTTCCTGCAGGGAACCTCGCCTAGTTGTCTTTTGTTTACTTAGACTTTTGAGAGTAGACATGTATTAGACTTCATCATTTTGTAACTGGACATGTATCCAGTCTTACATTTCAGTTTACTTGTACTTGGATATTTATTATATACGACGACTTTTGTGTTTGGAGCATTTATGATTCTTCTTCACTTATAGAACTGTTAGCATATTTAGTCTTATCCTGTTGTCTTTAGAACAGCTTACTACGTTTTATCTCAACGTAGGCTGGACATGACTCGGCCTAGCCCAACAATTTGGGTAGCGGGTCGTGACAGCAGAGTATCCGTCCATCTCATCTGGTATACCGGAACAGGAATCAGTACTACCTGGAACCATATTTGCCAAGCCGCTTTGCGCGGCAATTTGGTTATGCCCAGATGATGTTGGATAATCCCAGTATTTCTCTGTGATATATTGGGAGTTTGCTGGATGACGCACGAGCTTGGCATTACTATAATGCCGGATGTACCGGGGCTCGTTTTACGTTGCCCGCCCCAGATCCGCGGCCGCCAATTCTTTACTCATCCGCTAAATTTTACTGTGTTATGGCTGCCGCGCCCTCCGGATATGACAGGGAGACCAGTCTTATCGCAGGCACCCCGTTAGCAGTGACCGGGGACATGCCGGTAAAGGCCCGATCGCATCGTCCGTCAGGAGGAGGTCAACGGAGTGCCCCTTCCGCATCTCAAGCAGAACCCTCAGGCGATCGATCAAAGCGGTGTGCAGACACAGGGATCGAATCTCCTGTACCGAAGAAGCAGAAGAAGGCGTCGTCACCGACGGCGTCGTCTGATTCAGCGTCCGCAGAGGTAAGGGCGTCCCACATAATCTGATTTTGGTTCCACTATTTACGAGGCTTCACCTTCTCTTGTAGGAACCGTTAAAAAGAAAACCTCGTACTCCAAAGTCGGGTGGGAGCAGGCGAGAAGAGACGGCGGGCTCGTCTGAAGTGCGTATCCCGCCGACCATGATGTCTCCCATGGAGGAGGATCCGGAGGATGCTGTTGGCGTGGGGATTGCAGTATCCCCGGATTATGTCAGGAGGGAAACTGAGGGTGCAGTAGCTTCCGAGATGGTAAAGGCCACAACGGAAGTTTCAAGTGCCGAAGGTTTAACAAGCACGTCGTTTCCTGGTGGTAAAGAAGAATGGAGTTCGTCGTCTTCTGATGACGTTATTCCAGAGCTGCAAGAGCCTGTTGCTGAGGCAACAGAAGTAGTTGAGACAGAGGAGAGGGTTGAATCCCCTCTTTATCATGATGAGGGGAGGTCGGCTGCATCATTGCCGAGTCCTACCCCGGCTTCAACCGTGGAAGTTGAGGCGGCTACCACTCAGGAGGTAGCGACAGATTCTGTCCCTGTTGAGGGACTCGATAATGAGACCCGTCTGCCAGTCAAGACTGCTGCGACGGGTCAAGAGACAAGTGATGATCTCCCTTTTCTGCCAAGGGAGGTATCAACTGTTGATAGGACGTTGGGGGTAGAAGAGGTGGCCGTTGACATCGGTGGTTCCTCCGGGCTTGAGAAGGGTAAGGGTGTAGAACCCTGTGTCGCTCCTTCTACTTGGGGGACCATCTCGACGCCTGTGTCGGCCCCTTCTGTTGCTTCGGCTCCTCGGGCTAGCAGTCCAGCCCCTGTTGATGAAGAGCCCATTGATGCCGAGGTTCAAGCCTCGGTGATTGAGGTTGGCGGATCTTCTTCCGGTCCGCAAACTGTAGTAGCTCCTCCAACTCCCGCGGTGACGCCGCAGGTCCTGGCGGATGCAGACGAGTATGTGAAATTCCTCGTCGAGGGGGTATACAAAATGTTGTAGAAGGGTGTATCTGCTGTGATGGATGCCAATAGGAGTTTTGTGACGGCAAAAGCTCTGGTAATGCCCTGCATCGAGTTGATTTGTATTCACCAAGGCCACGACCATATGGCCGAAATTCTGGAGGCTTCGACGATTGAGCTAGACGAGCGGCTCGCAGAACTTCAACGCATCCAACGAAATGACCTCTCCGTCTTAATAGAGGCGGAGAAGGGGAAGTTGATTGCTGAAATCGAGTCTTCCCACCAGGCCACTGTGAGCGATTGGGAGCGTGAGGTGGCTGTGACTGAGGCTACGATAGAGCAGTTGTCTCAGTCTATGAAGAAGACGACGGAGACGCGAGCTGCGTTGGATGCCAACATCGCGGAGATCGACACCCAGATGCGCCGCCTTGAGGATCAGCGGGCCCGACTCCAGTTAGAAGCTGAACGTGTCCGGGCTGAACACGTAACGTTCAAGCAGGAGGAAGAGACTTTTACTCAGCGGACTCTGGCCTTGGCTCAGCAGCGACGACAGCTTGATGAGAAGTATGAGGGCGAAACTTCTGCTGAGGCTGTCGAGTTGATGCGTCAAGAGGCCGAGCGTCGAGTTCTGGCAACTGTGGAAGCTCGTACTGCTGACCTGAGACATCGAGTCAGAGAGCTCTCGACCCACCCTGGAGAGGTTCAGGGACTGTAGCTTCTTTCTTTTGATGTTCTTTTGCAACCTTCGTTGAGGGATAGTGTAGTTTTGTACTCTCTTTTTTCAGAAGAATAAAGAAGTACGCAACTTTTTGTGATGTGTTCATTTTTTTTCATGAACTTGATGATTTATGTGGACCTATTATCTTTTGTGCACCTTGGTTTTTAGGTACAGATAATAAGTTTGAAGGAACCATTATGTTTGCTCAGAGGTAATGTGGACATGGCAATCATTAGGTTCGAAATGATAGAATCTTCCTACTCAGAGGTATTATGGACGTGGTAGGAATGATCTTGGGGGATACGCTGAACAACTCAGAGGTGATGTGGACGTGGAAGTTCTGCGATCAATGTACAATAACGCAGGGGTTGTTTGTACAAGATGTTTACTCAGAGGTAACGTGGACGTGGTAAACATGAAGGGTAGCGTAGGCTTACAAAGTGTAAGATTCCGCTTTGTAGGGTGTAGAGAGACAACTCAG
The DNA here is from genome assembly GCA_029216955.1 of Iris pallida. NCBI lineage: Eukaryota > Viridiplantae > Streptophyta > Magnoliopsida > Asparagales > Iridaceae > Iris > Iris pallida. The sequence goes on from JANAVB010025999.1 coordinate 27,624,492, forward strand.
AGGTAATATGGACGTGGTTATCTTTCTACTGGAGGATGCCACGGAACAGCTGGGTTCCGGAAGCGTACGAGTTTGTGGAAAGAGGTTGTTTGGGGAAGTACATGTCTGGAGGATATCAAGAATAGTACTTCTTTAGGAACTTGCCGTTGATGGGCATCATGAACAAGTCCCCATTGGGTTTGGCGAGGCGGTAAGCACCGTTTGAGTATACCGTCTCTATGATGAAAGGTCCTTCCCACTTGGGCTCGAACTTTCCCGGTGTCTTGTGGGTCAACACCATTGGTCTTCTGACTGCTAAAACCAGGTCGCCAACTTAGAAAGTCCTCTGTTTGACCTTCTTATTGAAAGCCTGTGATATACGGGCTTGGTAGAGTTCGATACGTTGTTGAGCTAGGAGACGCTTTTCGTCAAGTGCCTCCAGTTCCCGCAGACGACGACGTTGATTGTCCTCTTCTATGAGTTTGTTTGTGATTGCTACGCGGAGTGAGGGTATCTGTATCTCGAGAGGCAGTACCGTTTTGCTCCCATAGACCAAGGAGAATGGAGTGTTGCCTGTTGGGGTCCGTACCGTTGTGCGGTAGGCCCAAAGGCATTCACCAAGCTTTTCGTCCCAGTCGTGTTTGTTGGATGACACGACCTTTTTGAGCAGCCTAACGATAGTTTTGTTGAATGCCTCAGCCAATCCGTTTGCTGCCGGATTGTAGACGGTTGAGGCCACGTTCTGAATACGATTCTTGTCACAGAACCTGCTGAAAATGTGGCTGATAAACTGAGGACCATTGTCATGGATGATCCGCCGGGGTACTCCGAAACGGTAAATGACATGGTGTTTGATAAAGCTGACCACCCTGGAGCTTTTTACTTCTGCCAGTGGGACTGCTTCCGCCCATTTGGAAAAGTAGTCGGTGATGGCCAGGATGAAACGGTGTCCTCTCGATGAAGGAGGCTTGATTGGTCCTACAATGTCCATGCCCCAGGCTTCGAAGGGCCAGGAGACGACTGTAGGATGTAGCGGTTCCGATGGTGTATGTATGAAGTCTGCATGAAGTTGGCACGTGTGGCACTTCTTAGCATATTCAACAGCGTCGACGGCCATGGTTGGCCAGTAGTAGCCCATACGTCGCAGTCGATCTTGCAACTTAGGACAGGGTTGATGAGCTCCACAAGTCCCGTCATGAGCTTCTTGAAGAGCTTCGGCTGCTTCTTCGTTGGACAGGCATCGAAGGAGGAGCCCGTCGAAGGAGTGTCGGTACAGCATTTTGGTAGCTGTATCGTAGTAGAATCGAAGGGAGCGTCTCCTGACTGAGACAGCTTCCTTCGGGTCCTCTGGAAGGATTCCGTAGACAGCGAAGTCGATGAACGGGAACCTCCAGTCTCGGACATTAACACCAGTGTTTGTCGGCATGGCGTGAGCCACCCGCAAGCATAGGTTGTTTCTGGGACAAATCAGATCTCGTCCTGTTACCGTGATATAGTGTTGAGTCCCAATGGGCGCTGCTAATGAGGCTGCGAGGCCGGCCAGAGCATCGGCCTCCAAGTTTTGTAAACGGGGGACATGTTCAATGAAGAACCCGGTGAAGGTTGAAATGATGTTCAACGCGACTTCATAATAAGGGATTAAATCTTCATGGCGAACTTCGTATTGTCCTCGAACCTGGTTTACGACGAGTTTTGAGTCGCCGTAAGCTTCCAGATGGTCGACCCCCAGCTGTTGTGCGAGCTGGAGTCCCATGACGAGTGCGTTGTACTCGGCAACGTTGTTGGAGCACGGCTTCGAAAGAGAGTACGCACGCTGGATGACCAGCTGATCGGGGGAGACTAAGACTACCCCCACTCCTGCGATGATTTGGCCTTTGGGGCCTGTTCTCGAAGCGCCGTCGAAGAACATCCGCCAAACGGAGCTTCCTTCAGTGACGTTGGATTCTTGGACCTCATCCGGGATATCTTCATAGAGTTTTGAGGATTCTGGGATGGGGTGTGCAGCTAAAAAGTCAGCCAGAGCTTGACCCTTAACTGCTTTTTGCGGCACAAACACCATGTTGTACGGTGTTAGCAAGATCGCCCATGTAGCCAGCCGGGAGTTCAATGATCCTGGCTTCGTCATGAGGACTCTGAGCGGATTGACTCGAGAAATGACATGAATTGTCTGACCCGAGACATAATGACGAGTCTTCTGGATGGCAAACACCAAAGCCAAGCACTCCTTTTCGACGGGATTGTACCGGTGTTCGACCCCGATGAGTGTTCGACTGAGGTAGTAGATTGCTTGCTCGAAGCCTGTATCGCTGTTTTGAGCCAGCAGAGCGCCAAGAGAATGATCCATGGCACGGACGTAGAGGAGAAATGGTTTGCCGGCGACTGGCGCTACCAGGACTGGTGGGCTTGTTAAGTAAGCCTTGATGTCGTCAAAAGCCTTTTGGCACTCCTCTGTCCAGACGTAAGAGACTCCCTTCTTCATGAGCTGAGTAAAGGGTTAACATCTACCGGAGAGGTTTGCTATGAACCTCCGGATATATGCCAGACGTCCCTGTAGGCCCCGAAGTTCTCGAAGGTTCTTCGGAGGGTCCATGTTGAGGATGGCTTTGGTCTTCTCAGGATCAACATGAATGCCTTTCGCTGTGATGACAAAGCCCAAGAATTTGCTGCTAGAAACCCCCAGAAAGGATTTAGCGGGGTTCATTTTGAGTTGATGTGCCCGCATGAGATCGAAGACCGTTTTCAGGTCCTGTAGGTGATCTCCTTTGAGGCGGCTCTTGACTGCGATGTCGTCAACATAGCATTCGACTGTCTTGCGAAGATGTTGACGGAAGATGGTGCTCATAGCTCGCTGGTATGTCGCACCGGCGTTCTTCAAGCAGAAGGGCATTACTGTGTAGCAGAAAACACCCTTTGGAGTCCTGAATGACGTGTGTTTTGCGTCATCGGGGAACATCTTGATTTGATTGTAGCCTGAATACCCGTCCATGAAGGACATGCGCTCAAAGCCACATGTGTTGTCGATCATCACATCAGTGATTGGAAGCAGGAATTCGTCCTTCGGGCAAGCAGAGTTGAGATCCCTGAAGTCGATACAGACTTGTATCTTCCCGTTCTTCTTGGTGACAGGAACGACGTTGGCTACCCAATCCGGGTGTTGTTCCTCACGGATGAAGCCGCTGGTCAAGAGTTTGTCTACTTCCTGATCGATGGCATTCATGATGTCTGGACGGAAGCGTCGCTGTTGTTGTTTGATAGGTTTGGCATCAGGTAAGATGTTCAACCTATGCATTGCAATCTGTGGGTCGAGTCCCGGCATGTCTTCATAGCTCCAGGCGAAGACGTCGATATACTCTTTAGCCAGTTGGATTAAAGATTCTCGATCTTCTCCTTCCAGGCTTTTACTGATGAAGATGGGTTTGGAAGAAGACCCCTCCCCGAGGTCGATCTGCTCGACTTCGTCTTCGGTGGGAGGTTCACGAAGCTCAAAACGAGATTCCCATTGTTCCCCTAGGCGTTGGGCCCAGGGTTCTTCTTCGAAGGGTTCTGGCGCTTGGTCTTCGCCTTCACCTTTTTGAGGTTGTGCTGACGTCATGTTAGCTGACAGCACTTTCCTGAAGACTGATCCGATACTGGTATCGGAATCCCAAGTCGATGCTTCGGACGAGTGGGAATATTCTATGTCTTCTGCATCTGAACTCTCTGGGGTTGATGGCGGCGTGACATAGCCTAACCCTCGTCCAGTCCGATTATAATAGTCATGTGGCTTTCCATTGGGCATCGAAAGCCGGACAGGGAGATGCCGACCCTTGCCGTAGTTTAAGCCTTTGTTGCTTTTCAGGTCGTAGCCCATCTTTGGATGATGTGCTTTGCCGTATCCGTGTACCGATAGACTTGTACTCTGCCGGTATCAGGTTCGGGCTCGATTGACGGGAGGTCCCGATGACGCTCGACTTTGCCCGAGATGATGGTGCCTTGGTCTCGACTCCGTGGAGGGACTATGAAGACTCCTTGAGACGGGACTACTCGATTATGGTAGACGGTCGTTATTTGTGTTTGCAACGACCGTAGAGCGTTGTCTAATGTATACATGGCATTCCAGTGTGGAAGACAAGAATAATTAAAAGACACTCTATTATTGATAAAATACGAGATCTTATCCCGTGGGATTACATTGTCAAAGGAGGGTGCCTCTACGTCAGCCGAGATATAATCACCAAGCTCCTCGTCTGTAAGAACTGGGGGCGGACTAGGAGAGTCCAACACAGCTTTGGGGTCTGAGAGGGTTATATGAGCCTTCTCTGACACCTTGGATGACTGCGGCGGTTTGCTCTTGAGACGCACCTTGAGAGGCGCCTCGGCTGCGCCTCCGGTGAGTGGTGCCTTCCCTTGTAATTTTGCCACCAGGGGAGCCGATGTTTGAGGTGGCTTTCCCTTGAGGCGTATCTTCAGGGGTGCTTCGCGAGCCGACGCTTTCCTTGATATCTTGATGCTCATTGGAGGTGCCTTCTGGGGTGGTTTCCCCTTCAGTCGAATTTTCAAGGAGGCATCGGGAGTCGTCTCAGGCTCCATGTCCGGCTCTGTTGCCGTCTCTGCCTCATCATCAGCGTCGTTGGCTTCCTCCTCGTCAATGGGCTTGTACAAGTCGGAATCGGTGAAGTAGGCTTCAATCCCTTTGAAAGGATCGATGTCTGCAAACTCCGTCCGGATGATGCCATTGGTGGATACATACTTCATGCACTGGTGGAGCGTGGAGGGCACCACCATGTACTCATGCAGCCATGGTCGACCGAACAGGATGTTGTAGTTGACCTCGGCATCTACCACATAACAAGTCACCTCAGTTTTGAGGCTGCCAATGTGACACTTCAGTCGGATCTTGCCCAATGGCTCGCTCTTGCTAGCATTGAAGCCACTGATGGTTGTATTGGAGGGCGCCAGCCGGTACATCGGGATCCCCAGCTTAGATAGCAGCGCCTTCTGGATGATGCTTAGGGAAGACCCAGGATCGATCTGAATCCGGCTCACCTTGACCGAGCCAATGTACCCTGTATAATACAGCGGTCGGTTATGTCGGTGATGCTTGAGCAGCATGTCTTGTTGGGTAAAAGTTATGTTTGGGATAACTTCATCCGCACAATGACAGTGCGCACAAGTAGTTGGGAGGTCTTCAGGCTGCTTGACCTGACTGAGAAAGGATTCAGCGTCCTTCAGAGCTTCGCAGAGAGCTTCTCGAGAATCTTTAGAAAGACGCAGGAGCTCTAACAAAGACAGGCGCGCAGGTGTACTGGCTAATTGTGCCAGAATGTCGAAGTTGTGAGGCTTGGACAGCCCCGAAGCATTCTCCTTCCGTAGAGGTCTGTCAAAACGGGCCTCCACCTGCTTCTGTTTATTGGCTGCTGAGGGCTTAGATGGACCCTCCTCAGGGATGGTACTAGGAGGCACCACCTCGGCGGCGGCTTTGCCGGATTGGGAGTTCTGTTGTGCACGTGTTTGCACGGAAAGTGCCTCTTCTGTTGAAGAAGAGACTGTGCGGCAAGACTTGATCTTCCTGCCTTTTGATTTGGAGGTAGGGCGTACCTCCGATTGAGTCACCTCGGAGACGAGGTCGGGGTGAACCCAGAGGACCTCTCCTCGAGATGTGGTGAGCGGGGTGAGTCCACTCATATTGTCACGAGTATGTGGTAAGTTTACCACCTCCATTGTCGCCTTAGGGATGGGGACGACGCCATCTTGTGTGGTAGTTGGCGGCAAGGTGCCGAACTGAAGCGAAACCACATTGGCCGACACCGTCTTCTCTTCATAGTCGACGGAGATTACATCCGCATTGATCATGCGCTGGATGTAATTCTTGAGGACGTAGCAATCCTTGGTCGGGTGTCCGACAAACCGATGGTAGTGACAGTACCTTGGGTTGTCCACTTTCCCAACTTTATCGGGCCGCTTTGGGTCCGGTAGCTTGATCTTGTCACCCTGCTTCAGTATCTCGAAAAGTTGCAGGGTGTCGTCATCATTGAATGAATAAACCTCCTTGGGTCTCGGTGCCAGTGGAGGCTTCTGAGTAGGTGCAGATGCGCCTTTTGAGGCATTAACAGCCAATGCCTGTTTCCCCTTTGCTTCTCGTCTGGAGCTGTTAGCTGCGGACTTTTTCCCCTTATCGTCAAAGGCGGGGAAGCTGACACCCAGAAGACGTGCATTGGCCGCCTTCTTTTCTGCAGCTTCAGCTTCGATGATCAGGGAGCTCCAGTCAGGAGGGGGAGTAGAATTGAGCCAGAGCTTTACTGCAGGCAACATGTTCATGCTGCAAGCGGAGAGGAGCGCATGTTCTGGCATGCCTGGAGGTAGTCTGAAGCAAGCCTGTCGGAAGCGTTCGATGAACGCCCGAACCGTTTCCTTCTCCTTCTGACGTATTTCTATGAGAGACGCCATCGTCATGTCCTTCCCGTCATCGTAGAAGCGGTCGAGGAAGAGGCGCGTCAGGTCGTCGAAGGACGATATGGAATTGTCGGGGAGGCTACAGTACCAGTCATACGCCACTCCTTTCAGGGCCCCGACAAAGATACTGGTGAGGAGCGCGTCCTCCTTCGGAAGATGCCCTGTCTGTGACTGGAAGTACATCAGGTACCGTCGCGGAGAGTCCTTTCCGTCGTATGGGGTGAGTGTTTGTGGTTTATACTTCGGGGGATAAACCACCTTATTCCACTCGAGGGGATAAGGCTGGGGAATGCCCATTTTCTGGCATTCCTTTTGCTTGTTCTTGGACTCGAAGCGCTCCCGCAGGTCTTTGATCATTTCGACCACATCCTCCGTAGAGCTAGGAGTCGGGGAAGGAGGTACCATCTGGATTGGAGCGTTTGAGGGCTCCGAGGTCCGAGGTGCTTCTGTATCTGAGGGCGCCCGTTGGAGGGGCACACTCGACTCCCCATTAGCTCCTGGGTCAGGACCAGTTGAAGGTGTCCTGATCAAGGCTGACCGCATCTCAAACACTGCTTGGGTCAGTGCTTGCATAGAGGCAGAGAGGGTTTTGAGTCCTCCCTCCAATGAGTCTATGCGCTGGACTATGTCCTGTGACGGCGCATCAGACTCGACATCATCCCCAGCCATGTATACTGTCCTGACACGGCCAGGAGTGGATGGATTGGTTGAGGCTTCGCTTTTGGCCTCACTCTCATACGGGGGAGTCACTTCTCCTGGTGTTGGGCCACCCCCAGCCACATTCTGGAGTTCATCTCCAATAGGCGCATCTGCAAGGGTCTGCTTGCCCTCAGCTCCGTCTTGAAGGACCTTTTCATTTCCAGAACTACCCCCGGCAGTGTCCTGGAGGACATCCTCATTTTGAGGGGCTTCAGGGAGAGTAATCTCGCCTTGATGATGAAGATCCGCCGCAGCTGTGCTTTGGACATCTTCGTCTTCGGAAGGAGGCTCAACAAGGGTCTGGCTACCCCCAGCTTCCTCCAAGGACTTCTTCCTCGACCGAGTGCCTTCAAACACTCCAGAGGTCGAGACAGCTGCCTTGGTTTTCCTCGACTGGCTTTTGGATGAAGACGAGGAATTGGCAGTCGTCTTCCGGATTGATGAGGAGTTGGAGACCACGTTGCATGAAGCAACCTTTGGCTCCTCTTCAGCTGACACCTTCGTCCCAAAGCGATGTCGGAGAGGTGTCGATGATTGCAGTCGTTGGAAGACCGACTGTCTTGGTGGAGCTGCCGCCTTGCAACAGCAGTTGATGGTGACCACCGCACAAGTATGCCCCGGAAGAGGCACATCGTGCTTGTTGGTCGACTCTCCTGACCGGAGCTTGTGAGTGATCACGTTGTGCATGTCGTTGGAGAAGAGTGGTGCCTTCACACCCCCTTCAGACGTATGGCAAGGCCAAATGCCGGGGTGGTCAGGTGAGTGCTGCGCCCCCTGATCTAATACCAAGCAGGCATCACGATCAGTAGTGGGGGAACCACAACATTTGAAGTGACTTGAACGGACCTCAAACGCACAACCAGAGGAGGCGCGGGAGTTCAAGACCACTGAGTTTGCCTCTCTCGACTTGGTTGTGCACGCAGTAGATGCGCCCAAGCGAGATGAGGACTTTAAAGATCGACTCGTTGTTGGTGCAGAAGCACTTGAGTCAACCTTGTACAGCTTGCCATCGGCAGCGTGCGTGATGACGAGCGCGTGCCTCTGGTCGGCTGCTGGCATAGCACGTTTGTGGTGCATGGCCCGTGCCGCCTTGGATTTCTTCGTACCAGCCCGCTGGGGCGCATAGTACTCAGCATCCAAATTCTCCTCGCCATTACAGCGAGTGAGTCTGTCAAAGACAGAGGCTTTTTGTGACGCATCAGAGGTGATGCACGGGGCATTGGCTGCGCCCCTGCTCCGTCGACGTATCTTCCTCGCCTGAGAGGGAGATAGCTGGAGAACGTGGTCGACCGCACGCTTTCCCAAGAGATGTGCTGCATCGGCGGGCGCACCTTGGTTGCTGAGAACGTCAGCAGGAAGGGAAGGCTGGATTGCTGCATCCCCTTCAGTGGTGGTGCCCGAGGCGTCGACCTTACGCACCCAGGCCGTGCGGATCTTCTTCGGCTTTGGTAGCCGCTTCGAAGGACTCGCACTTCCTTCAGAAATGAACTCCTCGTACGCCTGTTGATTGAGGCGCACGACCAGCGTCTTATGGGAGGAGCCCACCTTCACGTCGTCGGCCTGTGACACGACTTTTTCGGAAGAGGAGAAAGAAGTCCCCAGCAGAGTCGCCAGCTTGTTTGCCATTAAAATTGTTTGATTGAAAACTTTAATACAAACAGAACAGTGTTACAATATAGGACTTAAATGTAGTCCTAGGAGTACACTTTTGTTTAAGCTGGGTCCTTATTGCCAGTGGAGCGAGTGGTAATGCGTTGACTCCGTTGACCGGCTGACGACGGTTATCGGTTCTCTGAAGGTGTGGATTGCTCTGGGTGCTGGAGCTTGCTGAGAGGAGAAAGACGTTGAGTGTCTGTATCTGCCTCTCTGGTGATTCCTTGTATGTTCGTTATGGATTCTGTGTGTGTGTGAAGGAGATGATCCTTCTATTTATAGATTTGCAGGCTGGCTGCTCATGCGCGCATGTGGGATGCGCCGGTGTGGGGATGCCACGTGGAGGTTGCTGATGGAGGTGCATAGATGATGCGCCCTGATTGAGGGGAAGAACTCTTCATACTGCTGTTGTGAGCCGGCACGTAGCAGAGGAGAAGATCTTTCTGTTGCTGAAATCTTGGACGAGTTGAGTCAAAGGACACGTGTCATCGACCCGTGGCTCGAAGATCTCGGATTTGGTGGGGGGAAGTAATCTGGTGAGCTGCGCCTTGATTGAGCGCAGGAGGAGGCTGCGGCTCATAACCTTTAGGGGTTACAAACTGTTTAGAGCGCATGGCTTTTGAGGCGCATGCAGTCGACTTTCCTTCTGTCTTTCGGGATCAGAGATCAGTCTGGGGCGCATGGCTTTTGAGGCGCATGCAAAGCTTCAACTGGAGACTCTTCTTCTATCTTTAGGGATCAGTGGAGGGTCTGAGGCGCATGGCTTTTGAGGCACATGTTGGTTTGGACGCATGGCCGTAGAGGCGCATGCGGATGGCCACGTGGCAGTAGCCGTCGGAATAGAGTCATGATGATGCTGACGTTGCCGACGCTTCGTTCTCTGAAAAAGCTGTCAACTGTTCAGACTTTAGAAAGCGTGCTGCCAACTCTGGTGTCAGTTCAGCATTTAATGTTTGTGACGTTCGATGGACAGCTGAGTGGGCACATTGGTTGGTGTTCCACTCGGCATGGAGATGTGAGGGGGGGCGCATCCTCTGTGATGCGCCGGATACTGTAGGGTGCGTCTGTGTGATACGCCTGATACTAGAGGGTACGTCCGTGTGATGCACTGTTTGGCTGGCGCATCCGACATGTCCTTTAATGATGCGGCTGTCTCGCTCCTCGAGTGCTATAAATAGCCGTTTGGCTGAATTCGAGGCGTCCGGTTCATCCATTTAATGTAAATTCATTGCATAGAATTCGGAGAGTCATCCACTTGGCGTGTGGGTTTGATTTGCCCGGCCTATAAATAGTGGCATGGAGAGAAGGTTTGCTCCTCATTCCCTCACGTACTTCCAACATGAACTTGGATATGTGGGTGCATTCTGTTGACGAAGTGCTTCCGAGGGTGAAGATGAGACGTCGTGTTGTCTTCGATGCACTTGAAGGTGACTGTTACATCCAAAAGACGGAGTCGAGGGCTTCTGAGGCAGGCGGAAGGTGCCTGTTGCATCCAAAGATAAGGATGTTCGGGCCTCGTCTCCGTTGTTTCGGAAGAGCCGTAGATCGGAATGGTGGTGATAGGCTCTCTCTTCCTTCAAAGTGGGTGCCACCCACTTTGATTGTGTTGAAAGCTCCTTTGTGCCATGATTTCGATCACAGTCTTCCTTGGTCTTTGGAGGCTCTTTCGAAGCCTCCCCTGGCCACAGCATTTGCGGTGCTCTTCTCTTCCTTGGTTCCAGCCAGAGGGTTAAATGCTTTGCTTGGCGAAGCACTTATCAGGTGAGCCTGGCTGGAAGAGCGGCACATAACTGGGCTCTGCTCGGCCAGGTGAGCCTGGTTGGAAGAGTTGCACATAACTGAGCTGCTGAAGGGATGCACATAACTGAGCTGGATGCACATAACTGAGCTGCTGAAGAGATGGTAGGATGCGCCTGGCTGGAGGCGCATGACATCTGCTGCGCCTGGCTGACAGCGCGTGGTGACTGCTGCGCCTATCGGAAGGCGCATGGAGGTGGCCGCTGCGCCTATCTGGAGGCGCATGGTGGCCGCTGGCTGTAGATCTAGGATCTTTCTTTTTGTAGAAATTCTCCTTTGTACAACCTTTTCTAGCCATGTAAGTAGACTTTTATATATAAAATAAAAAGTCCTTCTTCGAATGGCTTATTTTGATTTTGCTGTCTGAGTTCTGGCGCATATAGTGCCTGGCGCATGGGCTTTCTGGCTGTGAAATTCCATGCTTCTACAAGATTATGTTGATTTAGCATGACTCTAGCCATCTTGCTTAGAGTACGATTCTTTCGTTCCACAACACCATTCTGTTGAGGAGTTCTAGGACAAGAAAATTCGTGGTAATATCCATTGTCATCACAAAACTTTTTTAAATCAGCATTTACGAATTTGCCACCATGATCACTTCGAATTCGAATAATCATGAAGCCTTTTTGTTTTGTACATTTTTACAAAATATTCGAAATTCAAAAATAGCATCACTTTTATTTGATAAAAAGTAAATTCATGTATAACGAGAGAAATCATCAACAATTACAAAAGCGTAGAGCTTACCGCCAAGACTAACAACTCTACTAGGACCAAATAAATTCATATGCATTAATTGCAAGGGTCTAGAAGTACTCACAGCGTTGATGGATTTAAAACTTGACCTAATTGCTTTATTCTTTTCACAGTCAGTACATACCACGTTTCTCTTAAATGTGATTTCAGGGAGTCCTTTTACCAGCTTTTTGGTGCATAGACGTGAGATAGTGTCGATATTGGAATATCCTAGCCTCATGTGCCATAGCCAGCTTTCATCTTGATTTGCTACTAGGCACATTCCTGTATTGTTAGTACTTTCTAAAAAGAAAACATAAATGTTGTCTTTCCTAATCCCTTTATATACATGATTACCAGATGACATTTTATTATATAACATTTATCTTTTACAAAGTTGATACCATAACCATTATCTTCCAAATGACTTATGCTCAGTAGGTTATGTTTCAACTCCGTAACTAACAAACGTATTTTATTACTGGGTAAGGAGATATACCAACAGTGTCATTTCCAATTATATTACCTCTCAGGTTATTTCCAAAGGAAACGTATCCTTTTTTCTTTATCGATAGCGTAGCGAACAAAGATGCATCACCAGTCATGTGCCGCAAATATTCGCTATCGAGGATTCACTTGTTTCTAGCATGAGATGGTTGAGGGTCCACCTACAAAACGAGTAGATGAATCCTTTGGTACCCATTCCTTGAAGGATCCATTTTGATTAGTCTTAGGTATCCAAACAAGTATTTGATGTAGGACCGATTGTAGGAACGAGTTGTAAAGCGCAATACTCTAGAGGAGGGGTGAATAGAGTAGGCAGCGGAAATTAACTATTTAAAAATGTTAGTAACAAGATCACAGATAATATATATATCACAGATATGTAAATAAAAAGTAGAGAGTAGAGAGCAAACGCAAACACAAGGATGTATACTGGTTTTCCTCTTGTGAGGACTAGTCCAGTCGGAAGAACTCTAGCTTCTAGTTGAATCCACTATGAAAAATCACCACAAGTTTTCATCCGAAGTTCTTGCAACTTCTACAACGCGAGCTTTGATCCGAAGTACTCGACCAACTTCAATTATGAAGTGTGTAACTTCAATCAAGCCTCTGATTACAACCACTCTGAAACTTCTAGACCGTACCGCACTGGCAAATCGACTAGAGGATTGTAACTGGCTTGGAATTTGAAAATGAATAGCTCAGAATACTTTGGAAGAAGTAGTAGGCTTATAGAGAAGAGATATGAAAGTGAATGAGTGTGTTAAAATGATCGAAATCCTTCTCTATTTATAGGAGTTCCAAAGACAGAATTCTGACAAAATTCGGACAGAATTCGGGCAGAACTCTATGAGAAAATCTCGGTGGGATCCATAACTGCAGGAAGACCAAGTTCAAAAAGGAACGTTCACTAACCGAACTCTGGCCGAACTCTGGCCAAATTCTGGCCGAACTCTGGCCGAATTCTGTTCGAGTTCTGTTGGAGTTCTGTCAGGGTTTTTACAAATTGATTTTTGGGCTTTTTGAAAAGTCAGGCAGTTAGGAAGTAGTTTGGGCTTTTGTAAGTGGGCTTGTTTTCAAAAATGAAATAGTATTTTGAAAACGTTTCTTGGGTAGCCTATTTGCCAGTACGATGCAGTTTACATCGTATTCCTAGACTCAATAAATATGCAAAATACATTGACGAAATAGGAAAACCAAGAGCCCTTTGATGACGCATTTCTTCAAATATTTGAGCAGACTTGAAGACGCCTTTTTTACTTGACGGCAGTCATCCAAAGATAAACAGATCTAAAAATCTGAATACCTTTCGGGGGCTTCGCCCCCGAACCCCTGACGGGAGGCGCTGTCCCCTCGACCCCTGTCCGCTGACCGGGCAGCGGAACCCCCAATGCGAGGCCCCGGATAGGTCGTTAGGCGGTTCAGAGAAATCTTCTTGTATAACGCCGTCTTTGGCCCATCAACAATTCTCTATTGTATGTGTCCTGGATTGACAAATCTTGATCATGCTTACTGCATGTCTATAAGAACATGTTAGACAAACAGAATAATATGATACAAGCATAGCAATATGATATAGAACATTTAGGACAATGCTAACATAAGACAATGCTAAGTTTAAGCAGTAACATAATAGTGATTACATGAATATTAGTGATGGCAATATGGTAAACTTAATTGATTAGCCATATTAAAAAACATGATATAATTATTGGACTAATATTTGATTGTCAACAAGCTTTCTTGCTAGACAATACTGTGATATATGCCCGTGAGTACTACAGTACGTGCAAGTAAGTTTTGAAAAAGTGTTTTTTGTTTCTTTGTTGACATGCTTTTGTGTCTTCTTTGAAAATCTATATGTGAAAGCATAATTGTGATTGGCGTGTTGCTTGCGTGCTTTCTGTGGTTTAGTCCTCTTACTTGTATGCTTAACATTAGGACTAACCTTAGGCTGTATAACAGGGTTGACCTGTTTGTTTAATTTGATTTCTAACTTTTTAGAAATTACACAAGATACTTAATTTGTTCTGTGACTAAGTGTCTCTTCTTCTCTATGTCATAAAGCTCTTGCATTTTGACATACTCTCTTTTTTATTTGGGATAGTGAGGATAGCCTTATGATAGTCTACTTTGAGCTTGGCTATCTCATCTGTGTTACCGATAGCAGATGTCACTTTAATATCTTCAAGAAAATTATACAATCTTGCTATTTCGGTTGTGCATTCCTTAATCTCTTTGCGAGATTGCTTGTACTTGTCTAACACATTTTTGTGTTCTTCAAGTAGTTCACTAAAGGTTGTCTCTAATTCATCGAAATTAAAGTCATCATATAGAGGGTTAGAAGATAGCTTATCAAGTGCCATAAGACATACATTGGCAGTGGTGTAGGGTCTGTCTTCTTCCTCTGATTTACTAGCATAACTTTCGTGCCAGATACTTGTGTTTGCATACTTTCGACCTGTTGTTACTTTCCTGCTTGATCTTGATCTATCATATGGATTGTTTTTCTTTGACAGTGGACAGTTCTTCTTCATATGTCCTGACTTCTTGCATCCAAAGCATATAGTTTCTCATTATTTTCGTGAACGTCTTTCTTCTTTAGGTTTGATCTCTCAAAATTTAAGAATTTTATGAAGTTCTTTACTAGCAGGGCTTGCTCATCACCACTGGATGACTATTCGTCAAAATCATTATATGCAACTCTTTTAGCTTGTGCTTTGAAGGCGATAGATTTTTTTCTTGGGGGTTGCTTCTTCAAATTCTTGCAAGTCCAACTCATGGGTCATCAGCTTGCCGATAAGTGTCTCCAGAGTCATTATGGTGAGATCGTTTTCTTCAATGATCGCAGTTGTTTTTGGGTTCCAATTCTTGGTTAGAGCCCGTAGCACCTTTCTGATCTTTTCACGATTACTGTAATCCTTACCAAAAGATTGCAAATGATTAGTAATATCTAAGAAACGAGTAAACATCTGTATAATTGACTCGCCAGGTTTCATCTTAAATGATTTATATTCCTGTGTTAGTCTGCTGATTTTGGATTCCTTCACTTGGGAGGTTCCTTCATGAGTTACCTCAAGAAGTCTCCAAATCTCATGAGACGTAGTGCTGGTAGAAACATGATTAAACTCTGTTTTGTCAATTGCACAAAGTAGTGCATTGATGGCTCGTGCATCTAGACTAACATTTATCTGTGTATTTGTCGTGTGGCTTGTCTACAAGTACACCCTCAATCACTATAGGTGTCGGTTTCTTATAATCGTCAACTACTATATACCAAAGATCAAAGTCAAGAGACTTTAGAAAGAAACTCATCCATATTTTTCAATATGTGTAGTTTATTCATCAAATAGTGGAGGTCTATTTGTGAACTGTCCTTCACTGTTGAATATTAATTTTTCGGCTGCCATATATACTCTCTAGAGTGTTATATAAGAATATAACCTACTTTGATACCAATTGTAGGACCGTTGAGCACCTCTAGAGGGGATAAATAGAGTGTGTGCGTGTGTAGCAAAAATAATCACCACTTAAAAATTAACAGATTATGAACTATGGCAGATATAAGAGACAGTAAATTAAATGGAGTAATCAAGAGATAGAAAATCAAACTCAGTGAACACCGCGATATATACTGGTTTTCCTCTGAGATGACTAATCCAGTCGTGCCTCTTTACAACACCGTGTTTGGCGACAAGTGTACGACTGACTTCACAGTACCGTGCTTGGTGACGAGCGCACGACCGACTCCAACAAACTTGAGTATGAAAACTTAGAAGTTTTCTGTCTTGCGACCTCTTTACAACTCTATAAACCAAAGACTCTAAATCGAACAGAATGTTATTGGCTTTGGCTAAGAGTGGTATATGTGAGATTTGAAAGCTTTAGAACGATGAAAAAACACTTAGGAAGAGATAGAGAGAAGAGTGAATGAGTTATTAGAAATATGAAAATCCTTCTCTATTTATAGTGTTTTTTCTGACCTAACTCGGGTAGAGTTCGGACTAAGTTTGGATGCTAAGACCTCGCAAATGAACGTTGCCTGCAGATTTGGAGGGAACAGAATTTTGAAAGTCCCTTGGCCGAACTCGGTCAGAGTTCTGGCCGAATTCTGTCTAGGCATAATGGGATTTTTTGGGTCCAAATTGCATAGTATTTTTGGTTATATGGATATGTGGAATTTTGTGGGATTATGTAGGCTTTTTGAATTTGTGGACTGAGAAAATCTAAGCCAGTATTATCCCGAACGATCTTACATTTATATTTTCTAGACTCAATAAAAATAAAATACAGAAGAAAATATAAAATGACTCGACTGACTCCGCTATAATCTTGTCTGGATGGCGATGCAATATTCATTGTAGATGCAGGATGTAGAGGTAGTACGTTCTTTTGATATTGATTTCAGCAACCTGTAACATTAGTAGCAGTTCTTATATTTTGCGTATCGACTTATGTTTATCGTTGATTATCAAAATCATGTGTGGCCATTTAGCCAATGGGCCAACAGCTCGCTCATGCGTCCGCGCATAAAACTCGTGCATGGGTGTCATGCGACGATATTAACGTGTTAAGTGCTAAGTGCGTCATCAAAGCGCCACTTTGCGCCTTTGAGACCGATTATGAGTCGCTAAGCCCTTTTGGGACTAAGCTCCTAAGATAATTTTTTCAAGAGTGACAAAAAGTATGTATGCTTCCTTGAGAACTTTAAACTTAATCTTACTAGTAGAACATCCCACACGACATCCACTTTGGCCACTACAACTCATGTGCATACCTTAACACTAAACATGATTTATATTAAAATACCCACTTGGAGTGTTTTCTATTGTGGGACTACCTTTTGGCAAGTTATATGGGCACATCAAAAAGTGATCGTGGCTAGCCTATTTTTTTAATTTTTCTGGCAGTCCAGTCTGTAGACTTGACTGCCCAGTTTCTAACAAGGAACTGCCAGGATCTAACAAGGACTGCCCACTTTTCTGACAGTCCAGTTTGTAGACTGGACTGCCAGAAAAGTGGGCAGTCCTAGAACTACCACAATGGGATAACTCTGATCACTTTTTGATATGTCCATATAACTTGCGCTACCTTTTTAGCCTTGAAAAGGAGAAACCTCCCACAAGCATAAGAAAAACTCCAACTCCAACGTTTACCAATGGCACGCAATGCACCTAAGTGCGAAAAGATAGTCAAAGCTTTGTTAGGCCAAACCTAAATCATCAATAGGGAATAAAGACCTAGCCAAGAACTTAAGAATTCTTCTTTAGCCGGCAACAACCAAGTGACAACTAAAACCTTTCACCCACAACAACAAGAAACATACGCATGGTGATGGATACTAACCTTCACCTAACACACTTTGTGAAGGAAGGTTGTGATGGTGACAAGTTCATCGCCAAAGCAAATGTAGTTCTAGTGATGAAGTTGTCATAGAATCCGCTAGATGTGTCTATTTTAGCATTTTTATATAGGTTAATTAGATCTCCCAACAGATTTCCGCACAGTAGAGGATCTAAACTCAAAGTGTTTGTTTTGCAATTATTTACAAATATGGTACAAGACTACAACTTTCTAGGGGTGAGCAACGGTTCGATGCGGTTCAAACCGAACCGAGTATAGAAAAATCGAAATAACCGTAAATTATTTTTTTTTTAAATAGAAAATCGAACCGAATTAATTCGGTTCGATTTCATGGTCAATGAGTCAGTTATTCATATTTTAGCAAATGCGGCAATTTAAATAACAAATCTTTAAAAAAAATTTGAGATTTTTCATTTATGAATTATTACAATTACATAGAGTTAAAAAATATCAGTATATATAGATTGATAGTATAAAGAGAGCGTTCAAAGAAATTGTGACAAAGGCCAACTGGGAATGAAAGAGAGTGCAAAAAATTAGTATACATAAATTGAGGGTAGTTTTGATAAATTATTGAATCTAAATCGGTTTTCGGTTCGGTTCAATTTTTGGCCAAAGAATCGAAAATCAAACCGATATTTCAAAATTTCAAATCCCCAAACCGCCTAAGGAAAATGCTAAGTCTACAGTCAAATACTTACAACCTTCTTACCACCTCTCTCTTCCACCCCTTACATATGGGTCCCACCTCCCCTCTCATCCCCTGCTACATGGGCTCCATCCGACCCCACAATTTCCACCCTCTTCCAATCGAAGTCCGACACGTCGCGGTTGTAAGAAAATTGTAAATATTTGACTGTAGACATAGCAAAGCTTGTAACTGAAAAGTCGAACCGATTGTCATATTTAGGGGTGAGCATTATTCGATTTTGGACCGAAAATCGAACCAAACCGGACCGATTAAGAGGTTCGGTTTTAAAAAAAACGGATTCGGTTTCAGTTTTGAAAATACTAAATTTTCTTATTCGGTTTCGGTCCAAAACCAAAAACCGAATAAGAAAATTTAGTTTATATATATATATATATATATATATATATATATATATATATATATATATAAACAAATAAATCCAAAAACCGGATAAACCGAAAATTGAACCGATTTAATTCGATTCGATTCGGTTATTGACCAATTCGATTCGATTTTGGTTTTGCTTATTCGGTTTCAGTCCAATTCGATTTTTGGTTATTCGGTTCGGTTGGAACCGAATAAACCGAATACAATGCTTCGGTTGGGTTCGGTTTCCAACCCCTACAACTTTTCAAAAAAAAAAAAAAAAAAAACGTGTTCCAGTACACAATCTCTCTATCTCCACTATCCACCATAAATACTTGCTAAACTGATATCAACTTCATTAACTCCAAAAATAACCACCCCACCCCCCGCCCCCCCCCCCCCCCCTCTCTCTCTCTCTCTCTCTCTCTCTCTCTCTCTCCCCCATGCTAACTTCGTGCTTCTCCTTCCCTTCCCTATCGCCACCAAAGGAAGCTTAACAGAGGAGGAAGAAGAAGAAGAAGCAGATCACAACAGTAGGCCCCACCATTACTGCCATGCCTAGGAGCTTCCACAAGTGGGCATCACAATGGAGCTTCGTACTGCTCGTCTCCCTAACCCCATTCTCCCTGCTACTATTGATCTTCTTGATCTTAACAAACCCTAACGCTCCATCTCCGTCTCCATCCCCTCCCCCTCCTCCTCCTCCTCGGATCGCGATATGCCTCGTCGGAGGGGCTCGGCGGTTCGAGCTGACGGGCCCGTCCATAGTCAAGAACCTGCTGAGGGAGTACCCGGAGGCCGACCTCTTCCTCCACAGCCCCCTCGACGAGGACTCGTACAAGTTCGTGCTCCTCAACGACGCGCCGACGACGATCGCGGGGCTCCGGATCTTCAAGCCGGAGAAGATTGCGGAGGACGAGTCGGAGACGAGGGTCCTAACGTCCCATGATTCCCCCAACGGTATACAGGTGCACGCCACCCTCCTCCCTGTATTAATTCGGGCGCTGCTAACTTGTCCGCCACGCAGCGCCGTCTCATTGGCAGGTCAACCGACATGAAATTCGTGTCCATAAGAGGGCCAATGGGCTTCCGCCACGCGACGGATGGACCATTTTCCTATTAATTATGCTCCATTTCTATATATATTCTCTTCTTTTAGACGGGCGGAGGCATTCGTCTTGGTTCAAAATATTTTTGTTTCCTTGATCCAAACTCTAACACCGATCATTTTGGAGACCCAAATTCTAATTTTACGGGACTATACTACTAAATAACCCAAATATTTAAGCATTTTTGCTATTTTTTTCCCCTCTAAAAAGTTTTTTTTTCATACTCGTCCTTAACGGCTTAGACTATATTCATGGATTTTTTTTCCCTCTCAAAAGTTTTTTTTAAAAAATTTCTTTTCATATACTAGATAATTTGTTGGCTATTTTAGTTAGATAATTTCGTTGCCCGGAAAATAATTTAGGAGTCTGTCACCTAAAGAACTGCTCAAAAAATGGATTTATTTGGAGTTTTGCTTCCTTCAACTTCTAACGCTATATTTGTAGTTCTGTACTCATGAATTGGCATTGTAGTCAAAAGATATTAAAAGCACTTTACACACCTCTAAAAAATAATTCTATGAAAAATATATGCTATCAAACACTACAATTGGTGCAATGTTTGTAATGGAAATAATTTCCATGAAAAAAAAAACTCAATCGAACACAACCTAAATCACTAGTATTTTGGTGAAAAATAGAAAATGACAACAACAAATTATTTAGTTAGGAAAAATACTTTTCCTAGTTATAACGAGTTTAGTTTAACACTTAACAAGAAGAACTAACGAACATAGATCATTTTTCTGCCAAGTTAACCTACCTGCAATTTTTTTTCTTTGAAAATTTCGGTAAAGTCGCAACTTTTCATTCATATATATATATATATATATATATATATATATATATATATATATATATATATATATATATATAATGTGAAAATTAGGCTTCACCATAAAAATTTTATTTCCAAAAATACCCTTCAGTATCTATTACTAATTTAAAAATAGAGTTCATGATACTTGCTAAGTCTTCTAAATTGTTACCACGGAATTCGAAGGTTGAACCCATAGTTTATATAATTAAATGCAGTAGAGTTCAACTAATCATCAAAATCAACCACTCCAAATATTTTTTAATCTTCCTAATTATAATATATGCATAATAAATACGTACAACGTACGTGTATATATATATATATATATATATATATATATATATATATATATATATATATATATATATATATATATATATATATATATCAAGAAATTGCTATTTATTCCATAAAAGAATAAATTAGTATGTACAAATTACAATGTCGTTTTTTTTTTTTTTTTGCAGGGACTATTACAGTACTTCAACCTAGTGGAGGGCTGCCTGAGACTGATAGTCGCGTACGAATCGCGACACAACTTCAGCTACGACTGGATCGTCCGGACGCGGGTGGACGGGTACTGGAGTGGCCGGCTCGGGCCGGACGCGTTCAAGGCCGGCGCCTACACGGTGCCGGCCGGATCGAGCTACGGAGGCCTCAACGACCGGTTCGGCGTCGGCGACCGGGAGACGTCCGAGGCGGCCCTCTCCCGCCTCTCCCTCGTGCCCCGGCTCGACGCCTCGGGGTACCGGGACCTCAACTCGGAGTCGGCTTTCAGGGCCCAGCTGGACGTCTGCAACGTCGGGGAGGTCAGGCAAATAAGGCTCCCGTTCTGTGTGGTTAGCGACCGCCGATACTCCTTCCCACCATCTAGGTAATTATCAATGAATGTTAACAAAATACTAAGTTTTAGCGACAGAATATCCATTGCTAAAATATCTATTTTTGTCGGTATTTAAGTTAGCGACCGATTCGCAAACGGAATTGTGACGTCGTTGTCAAAATTTCGGTTGCTAATCTGTTGCTAAAGTGATAGATTAGTGACGAAAGCGAAATAAACTTGGCGGCTGATTAACGACTTGTAGTTTCTGTCGTTGACTCTATTGACGGATGAGCGACAAACACAGCGAGTCCATTCTTACCAAAATTTTCAGTTGGCTACCGACGGAGGACGACTTAGCTACGGACTTGGCGACAATTTCTGATACGTGTTTGGCACTTTTTTTGTACCACACAGCTAACGTTAGCGATGGAAAATTTTCAAAAAGTTTTAAATTTTCGTCGCTAATCCGACAGAAAGCGACAGTTTCTTGTTTCGTCGCTAGATTCCGCCGCTATTTTATGTATTTCTTTCGCAGAAAAATGCACTGAAAGCAATTAAGTTGTTGTTTATTGTACCAAAGGCAAAGTTTATAAATTGAGCATAAGATCACCCTAAATTAGGACGCAAGTTGAATTTGCACACTAAAAAAGGACGTAAGTTATTTATTTATTAATTATTTACTTCTTACGCTAAATTTACAAATGGAAGAAATTAAATTAAGATTAGCAACTTACGTCCTAAAAATGAGCGTAAGTTATTTTTTACTATTATTATTTACTTCTTACGTTTAAGTTTGCAAATGGAAGAAATAAAATTAGGATTAGTAACTTACTTCCTAAAAAACGTAACTTATTTATTTATTTATTATTATTTACTTTCCAAATTATTTTCTGATTTTAATAGACAGTAACTTGAATGCTCTCAATGCAATTTTTAATTTTTTTTTAGTATTGTTGTACTGTGCACATATCACCTGACTTCGATTAATTCTCACTGTACTCAACTTCTGATACATGTTTGACACTTTTTCGGTACCACACAGCTAATATTAGCGATGGAAATTTTTCAAAATTTTTAAATTTCTGTCGCTAATCCGACGTAATTAGCGACAATTTCTTGTTCCGTCGCTAACTTAAATTCGATCTTTGCGACAGGTACGGAGTGCCGGTTGCATCGATGGGGAGCGCGGGGCCTTTGAGCGGGGCGAAGTGCAGGCCGTGCAATGCGGCCTGTACGGGACAGTGCGTGGCCGAGACGATGGCGGAGCTGGACGAGAGCTGGAGCGGGACGGAGTGGAGGGACGGGAGCCTGGACCTGTGCGACGCGAGTGGCGCGTGGGAGGAGGGGTGGGAGGAGATCTTCGACCGACTGGCGGGGAAGTCGGCCGCGAGGAAGAGGAGGGAAGTGGCGGCGGCAGGAGGAGGAGGAGGAGGAGGCATGGACGTGGAGCGCTGCGTCGGGGAGTACGAGGCTATGAAGGGCCGGGCGGAGATATGGGACGCGCCGCCGCCGTCGGAGATATGCCGCATAGGCTTAGGACAGCAATGAAGATTCATTCATTCATAGCTAACTTTGTGGATTAATTTCATGTTTTTTCCCCCTCTCTTCTCGTTAAGTATACACAATTGATAACTTCATTCATTCTATTAAATCTTTCCCCATATATTATCCCTCAATTATGCTATTTGGCTCCCAAAATGGGTGATGCCATCTTCCATTATGTGGCATCTGACATAGCAGCTGACATAATAGTTGACGTGACAAATTTTAATCCAAAAAATTAATTACCCAATTTTTTTAATGTTAATGTTAATATTAATGTTAATGTTAATATTGATGTTAATATTAATTCTAATGTTAATATTAATTTTAATATTAATATTAATGTTAATTTTAATGTTAAGGTTAATTTTAATGTTAATTATCATGTTAATTTAATGTTAATTTAATATTAATTTTAATTTTAATATTAAATTTTGTCATGTCAGCTGCCATGTCATCAACCATGTCATATGCCACATAATGGGAGATGACATCACCCAAATATTTTGAGAGCCAAATAGCATTTTTTGATTATCCTTGTATCTAAGAAAATATAAAAAAAGAAAAATTCTTTATCGCCCCATGCTGCCTTCAGGGTCCACGCCGCCCCCCATCTAATAAGAGAATGAAACGTGGCCCGTGGGTCAGAACCTCGGTCCAAATCCGCAGAAAATGTAACATCTTCGTATAAAAAAATTACAATTTTTTTCTTTGTTTCCAGGCCTAGCTAGCTTAATAAGGATAAATATAGTTTAGAAAACAAGAAAACCCTACATTTGATGGAACTTGAAAGCGGATCTCTTAATTAATAATGAGTTGTCCTAACAAACTACACTAGAACATAACTTGTCTTTAAAAATAAAAGTTAGGGCCCAACCCCCCCCCCCCCCCCCCCACCCACCCCAAATCCCCGCTCCCCAATTCGGCCCCAACCCCCCCGCCCCCCTCTTCGACCACAACCCCTCCCCCACCGGCCCCCGCCCCCCCTCTAGCCTGCCTTCGCCCCACCCCTCCTCCGCCCCGCCCGCAGCAACCCCTGTCCCCCTTCCGGTGCCCCCCCCCTTCAGCCCCAAGCAGCAGCCCCCTCCCTCCCTCTCCGGCGATGTCGTCCCCTCCCCCTTCCGCTCCGGCCACCCACCCTCACCCCGCTGCCCTCCTTTCTTGCCTCCACCGGAGAAGGAGGGAGAGGGGGGGGGGGGGGGGGGGGGGTGGGGCATCGCTAGAGAGGGAGGGGGGGGGGGGGATGGGGAAGGAGAAAGAGGGAGCCAGGGGTAGTTTGAAATATTTTGGGTTTTAGGTATTAAGTTGAAAAATTAAAATAGTTGATGGTATCGAGTTGTTGAGTAAAAAAGTTTAGGATATTAAGTTGAAAAAGGAAAATAGTTGAGGGTATCAAAGTACAATTATATATATATATATATATATATATATATATATATATATATATATATATATAATATATATATATATATATATATATATATATAATCCAAATACCAGGGGTATTTGGATTACAATAATTTTCTAGATAGATTATTTCTGTGATATAGATTTATAGATAAAAATTTCTTTACTTATGGATAAAAGGGTCATTGATCTCTCATTAATTTAAAATTTGAAATTGTTTGTAACCTCCGCCTCTCTCTTCTAATTTTATGTTATGTTACGTGAGGTCATCCCTCTCTCTCTCTCTTCTACTTTGGAAAGAAAAAAAAGAAGATCCTTCCTCTTCTACTTCAGGTTCTTCCTCTTCTACTTCAGGTTCTACTTTTCTGTCTATGATTTAAATGTTGTTGATTAATTTTTCTTTTCAATATTCTACTCATCAAGTTTCTATGTTTCTTTGTGATATTTTTTCCAGATCCACTAAAGCAACGAAACAAGAAAATAAAAAAAAAAACCACCCCATTTTTCTCGGTGAGTTCCAATTCGATCTAAAAATATTTTTCGATTATTTTGTTGTCATTCTCATAATCTCTTTTAAATTTGTTGACCTGTTGCAATTACTCAAGTAAATTATTATTCCAGATGACAAAAAATATTATTATTCCAGATGACACACATCAAAATTAAAAAAAAATATTCACTTAAATATCTTTCTAAATTTAAAATTGTTCGTTAAATAAATGTTGTTGATTAATTTTTTTTTCCAATAAATGTCTATGATTTAAATGTTGATGATTAATTATTTGTTAAATAAATGTTTATGATTTAAATGTTGTTGATTAATTTTTCTTTTCAATATTTGTGTTTCTATCTATGATGATTAAAATATTTTGGATTGATTACATAATAAGTCAACGTTTTTTTTTTTCACACTTGCTACTTAAGATTTTCTAGAAACCACATATATCTCGCCCTATTTATATACTCCTATTATCTTATTGTTGGAGTGGGTGGGGTTCCCAACTTATGTGGAGAAGACCCCGGAGTGCGACGAGCGCCGTTCGTGTGTCGAAGAAGCTCGGGGAGGAAGCAGGACTGCTGAGAGAGCTGCAGAGAGCTGCTGGAAGCAGAGGGGCCGAGTTCGGGCCGAACTCTGCCCCTGGCAGAGTTCTGGCCGAACTCTGCCTCCTCATTCCAGAAGTGGGTCGGCCAGTGCTGGTTGCCCCGCACAGAGTTCTGGCCGAACTCTGTGTGTCGGGGGGCTGAAGCGGGATTTTGGATGAGTTTTCATCATTGGATCTAATCCAACGGTTCAGGTTGGTTGCGGGATTAGGGAGATATATATTGAGTTTTCTCAACCCTAATTCACAAGAGCAACATAACACAAGTTTGAGAGAGAAGGAGGCAAGAGTGCCATTGCAACTTCGGAGAAGAAGACGGAGGATTGAAGGTCGTTTTCGAAGGAGATCGTGTTTCGGGTAATCTCTACTCGTCGTTCTCGTTCTTCGTAGCCTTGTGATCATTGTTCTTGTCTCTGAGTGTTGTGGGGATCCGATTTGGATCGGGAGGAGTTTGTAGAGGGTGTAATTCTTCTATTCCATTAGTGGAGGCTTCTCAGGGTTGGACTCCGATCGTCCCGTGGTTTTTCCCGTAAGGGTTTCCACGTCAAAAATTCTCTGTGTCTGCGTGATTGTTTTGTGTGCTTGTTTTTGGGTTCGTGCGTTGTTTGCTCGGTCCTCTCGCAGGTACTCTCCGGTTTGGGGAAAGGTTTCCGCGCTTCTTTCCCAACAGAGTGGTATCAGAGCTTTGGGTTCAAAGGGTGTCAGGAGTTGACAGAGGAACCAGAGAGGAGAGATGGACGCGAAGCCGGTGCGCATGGTGAACCTTAATGGCACAAACTATCATTATTGGCGGAGCAAGATGAAGGATTTGCTATTTGTCAAGAAGCTGCATCTACCTGTGTTTGCAACCGAGAGGCCCAGTGATAAATTCGAGGAGGACTGGAAGTTCGAGCACATACAGGTGTGTGGGTACATACGGCAGTTTGTTGATGAGAACGTGTACAACCACGTTGCCAATATTGAGCACGCGAAGACGTTGTGGGATAAGCTGGAATCCTTGTATGCGAAGAAGACCGGGGTAAACAAGTTGTTCCTGATCCGAACGATGATGGGTCTGCGGTACAAGGATGGGGCGTCTATTACGGATCACTTGAGTGATTTCCAGGGCGTGGTTGACCAGCTATCTTCTATGGGAGTCAAGTTCGACGACGAAGTTCAGGGACTGTGGCTGCTGTGTACCTTGCCAGACTCGTGGGAGACCGTACGAGTATCTATGATCGCTTCTGCTCCAGAGGGCGTGGTCAGTCTGGAGTTTGCCAAGAGTGGGGTGTTGAATGAAGAGATGCGGAGACGTTCTCAGGGCACTTCATCCACATCCCACCACTCAGAGGCACTTGTTTCAGAGAGCCGCGGAAGGGGCAAAAGCAGGGGTCCAGGTGGTGGCAGAGACAAGAGTAGGGGGAAGTCCAAGGGTCGGTACGAGGACTCAGAGTGTTATCATTGCGGTAAGAAGGGCCATATCAAGCGGAATTGTTTCGCTTGGAAGAAGGAGAAGAAGGGCGACAAGGGGAAGCAAGAAGAGAACACTACAGCGGCGGCCTCGGTGCATGGAGGCGATGTGATCGTCGTAGGTGATGAGGTCATTACTAACCTCGCCTGCGATGACAATTCTTGGCTGGTGGACTCAGGGGCTTCAGCACATGTATCTCACAATAGGGCACTGTTTGCCACTTACACGACAGGCGACTGTGGCGTGTTGAAGATGGGCAACGGAGATGTGTCGAAGGCGGTTGCCATTGGAGATGTGCATTTGAGAACGAAGACGGGTGCGGTTCTTGTTCTCAAGGATGTTCGTCATGTCCCTGATATCCGTTTCAACCTGGTGTCGGTTGGAAGGTTGGATGACGAGGAATTCTTCAGTCTCTTCGGGAATAGTCAGTGGAAGCTTTCCAGAGGTTCGATGGTGATTGCCAGAGGAAGCAAGAAGTCCGGTCTCTACTATATGGAGGGGAGCGCAGAGGGGGCACAGGAGGTGAACGCAGTCAGTGACGCGTCTACCGAGTTGTGGCACAGGCGGCTCGGCCATATCAGCGAGAAGGGGATGAGCTACTTGGTGAACAGGAAAGTGATTCCGGGGCTCAAGTCTACAAAGTTGGAGAAATGCACGCACTATTTGGCTGGGAAGCAAAGTAGGGTGTCTTTCCAGAGTCACCCAAGTTCGAGGAAGCCGGCGTTGCTCGAGTTGATTCACTCGGATGTCTGCGGTCCTATGAAGGTAAAATCTCTTGGTGGTGCTTCTTACTTTGTGACTTTTATTGATGACTGTTCCAGGAAGGTTTGGGTCTATGCCTTAAAGACCAAGGATCAGGTGCTGCCTACTTTCAAGGAGTTTCAGGCCTCCGTTGAAAGGGAGACGGGCAAGAAGTTGTTGTGTGTTCGGTCCGACAATGGCGGCGAATACATCGGTCCCTTTGATGCGTATTGCAGAGAGCAAGGGATACGACACCAGAAGACTCCGCCAAAGACACCTCAGCTCAATGGTGTAGCGGAGCGCATGAACAGGACACTGATGGAGAGGGTGCGGTGTTTGCTGTCAGAAGCAAACTTGCCGGGCAGTTATTGGGGTGAGGCTCTTCTCACAGCTGCTTATATTATTAATTTGTCTCCTAGTGCTCCTTTGCAGGGTGATTTGCCTGACAAAGTATGGTACGGCAAGGAGCCGTCATACAGTCACCTGCGGGCGTTTGGTTGTAAAGCCTTCGTGCATGTACCGAAGGACGAGAGGACCAAACTTGAGCCGAAGACGAGGCGATGCGTCTTTGTCGGCTACGGTCGGGATGAGTTTGGCTATAGACTCTACGACCCAGTGGAAGAAAAGCTCTACAGAAGCAGGGACGTGGTGTTCGTCGAGGATCAGACCATGACCAACACTCAGGATTCCGAGACGCCTTCTGAGGCTGAGGAATTGCCTGAGTTAGAGTCATTTCGCTTCGAGCAGTTTCCAGAGGACATCGCAGAGGATCCAGTTATGGGGGAGCCGGTACATGGAGTTGCTCCCAACCTTGATCATCAGCCTGCTGATGGTGGTCAGGGTGTCCCTCAGGAGGATGAGCATACCGGGGAGGCAGTTCCTGAAGGGGAGGAGGCTGTCGGTATACAGCCAGCACCAGTGGCTCCACTGAGAAGGAGCAACAGGGATCGTCGACCATCTACGAGATACTCGCCGGATGAGTATGTTCTACTGACTGACGGGGGAGAGCCCGAAAGTTTCGCAGAGGCTATGGAAGACGAACACAGGCAGGAGTGGATGGTGGCTATGCAGGAGGAGATGAGTTCCTTGCACACCAATTCTACTTATGATCTGGTGCGGTTGCCAAAGGGCAAGAAGGCTTTGAAGAATCGATGGGTGTTCAGAGTGAAGCAGACGGATGATGCTACTCGCCCTCGATACAAAGCGAGACTGGTAGTCAAGGGCTACGGTCAGCGGAAAGGCGTGGATTATGATGAAATCTTTTCGCCTGTCGTCAAGCATTCGTCTATTCGGGTGGTGCTAGCATTAGCAGCCAGTTTCGACTTGGAGGTCGAGCAGATGGATGTGAAGACGGTGTTCCTCCACGGTGATCTTGAGGAGGAGTTGTACATGGAGCAGCCGGAGGGATTCTGTGAGAAGGGCAAGTCACATTTGGTCTGCCGGTTGAGGAAGAGCTTGTATGGTCTGAAGCAGGCTCCGAGGCAGTGGTACAGAAAGTTCGAGTCGTTTATGGGGGAGCATGGTTATGCACGGACGACGTCGGACCATTGTGCATTTGTGAGGTACTTTGCCGATGATGATTTTATCATCTTATTGCTCTATGTTGATGATATGCTATTAGTGGGTCGGAATGCCACTAGGATAGCGGAGTTGAAGCGCCAACTGGGCGCGGCCTTCTCTATGAAGGATTCGGGCGCAGCGAAGACTATTCTTGGGATGGAGATCAGCCGAGAGAGAGAGTCCAAGCTGCTACACTTGTCCCAAAAGAAGTACATTCACCGGGTACTTCAGCGTTTCGGGATGGACGGGTCGAAGAAAGTGAGTTCCCCCCTCGCGGCTCACTTTAAGTTCACTGAGGAGCAGTGTCCATCTACCGAGGACGAAAAGGAAGATATGGAGCGGGTTCCATATGCTTCAGCTGTGGGAAGCCTGATGTATGCTATGGTGTGTACGAGGCCAGATATTGCTCATGCAGTTGGTACGGTTAGCAGGTATCTTTCGAATCCTGGAAGGGTACACTGGAGTGCGGTCAAGTGGATTCTACGATATCTTCAGGGCACTGCTGGTTGGAGACTTTCCTTTGGTGGTGACGAGCCGAAGCTGGTTGGGTATACCGACGCTGATATGGCTGGAGATGTAGACACGAGGCGATCGACTTCAGGCTACGTGATGATGTTTGCGGGAGGAGCAGTGTCGTGGCAGTCGCGGTTGCAGAAGTGTGTTGCCTTGTCAACGACGGAGGCGGAATACATTGCGGCGACGGAGGCTTGCAAGGAGCTGTTGTGGATGAAGAAGCTGTTGCAGGAAATGGGACTGAAGCAAGAGCAGTATACTTTGCTTTGCGACAGTCAGAGTGCTATCCATCTTGTGAAGAATCAGACGTTTCATAGCCGGTCCAAGCACATCGAGACTCGGTATCACTGGATACGGGATGTGGTTGAAAAGAAGGACGCGGAGCTTGAGAAGGTGCATACAGATGACAACGGAGCTGATATGTTCACGAAGATTCTACCAAGGGGAAAGTTTGAGTACTGCAGGCAGATCGTCGGGATGACGACGTCCTCCCCATAGTTGTGAAGGGGGAGATTTGTTGGAGTGGGTGGGGTTCCCAACCTATGTGGAGAAGACCCCGGAGTGCGACGAGCGCCGTTCGTGTGTCGAAGAAGCTCGGGGAGGAAGCAGGACTGCTGAGAGAGCTGCAGAGAGTTGCTGGAAGCAGAGGGGCCGAGTTCGGGCCGAACTCTGCCCCTGGCAGAGTTCTGGCCGAACTCTGCCTCCTCATTCCAGAAGTGGATCGGCCAGTGCTGGTTGCCCCGCACAGAGTTCTGGCCGAACTCTGTGTGTCGGGGGGCTGAAGCGGGATTTTGGATGAGTTTTCATCATTGGATCTAATCCAACGGTTCAGGTTGGTTGCGGGATTAGGGAGATATATATTGAGTTTTCTCAACCCTAATTCACAAGAGCAACATAACACAAGTTTGAGAGAGAAGGAGGCAAGAGTGCCATTGCAACTTCGGAGAAGAAGACGGAGGATTGAAGGTCGTTTTCGAAGGAGATCGTGTTTCGGGTAATCTCTACTCGTCGTTCTCGTTCTTCGTAGCCTTGTGATCATTGTTCTTGTCTCTGAGTGTTGTGGGGATCCGATTTGGATCGGGAGGAGTTTGTAGAGGGTGTAATTCTTCTATTCCATTAGTGGAGGCTTCTCAGGGTTGGACTCCGATCGTCCCGTGGTTTTTCCCGCAAGGGTTTCCACGTCAAAAATTCTCTGTGTCTGCGTGATTGTTTTGTGTGCTTGTTTTTGGGTTCGTGCGTTGTTTGCTCGGTCCTCTCGCAGGTACTCTCCGGTTTGGGGAAAGGTTTCCGCGCTTCTTTTCCAACACTTATCACATTTAATTTGTACTTCGGTATGCTTCTTTATTAATCAGAATTTGTTGTTATCATATAGGTAAGATAAATCCATTGTTTTATAGATTTCGATATCCTAAATATGTTGTATATTCTACTCATCAAGTTTCTATGTTTCTTTGTCATATTTTTTTTCCAGATCCACTAAAGCAACGAACCAAGAAAAAAAAAATCAGCCCATTTTTCTCGGTTAGTTCCAATTCGATCTAAAAATATTTTTCAATTATTTTGTTGTGATTCTCATAATCTCTTTTAAATTTGTTGATCTGTTGCAATTACTCAAGTAAATTATTATTCCAGATGACAAAAAAATTATTATTCCATATGACAAACATCAAAATTAAAAAAACAATTATTCACTTAAATATCTTTCTAAATTTAAAATTATTCGTTAAATAAATTTAAATTTTAAAATATAATTTTCATTTAAAGATATTTCTAAATTTTTAATTTTTGGAATTTTAAAGTATAAACTTTGCTTAAACGTTTATTTCAATTATTAGATAATTGAAAAACGGATACGTATCTCCTCTACTGTAATATTCCTAAATAACCTTGAAAAAAATCCGAATAAAACTAAAAATAAACAAATTTTCTTCTATATTTCTAGGATTCACTATCTTTTCTTTCTTCCTCTTTCTTCATTTTAGATTTGCAAATTAAAAGTTTCATAAAAACATATGCTTTCTTCTACCATATATTGCTGGTATCTCTTTTTTTTTTTCTTTTAAATTTCTTTGACAACATTCTAAAGGACTTTGAGTTTAATTAGATGACTCTTCCTATAAATAGATGATTTTTTATAATGTAAACAACATTAATGCCTAAATTTAAATTTAAGTTTTTTTAAAAGTAAAATTGTAATAACACCTACTTTTATTTTGACGTTAAATGACGTTTATTTATTTTTTTACATATTATATACATAATTTAAAATAAAATATTTGGTAGTATTATTCTTGGATTCAAACTTAATAACTTTTAGATAAGGATTACTTTCTAAAAGGTATTAGGTTTACAACCAAATTAGACAAAAAAATTATTAGTTTTACATTTTAATTTTTTTTTTAAAAATTTAATAGAAATTCAAAAAATTGTTAGTTTTCGAGATGACAACAAATCTATCACAGTTTAAATGGACTACTTGGTTGAAGGAGAATTAGTACTAGATGACAATAAAATTATTAGTTTTCCATATGACACACATCAAAATTCAAAATATAATATTCATTTAAATATCTTTATAAATTTAAAATTATTCTTTATAGATATTAATATTTTAAAAGATAATATTAATTTAAGGATCTTTATAAATTTGATATTTTTTTAATTTTAAAGTATAAAATTTGTTTATACGTTCATTTGAATTATTAAATAATTGAAAAAGGGATACGTATCTCATCTATTGTATTATTCCTAAATAACCTTTAAAAAAAGAATAAAACTGAAAATAAACACATTTTATTCTCTATTTCTAGGATTCACTACCTTTACTTTCTTTCTCTTTCTTCATTTTAGATTTGCTAATTAAATTTTGATAACAACAGAAGCTTTCTCCTCCCATCTATTCCAGGTATCTTCCTTTAATATATTTTAAAAATCATGGACGTCATTCTAAATGACGTTGTCTTTAATTGGATAACTCTTCATATAAACATAAGTTTTTTTTAATCTAAATAACATTAATGCTGAAATTTAAAATCAAAAGAATTTTTTAACAAGATTTACTTTAATTTTGACGTTAAATTACCTTTAATTTTTTTACATACTATCTACATAATCTTTAATTTTTCAAACTTAACTTCTTTCAGATAAGGATTACTTTCTATAGACCAAAAAAATAACAACGATATAAACTTTTCTATTATTTATGTTTTTAGATAAGGTATTAGGTTTACGATCAAATTAGACCAAAAAAATTATTAGATTCCAAGTTTAAATTATAATAAAAAAATTTCGTTATAGAAATTCAAAAGATTCGGAAAAATTATTAGTTTTTCCGGTGACGACAAATATATTACAGTTTAAATAAACTACTTGGTTGAAGGAGAATTAGTTCCAAATGACAAAAAAATTGTTAGTTTTCCATCTTTGGAATTGAAATTTAAAAATCTTTAAATTTAGAAAATTTGTTTACATAAATTTATAAAACTTTAAATTTATATAAATCTTTTAGAAGAATTATTTTACATTTAGATTTTAGATTAACGTTAACTTTAAATTTAAAGCTTTCTATTTGGATAAGAGTTTGTGATTAATCTCATATTTTTTAGGTTTACTTTTATTGCAGTGAAAAGCATCCACATACAAGTCCAGTAGTTCCGGTACCGTGTAAAGTGATTTAAGCACCCAAAAAAAGTGTATTTGAGATATGAATATAGAAACCAAAACCACAGAATCTGTTGACGATGTAATGAATATTGATGGAATTACCGCACAACCTATTACTCTCCAGACTGTAGTTACCGGTAAGATAGTTCTTTTCAATGCTAATAGTTAGCCAAAAAAAATATTGCTCTACATCTTTGAAATACACTAACATCATTTTACAGCGGGACAAAATCTTGGATCTGTAAGTGTTATCCACAATCATATTACTCACAACGAAGGTAATACTATCTATTTAATTTTATGCTAAACATTCAAGCATTCTCCATCTTAAAAATACACTAACTTCATTTTACAGCGGAACCAAATCGTGCATCTACAACTGTTGTCCCCAATCATATTCCTCACAAGGATGGTAATACTACGTACTTCATTTTATGGTTAACATTTAAGCTTAAATACTTTACAAATAATTACTTTATAATTTTTATTTTTAAGTGCAGATGTCGTCATTCACGGTAGATCTTTGCAATATGTTGATAGTTCAACTGCTGGTGGACTGCCTATAAGAATACGCTTGACCCAAATAAGACGTGTCACTCCCCAATCCTGGAATACGTATTTTAATACGTAAACCGATAAATTGTATTTATCTTGAATTTATACTATATTTATTATGCTGTATTTCTTCATGCATTTTCCAAAAATATTCGACAAAATATTATTTCCTAATATATTTTCTGCATTTGGGCCTACAGTTTTGGCTCATTTGGGTAACCTATTCTTGGTTCACCAATGGGTCATCATGAACCCTTTGGTTCATCATGAACCCATGGGTCCAAAAATTCTATATATATAACTCATCTCCTTCTCTCTCCTCTCATTTACTTCTTCTCATTTACTTCCTCCACCAACCAAGGCAAGTACCAACTTGCTCAAGAGAAGGATCCATTATTTTGTTAATGATTCTTACAAAACTATTTGCCAAAACATGTTCTTCTCCTCAATCTATACTAGTTTAGAACTTGAAAATTTCTATTTTGAAGCTTTGATTTTTGTAGATCTAAGTTTTAATCATTTTCGGATTTTGCATGGTTTGATCTACTTTAGTTGGATTTTATGGGTTTTTGATGCTTCCATGTGGAAGAGCATTCAGTTTCACCCAAGTTGGAGCTTTGGAAATCTGGATTTGGAGTTCGGATGGCCAAGTTATGATACTTTGAAGCTTGGGTTCAGCCATGGTGTTCTTGCTGTTTTGGAGAAGACAGTGAACAGTGTGCTCCTGTTTGAGCACGCTTTCTGTTGGAAGCGTGTCTCCCCTTGAGCTTGCGTGACTTTTCACACAGCTCTTCCCTTGAGTCTGCATGACTTTTCACGCAGCACTCTCCCTTGAGCTTGCGTGACTTTTCACGCTGCTCTTCCCTTGAGCTTGCGTGACTTTTCACGCAGCACTCTCCCTTGAGCTTGCGTGACTTTTCACACAGCTCTTCCCTTGAGTCTGCGTGACTTTCCACGCAGCACTCTCCCTTGAGCTTGCGTGACTTTTTACGCTGCTCTTTCCCTTGAGCTTGCGTGACTTTTCACGCTGCTCTTCCCTTGAGCTTGCGTGACTTTTCACGCAGCTCTCTCCTTGAGCCTGCGTGACTTTTCACGCACGCTGCCTTGTGTAAGCCTGCGTGACTTTTCACGCACGCTGCCTTGCGTAAGCTTGCGTGACTTTTCACGCACGCTGCCTTGTTGTGCGTATGCTTTTGATATTTTATTAGATATTATATGCCTATTTTATATCCTTACGTCTTTTGTCCCGAGCATGATATGAGCACTGATGTGACCCCGGAGAACAAAGTGTTCCTACCTGATACATGTACCTGAATGTCCCAGTTCTTGTTCATGCTCGACAAGTGACTCGTAACTCCACGTGGCGTATTTGTAATGATGCATTACACTAAGAAGGGTAGCACATGTTGACTTACTGATTGACATGGATCCTCACTTAGGGTACTCGTACTAAAGTACGACTTTAGGAGGATAATCATGCAGGCCACAGCATGAGAGTCCAAGATTTCACCTAGGGTTAAACTAGGCGACTGAATATACTAGATGCATGGGAAGGGCAGAGTCCCGAGATCGTGTTACACCAGTCGTCCTGAGATATTGTCTTGGCGCGCCGGCTGGTCTCCACGGATACTGTGTCATCCGCAACGAGTGGATGACTGTATCCGATTAATTCCTGCTATATATTACATGTCTTGGCAAGGTGGCCTCACGAGGGACCTGTGCTCCATGACACCTGTCTACGCGAACCCCTGGGTTGGCTAGCTTTGCTGGAAAGATACGATCTAAGGATTTTCTAATAACATGACGCGAGGATAACCTCATTCTACTAGAAACTCGTAGACTTGATTGGCCGTGAAAACGACTTGCATGTTTCCTATTTACCTTCCGTGAATAACTGAGGGAAGCGGACTGTCATGGTGCGTGATCCAACCCATGTTCTTGTTTGATTGTTGGGTTGGTTATCGTACTATGACAGGCTGTGGACCGAAGTTATGAACGGAAGACTTATTCTGGTTGTGAAGTACTACTTCTGTGAATGACTGAGGAACATGGTCTATCATGGTACATGATCCAACCCATGTTCTTGTTTGATTGTTGGGTTGGTTATTGTGCTGCGATAGGCTATCGACCGAAGTCACGATCAGGAGATTTTATGGTTATACCTTTTTAACTTATGTGAAAGTTATAGAGTACGACACGTCCCGGCTCCATGCGGCACCTTTTGTCCTTGTTTGGTTGTAAGGGTACCATATGGGTTCGAGGATGTTGCGCTACCCTATAATAGTAGCATAAGTATTACTATTATCAGTCATTCTATTAGTTGGGTTTTTCATCTTAACTCTTGTGCCCCTTTGGCGGTACTTGCTATTCGGGGCTGACCCCGCTGGTTTTGTTTGGCCAGATCTCGTAGCAGAGCCAGAGGACACGATCTTCCTCCCTGACATCCATGGTGCATACTAGGAGCATGGCGGTTCGGGGACTCGAGTGGGTTTTCTTCTCCACCACTCCTGCTTATACTTTTGCGGCGTTTAGCCACCGGCACCTGTTAGCCGGATTACTTGGTATTTTGTGTCTGTACATAATTGTAATTAAACAGACTGCAGCTGTGTATAATTTTGTACTCCTGACTCTCTGAGATAGCTAAATTATAAAGCTAGTCTCTCATGATCATTTTGATGAAGCGTCAGGGACGCCTTACTGCTTTATCTTTAATATTTATTTAATTGCTGATTTGACTTAATTGATTGAGACATAGAACTCTGTGGGACCATAGGAGACTTGATTGTAGCATGTACCCCCTAGTCTCTCGACAGCCACGATCGCCGTATGACGTTACGTACCTCATATGGAGTAGCTGGCCTAGTCCGTCCCCGTATTTCGGTACTGGGGCGTGACAAGACGACTAGCACGGACGACAAATGTTACGGTTGACGCTTCTAATGCGTCTGGTAAGTTCATCAGTCACTTCTTATTGACATTCTTCCCTACCCCACTGCCAAAATTTAACATTCTAATTCAATCTTTATCAAACCATTTTTCAACAAAATTTTGCCTAACATTACAAAGTAATTCATTTACAATTGCTACCACCAACTGTACTACATACAATCAAGATTTTTTAATATATTAATACTATTGTAAAAATACTAGCAACTTTAAAATTTTACATTAATATTAAATTATCATTGATAATGGATCAAGTGAAGGTGTCAGCATTGATAATACAACTTTGAAATGTACTGAAAGTTCTAGCGTAAGTAGTGGACTGCCTTCGAGGATGCGTTTAACCCGTATAAGACAGCTAGCACGAAGGATAAATGTTACTGTTGACACTTCAAATATTGCTGGTAAGTTCATCAACCACGTTTAATCAACATTTAGTAAAATTTAACTCTTTTACTTTAGTCATGAACACTAAATTTAATTAAATTATGATTTTTTTTTCAGCTGGACCTAATCAGGCATCTACAAGTGTTAGCCACAATCATACTACACACAATCAAGATTTTTTCATCTACTCCTTTTAACCAACTGTTTTACTAATTTAGGATTTCAATTTATTACTTACCAAAAACATTCATTACTATTTCCTCATTCTTTTCTCCTTAATTTTAATTTTTTCAGTCAAATAATTAGAATCTAATCTAAAACGAACTACTTTCTTTTTTGTTCTCTAAATAGCAGTTGTTGATAATATATCGAACCATTCTAATGGACAACCTAACAACATCACAAATCGTCTCACAAGAGGTGTGCGTGCAAATCATAACTCCGCCAGAAATTTCAGGGAGGATATGGAAGTACCATTTCTTTATTTGAAACCTCCAACAACATGTCTGTATTGTAATGCACGCTTATTTCATCATGAAACCTAAAATATGTGTTGTGCAAGAGGAAGCATTGAATTAGAACATATACCATCACCATCGGAACTTCTTTACCTATATTCTGCCCAGACAACAGAGGGGAGACACTTTAGGCAAAACATTCGTTCTTATAACCATGTGTTTGCTTTTACTTCCATGGGTGTCCAAGTAGATGAAAGTTTTGCTAATGGTCAACAAGGAATTTATACATTCCGTGCTCAGGGTTCCATATATCATAGAATTGGCAGCCTTCTACCAGCTGATAATAGCCGGCCACGATATCTCCAAATATATATTTATGACACAAACCAAGAGATTGATTATCGTCTGCAAGAAAATAGCAGTCTAGACAAAAATATAGTTGAGAAGATACAACAAATATTGAATGAGCATAATCCATTTGTGCATAGATTTCGTCAACTTGCTCAAGACCCAAATGTACGAGAATATAGGCTCATCATTAAGGAACAACCTTCAAATCGACGACAATATACCCTACCTTCTGAATCTCAGGTTGCTGCAATTATCAAATCTGGTGAAGAAATACCAAATTTAAAAGGTAGGGATATCATCGTTCAAACACTTGCTGGACAACTTTTACATATCCATGATTGTGCTGGCTACTATGACCCGATGCAGTATCCTTTATTATTTCCATATGGGACTTATGGTTGGGATGAAAATACTCATAGCGACAATGGAGGAAGCCTAACATGCCTCAATTATTATCTATACAGGATGCAGGTAATTTAAACCGTCCACATTAAATCTTTATCGGTCATAAATTAACGATATTTCGTTTTCCTCCCTTAACTAAAATTTTGCGATTCTTTCTTTAGATCCGTCAAAATGATCCATCATTACTACTTCGAGGGGGTAGACTTCTACAACAATATGTTGTTGATAATTATGTCAAAATTAAAACGCAAAAGCTCAGATGGTTACGTTTCAATCAGAGCATTATTCGAGCAGAACTATATCAAGGTCTCCAGGATTCACTAAATGGTGGCAAAAATAATGCAGGTTAGTAATTTATTAACAAAATTAACACAATTTTTTTAAAGATATTAAAATAACAATATAATAATCGATTATAATTGTGACAGCCAACATTGGACGTAGGACTATATTGCCATCCTCTTTCATTGGAAGTCCACGTGACATGTATCAAAGGTATCAGGATGCAATGACATTGGTATAGAAATACGAAAAACTAGATATTTTTATTACTATGACATGCAATCCTGGATGGGAGGAAATACAAAATGAGCTTCTTCCTGGACAAACACCACCAGATCGTCCTAATTTGGTAACACGAATTTTTCATTCAAAATTTCAAGAATTAAAGACTCATATAATCGAGAAAGGAGTACTTGGAAGGGTTCTTGCACATGCTCATGTCATTGAGTACCAAAAACGTGGACTACCACATGTGCACATGCTTATTATACTTGATGGTAATGATAAGATTGCTATACTTGACGATTATGACGGAATTGTAGTGGCGGAGATACCAAACAAAGATGAACAACCGCAATTATATAGTGCAGTTTTAAAGCATATGATACATGGTCCATGTGGTGTACATAAACCAAATGCATCATGTATGAAGAATGGAAAATGTAAAAGAAGTTTTCCAAAGTCATTTTCACCTGTCACCATCCAGGGAAATGACTCTTATCCAATCTATCGCAGACGAGATTCTACACCAGTATTGTTAGAACAACATGGAAATCTGATGGTTGATAATAGTTGGGTTGTTCCGTACAACCCATGGCTACTATTAAAGTATAATTATCACATTAATGTGGAAATATGCAGTAGTATTAAGAGCGTCAAGTATCTATACAAGTATATTCACAAAGGTCTAGATCGTGTTACTCTTGAAGTGCGTCCAGAGGCAGTTGATGATGAAATAAAAAAATTTGTTGATGCGAATGGGTTTGTGCTCAAAAGGCATTATGGAGAATCTTTCAGTTTAGAATGGGACAGATTTATCCATCGGTTATGCGTCTACAAATACACCTTCCAAATATGCAACAAGTGAGATTTTACAGTCAAGAAAGGATAAGCAATGTTCTTGCTGAAGAACAAAACTTGAGAATGACACTGACTGAATTTTTTGCAACAAATTATAATGACATGCATGCAAGACAATATTTGTATAGTAAGTTTCCCGAACACTACAGGTGGAATGATAATGTCCACAAATGGTCACGAAGGAGGAGTAACAAAAGAGCTGTAGGAAGAATATACACAGTTTCTCCACGTGAGGGTGAAAAGTTTTATCTTCACATGCTTCTTAATCACGTTAGAGGCCCAACATCATTTGCAGATCTACTCACAGTAAATGGTACCCCATATCCAACATTTAAGCAATCAGCAGAGAAAAGAGGATTGCTAGAAGATGATAATAGCATTCGCCAATATTTACTAGAAGCGTCTGCAATAAGAATGCCAAAAGCTTTAAGAAGATTATTTATAACACTTTTGGTATATTGTGAACCAACTGGAGTACGCAGTTTGTGGGATAAATTTTACCCATACATGATTGAAGACTACCCGTCTACCAGTACCCCAAGATCGAATCTTATCATGAATAGACTTTTACAAGACTTGAGGGTTCTACTGTCCCAGCATAATAAGAGAATTACAGACTATGATTTGCCAGTGATTACTTCTCAAATTCACAACTTTTCAG
The DNA here is from genome assembly GCA_029216955.1 of Iris pallida. Classification (NCBI taxonomy): domain Eukaryota; kingdom Viridiplantae; phylum Streptophyta; class Magnoliopsida; order Asparagales; family Iridaceae; genus Iris; species Iris pallida. The sequence goes on from JANAVB010025999.1 coordinate 27,664,559, forward strand.
GCATTCAAACTCTAATTCAAGATGAGCTTACAATCTCCATTCCGCATGAAGATTATGATGCAATTAAAAATCTAAATAATGAGCAAAAATATGCTTTTGACACAATCAGATCGGCTGTTACACATTGTAAAAGCTCAATTTTTTTGTAGATGGACCTGGGGGTACAGGAAAAACTTATCTCTATCATGCATTATTATCATCTTTAAGAACCGACGGGTATATTGTGCTAGCAACAGCAACTTCAGGAATAGCAGCAACATTATTACCGGGAGGGAGAACAGCTCATTCCAGGTTTAAAATTTCAATCAATTCTCATGCAACATCAACATGTTCAATCAGTAAACAATCAGATCTCACCGAGCTTATCAGAAGGGCATCAGCTGTTATTTAGGATGAAGCACCAATGGCACATCGCTATGTATTTGAAGCTTTGGATCGAACATTTAGAGACTTAATAGATGTTGATCTACCCTTTGGAGGAAAAGTTATGATTTTTGGAGGCGATTTTTGGCAAGTGCTTCCCGTTGTCCGAAATGGCACAAAAACAGAAATGGTACAAGCAAGTGTAGTTAAATCATCATTTTGGAGATATACTAAGATCCTCAAACTCAAGGAAAATATGAGATCCAAAAGTGATCCTGAATTTTCAGACTTTTTGCTTCGTATTGGTGATGGTCAAGAACCTTCAGTGGTAGAAGACATGATACAATTACCGTCGTCTATCGTAGTACATTGGGAGGGAGAATGGACTATCGATAAATTTATTAACGACGTCTTTCCAAATTTGTGTCAAAACATTAAAAATCGAGATTACATAGTTGAAAGAGCAATTATTACTCCCCTAAATGAAGATGTTGATGTGCTTAATGACAAAATCATTCGTATGTTTCCAGGTGAAGAAGAAATTGTTTATTTATTTTATTGGGTTCAGGATGATGAAAGGAATTTGTATCAACAAGAGTTTTTAAACTCAATATCACCAGGAGGTTTCCCTCCACATAAACTAACCTTGAAAAAGGGTGTACCTATTATGCTGCTAAGAAATATTGACCCAAAAATGGGATTATGTAACGGCACAAGGTTACTATGTCGTGGTTGCTATAACAATGTTATTGATGCTGAAATCTTATCGGGGCAATTTGTTGGAAATAGAGTTTTTCTACCAAGAATTTCTTTAATGACCGCTGAGAATTATGGACTCTCATTTGCAATGACAAGGAAGCAATTTCCAGTTAAATTGAGTTTTGCACTAACAATAAACAAATCACAGGGTCAAACAATACCAAATGTGGGAATTTACCTTCCCGATCATGTTTTTGGACATGGACAATTGTATGTTGCTTTATCTCGGGGTGTTTCAAGAATATCAACAAGAGACAAGAATGGAATATTTACCAGGAATATTGTTTATCAAGAAGTTTTGCTCCCACAAAACTAATCACATATGAGGTACTTGAGTTACTTATGTCTATTAAGTAATGAAATAAAACATATTTAATACCTTTGCTTCCATATAACCTCTTCAGCTTTCCTTATTTTTTTGCAGGACAATGCATGTTATCAATATTGGTGACTATCGACTTTTATATGTAAGCAAGATTTACCAGTCAACTATCGGCTTTTTATATGTAAGAAAGAGTTACCAGTCAAGTCCAGTTGATGACTACCTTTGCTTCCATATAACATGTTTAGATTTTCTTATTTCTTGCAGGACAATGTATGTTGACAATACCGATGACTATCGACCATTTATATGTAAGCACGAGTTACCTGTCAATTCATGTTGATGAATATGTTGTCCGAAGGTGCTAACAAATAACATTTCCTTAAAGCAAATTTTGTCAAGTGAGTTATTTTCTATAGTGAAAGTAAATATTTCTGTTCATTAAGTTTGGTGGAATGTTTTCGTTCTTAAATAAGATGATATCAACATTTCTAACATATTCAACTATCCTATCAGACAATACTAATTTATAAAACTAAATTTATTCTTATGTAATGTTTCCTACATTAAATGGTGTGAACAATAGTAAGACGTGTTGCACACGCATTGCGTGTGCCATGACACTAGTATATATATATATATATATATATATATATATATATATATATATATATATATATATATATATATATAGTCAATGACCGTTAGCCTAAGTAGTTAGTGTGGAGGCGTGTGGCCCTTGTGGACGAAGTTCGAATCCCAGTGGAAACGATTTCGAAAACTAATTACTATTTCCAAATATATATATATATACCAATAAAAAAAAACACATAATACATATACATAGGTATAACTACATGCACATATCAAACTTTAAAGTATTCAAAATTGCAAGAACATCCATGGGAATAATGAGTGAACTAGGGGACTAATTTGGGCAAGGCCGGCCCTGAGCAATTGGGGGTCCGAGACGAAACTTCCAAAATGGCCCCCCAACATAATGTAAAAAAAAAGTATAAATAAAACAAAATTTTGTTGTAGTCAAGATTTGAACAAAGAATCTCTTAAATATAAATCTAACATTGTACCCACTATACCACAATGTCTTTTGTTAAAAAAAGACACATGATACATACTAGTTCTATTATAGACAGTTTTATGTTGGTGTCCCCTTTCGTCAGGGGGCCCTGAGCCGTCGTCCGATCTACCCTAGGCCTGGCCAGGGCCGCTCCTGAATTTGGAAATGCCATGGTCCAAAATAAACATCAAGGGACATTACACAAGGGAAATTAATGCCTTCTTGTACTTCCCTGATTCTTTAATGAAGTTCTTCTTCCTTTTGAAAAAAAAAAAAAAAAACGTTGCACAAGGGTAGGTGATAGATGGCAAAGTTAGGGCGAGGTTGGCAAGCTTTCTGACTAAGGAAGGAATACATTGGCTTGGAACTCAAAATTGGAGGAGGAGGAGGAGGAGGAGGAGAGGGATGTCACTTTCTTCCTATTGCTGGACGGATAGCAGGTTCCATTCACTTGAACCTAAAGTATCATCATCCTCCATGTGATTTGTTGGGAGTAAACAGGGCTTTGGTGGGAATGGACTGCCGCAATCCCATCTATAGTTACACGGTTAGTATGATATAAAGTTAGCCAACCTCCTCCTCTTCTAAAGAAGTTGCTCACCCTCTATTTCGTTACCCACACAACGTGGGACTAAACTTCCACCTGTAGTACATACATTCCAAGTTTTCAACACATGCATGTTGGAAATCGAACACGTCCTACAAGTGCTCCGATACCGGATCTGAAATGTTATCGTAGGGAAAACTTAGGTCAACCCACCTGAAATATCCAACTCACATCTAATGAACACTAAGTACAGATAAAGACAAGTATATGACGGTGACTACATCACCTGGACAGATCCCAATCGACATAACTAAGATAAAATTATAAGATTGACAAAAAAAAATCAATGTCGAACTCTTTGCTCTAATAGATTCAACCCCCCTCACCACACTCAGGAAGAAATACAGAGATTACAATGGAATCATTTAACAACACGTAGCAATTTTCCTAATCGAAGTTGACGGCTCATCGATCAGATCTATTCCTTCCTTCTGTCTTGTACGGTGAAATCCTAAGAGCAAAGTGCGGACTTTCTCTTAGATCTCCTATGAACGAGCACCCCGAATCTCAACTTTGTGCCTCCACACTCAACTCATATAGATAGGATGAGAGACCTAATTTTAGGTCGTAATAGAATTCCTACATAGGAAACCCTAAAATAAGAATCTTATTACACCTAAAATAGTCCGACACCAATTATGGACGTCAAAATCTAATCTAATCAAATATTTAATCAGATTTGGACTCAATAAATATGATGTTACCAAATCCAGACTGAACTCCAACAATATTTTCCTCTAGTCTAATGAGAGGGTGTTGACCCTATGACTTCTCAATTGGACTCCATACTTGTCGTCCCGAGTTCATGCTCCCCTATGACATTGATCTCTGATCCCCCGAGCTGCTTTGCATCTGTTGTCGTCTCAATCGCCTCGACCATCGTGTCGACACTAGTTGTCATGTATATTACCTCCTGTACCACTAGGATCATGCTGATATCAATAACGCGGCCAAGATCGAAGTCCCTGACAATCAGCCTCACCGCAAGTCTTGGCTGCATGTTCCCGAGTTCAGTCTTCTACCATAACGTGCTACCATACCGTCGAGCTTCTTCACCCTTACTAGCCCAACCAAGCGGACAATACGGTCCTCCTGAGATTCGAACTCCTGAACCTGCACACCTTCGTGTCCGACATTGAAGTTCTTCCGTACACATGCATCCTCGAGCAGAACATCATGCACTTTGCATGCTGTCGATGACCCACAACTTCCCCCTGAACTGTGTGAATGGTGATGTACCTGCCTCTGAGTGAGTCTGTTGTAAACCTTGATCCTCTCTCTGGCTTCGAGTTGCTGAAACCAATTCGTTCCATGAAGATTTGGCAAACCACCCGTCTCCAAAACCAGATCGGTAGGTCAACCCCCACCTGGAGATCGACCAAATGTTATGGGACCGACAAACTGACCCTCAATCTTTGACTCAGCACCATTCGTCGCTTTATCTTGACGAACCGAATCCTCCGTATCTCTCAAAACATCTCGAATACCCTTCTCAACAAGTTTTCGACGATCCAACTCTTGTCGAATACCCCTCGAGCCTCTATCCGGTGTCTGTGACATGTCTGTACAACTCAGCGACTTGAGCCTGTACATGCCATAACACAAATCTCCTCGAGCTAGCTGTTGAAAACTGTTGGTGCTTTACTTACATGGAGAGAGCTTGCTCTCAACATGCCTTGTAAAATTTTAGTCCCACATTGGAAAAGCACCATGAGTTATCTCAACATATATACTTGGGTGTGTTGTTGAGAGATGCACATGGGGTGGTGACCCTAAGGAGGGAACCATGTGGGTGATTTTACTAGGAGGTAAGAATAAGACTCCAAGGATTAAGCATTAATGCTTTTGTCATTCTCTTGGATTAATTCCACTTGGAGCTAAGCCCCAAAGGGGCTTAGCGACTCGGACTCGGACTCGGACTCGGACTCGGGCTCGGACTCGGACTCGGACTCGGGCTCATGGGCTCATGAGGCGTAATGTGGCGTTTTGTTGGCGCACTTTGCACTTAGCACGTCAGCAGTCATGCGGTCTTTATGCGGCTCAAATGCGGCCATGCGGTCTTATGCGGCATGCGGCTCATATGCGGCCTCATGCGGCCATGCGGTTCATGCGGCCATGCGGCTCATGCGGTCCATGCGGCTCATGCTGTTCATGCGGTCCATGCGGCTCATGCGGCTCATGCGGTCCATGCGGCTCATGCGGTCCATGCGGTCCATGCAGCTCATGCGGTCCATGCGGCCCAAGCGGTCCATGCGGCCAGGCTGCTGCTGCCGCATGGAGGGCTACGCTGACTGTGTAGATTTCAAATCGGTTATGGAAAGGGTGAATCAATGCGATTAATTCAGATCCTATCTTTGTGGGATTTGAATTAATTTCGTTACTATATTTGTGGGATCTGAATTAATTCAGTTCCTATCTTTGTGGGATTAGAATTAATTCGTTGCTATCTTTTTGTGATTTGATTCAATCTTTCCATAACTGAAGAGACGGCTAGGGTTTCCACCCTCTCTCTATAAATACTCTCTTCTGGCCTCCTTTGTGACGACTACGAAAAATACAAGTCAGAAAAGAGAGAAAGAGAGGGAGTTGCTGCCGCCATTGCAAGTCCATCCGAGGAGTCAGAACAGAGGTGACATCGAGCGTTCCACAAGTTCTTCAAACTTGCTGGTTCCTGGAAGCAGATCGTGTGGGGCGAATCTTGCTTTGAGCAACGGTGTTTTGACACCCCAGCATTGTTCTTCTTCTCATCTCTCTAGACTATTGTAACTTGTTCTGTCCCAATTGTAACACGTTTGCAAGGAAGAACAAGAGATCTTCTCTTTGCTATTTTTCTCCTTTATATTGTAATTTGGCTTTTTAGTTTTATTCGTAGATCTTGAGTTTGATCATCACAAAGTTTTGTGTGACATCTCAGATCTCGATTGCATTAGTTTTCATCTTCGATCAAGCCCCCGGGACTAACAATCTCAAAGCAAGATCCGTATAGATGGAAAACATTAATGCTTTGCTCCTCCAATCGGACTTCTGCAAGTTGGAAAAGTTCGATGGAGAGCACTATCAAGTCTGGAAGAGAAAGGTATACCTAACTCTTCAACTGAAAGATGTTGATCATGTTCTGTTGGAGGAAGAACCCTCTGTTCCAGACACTGGATCTATTGCCGCCATCAACGCGGCTACCAAACTCCAGGCCAAATGGAGAAGGGAAAATAGCATCTGCAGGCTTATCATCCTGAATGCTATGGAGGACTCCCTGGCAGAATCCTACTCGAAGAAGGAACTTGCCAGAGACATATGGGAGTCTGTGGAAAATCTGTATGAAGAAGACAAGAACAGGAGCAAAATGTTTGTGGTTGAAAAATATCACAAATTGCTCTTTGAGGACGAAAAGTCCATGCTGCCACAGGTGAAGGAATTTCTGAAGCTGCGTCAGAAACTGGAAGACGAAGAGATGCCCCTTCCCGACAAGTTTGTCATCGGAGGGATCGTCTCAAAACTTCCTGCTGGATGGAGTACCTTCTATGCAAGGATGCACAGAAAGAAGCTAGACATTAGCTTGGGAGATCTACTTCAAGAGATCCATGTTGAGGACGAGATGCGTTCTCAACAGAAGGTGGACACTCTGTCCAAACAGTTGGCTAAAGCCAATCTTGTGCAGACAAGAGATTCCAAGGGGAAGCAGGCGGCTTCTCATCCCAAGAAGAAGGACTTCGCTAATCTAAAAGTGAAGGGTCCTTCTTTCAAGCAACAGAAGACTAAGTCCCACGTGACTTGTTATAATTGTGGCAAGAAAGGCCACTACAAGAGTGAATGCAGATCTAAGCCTAAACAATCAGAGAAAGGTGAGCCTAATAAGGTTTCATTGGTTTCTAACGTTGTTGCTATGATCGGACAGGTCACAACTGTGGGGGTTGACTCTGACTGGTGGATAGACACTGGTACGACTTGCCATGTCTGTTCAGGCAAGGAATGGTTCGTCACGTACCAGCCGATATCTGAGAAGGTTGTCATGGCAAACCAGGCCCAAGCTGAAGTTCTGGGGATCGGGACCGTGGAACTGAAACTCACTTCTGGGAACACTCTGACGCTTCAAGGTGTGAAGCATGTTCCGGCGATTGCCAAGAACCTGATCTCTGGGAGCATGCTCTGCAACGCAGGCTTGAGGATGGACATCAATGCTGGTCAAATGGTGATGTCCAAGAAAGGAACATACTTCGGGAAGGCTTATCAAACCGAAGGTATGTTTAAAATTCAGCTTGTTAACCAGTTTGAAGACATTAATGCAGTTGCATTTTCTGATTATTCTCTTGAGTTGTGGCATAATAGACTAGGACATGTTCATTGTAAGAGAATTAACAAAATGTCTAGTCTAGAACTTATCTCCAAATGTGGGGGTAAGGTGGAGAAGTGTGAGGTGTGTGCTCAGACGAAGATCACAAGGAAACCCTTTCATCGGGTCAATAGAAGCACAGATCTTCTGGAGTTGGTGCACTCCGATATCTGTGACTTCAAACATTTCTCCACGAAGGCCGGGATGAAGTATTTCATAACCTTCATCGACGACTTCTCAAAATACGCGTTCGTCTACTTGCTCAAGTCCAAAGACGAAGCTTTCGAGAAGTTCAGAGAGTTCAGGGCCGAGGCTGAACGGCAGACTGGACAACAACTCAAGAGGCTGAGAAGTGATCGAGGTGGGGAGTACAGGTCTCATGAATTCACATCGTTCTGCAAAGAACATGGAATCATATGCGAGACTACTGCTCCATATTCTCCTCAATCCAACGGAGTAGCAGAGAGAAAGAATCGGACATTAACAGAAATGATGAATTCCATGCTGCTCACTGCAGGTCTTCCAAAATGCTACTGGAGAGAAGCTGCATTAACGGCCACTTTCATTCTGAATAGAGTGCCATATGCAACTTCGGACGTAACTCCTCATGAACTCTGGTTCAAAGTCAGACCCAACTTGAATGTCATTCGAGTGTGGGGGTGTCTGGCGTATGTGAAGCTTCCAGATCTGAAGATTCAGAAGCTGGGGACAAGGACTACGAAGGCTATCTTCTTGGGGTATGCCGAGAAGAGTGATGCTCGGAGATTTCTTGATATTGAATCAAATCATATTATCGAATCTCGCGATGCTGAATACTTTGAAGACAAGTTCGCAAAAGACAAAAACATTATTCTTTCGGACATTCCGGAAAATGATGTAGGTACTAATGAGACTGAAATCTCATACGAGCCAGTAGTCCAAGAAGAAGCTGTTGTTGATGAAACAACTCTTGCACCAGAACTCGCCGAGCCGTCAGCTAAGCGAGCGAGGAGACCGAAAGATTTCGGAGATGACTTTGTCACCTATCATGTGGAAGCAGATCCGCTTACCTATGATGAGGCGATGAAGACCAGAGATGCTATCTTCTGGAAGGAGGCAGTGAATGACGAGTTTGACTCTATCACCTCCAATAACACATGAGTGTTGGTAGATCTACCTGAAGGAGAAAAGCCTATTGGATGTAAATGGATCTTCAAGAAGAAGATGAAGGCAGATGGAACTATTGACAAGTTCAAGGCCAGGCTGGTCGCCAAGGGATTTTCTCAGAAACAGGGGATAGACTACTTCGACACGTACGCTCCAGTAGCTCGGATGACCACCATCAGGATGTTAATCGCTCTAGCAGCTATACATAAGTTGGTGATACATCAGATGGATGTAAAGACATCATTCCTGAATGGGGAGCTGACCGAAGAGATTTACATGCAACAGCCAGATGGATTTGTCGTCAAAGGTCTTGAAGACAAAGTCTGCAAGTTGGTGAAATCATTATATGGTTTGAAGCAAGCTCCCAAGATGTGGCATGAGAAGTTTGACAAAGTTATTAGGTCAAACGGCTACAGAGTCAGCGAGACGGATAAATGTGTTTACACAAAGTTCGCTGATGGAAGAGGAGTCATCGTTTGTCTGTACGTGGACGACATGCTAATCCTAGGTACGGATATAGGCTGTGTCACAGAGACAAAGAAGTTCCTCTCAACCAAGTTCAGTATGAAGGACTTGGGGGATGCAGATGTCATCTTGGGCATAAAGATCATCCGGACAGACACTGGAGTAGCGCTGTCACAATCTCACTATATTGAGAAGATGCTCACACGCTATGTGTATAAGGATCTTCCAGGGATCGATACGCCATACAGGTGTGATCAGAAGCTGAAGCCAAACTCGAGGGAAAGCGTCAGGCAGCTGGAGTATTCTAGCGTTATCGGAAGTTTGATGTACGCAACTACTGCCACAAGGCCTGACATAGCTTTCGCCGTGGGAATGCTGAGTCGGTTCACAAGCAACCCAGGGGTTGAGCACTGGAAAGCTGTGAAGCGAGTAATGAGATATCTCAAGAAGACTCAGACATATGCACTGCACTACAACGGGTATCCGACAGTAGTGGAAGGCTTCAGTGATGCTAGCTGGTGTTCAGAGGTGGAAAGCGAGAGATCCACAGGTGGATATGTCTTTTCCTTGGGTGGAGCTGCTATATCGTGGAAGTCGAAGAAGCAGACTATACTCTCTCGTTCCTCCATGGAATCTGAATTCTATGCACTTGAAACTGCAGCAGATGAAGCAGAATGGCTTCGGGAGCTCATGTATGATCTTCCAGTGGTTGGGGCTCAGATACCGACGATACTGATATACTGTGACAACCAGGCGACTGCGGCGGTGGCATCAAATGACCTCTTCAACGGGAAGAAGAGGACTGTGCGGTTGAAGCACAGGGCAGTACACGATCTTATCAAAAGAGGTGTAATTGCAGTGGTTGATGTTCGGAGTCAGGAGAACCTGGCAGATCCGTTCACAAAGGGCCTCAAGCGCCAGTTGGTCGATGACACAGCTTGTAAAATGGGCTTGAAGGCATTCTGATAGTGTGTCTTTGTAATCCTACCATAAAGTTTTATGCTATTAGTTCAAAGAGAAATCTACTAGGCATCTAACTTTTGGTTCAAAGAAGGATCACTGACTGGAAAACTATCAGGTAACAGTGGGTACTTGTTCTCTGGAACATGGAAGGGATACGGACCCATAACCACTGTTGTCTACTATGTATTTTTCTGCGGAAAAAACAAATCCTGTGGAAGGTTGGCTTAAACGCCTTAATGAGTTCTCAGGCAGAGTGAATGTCTGGTGTGCTTTACAGGAAGCACGGTAGAGCAGCACTACAAGGAGTGAATCTCCATGCTACAGTGGGGTGACTCCACCATGAGGTTCCCAGGTAGGGGTAATGCCTCGGCTTTGAATGCCAAGTCACAGCGGCGTAGCACCGCAAATAGGCAGGTAGCCTAATGCTGTATGACGTAATTAAAGAGTTGTAGACAGCACTACAAAGGGGAGGATGGCCCCATGTTACAGTGGCACGACACCACGATGAGGTACCCAGGTAGGGATAAAGCCTCGGCATTGCAAGCCATGTCGTTGCGGCGTAACACCGCAAGGAAGCCTTAGGCTTCATGCTGGGTAGTTTGGCACTATAAAGAGGCTTGTGACCTCATGCTACAGTAGTATGACACTACGATGAGGTTCCCAGGTAGGGGTAATGTCTCGGCTTCAGGCCATGTCATAGCGGCGTAGCACCGCAAGGAAGCGCAAGGCTTCATGCCATATTTCTTTAATAAAGAACTCACCTATAGTGTATGAAAAGAGATATCAGGCCGTCTCTTGAGGGTAAACTTGTAGACGCCCAAAATTATACACTGAAACCAGGCTGGCACAGGGCCTTTAATGTGCAGCCAGAAGCACACGTAACTACACTTTGTGAGTGGAAAGAATTACAATTGTGGTGCAGAATTCAAGGCGTAGTCCATTCTTGTATCACATTGTTATTTAACCCATGCGGGAAGATTCAAGTCGTCAGCGACATCTATCCTAATGCAAAATGGACAGTTACTGTGGGGAACGCTCAACCCTGGACACATATATATGTTGTGATATGTGGGGGATTGTTGGTGCTTTACTTACATGGAGAGAGCTTGCTCTCAACATGCCTTGTAAAATTTTAGTCCCACATTGGAAAAGCACCATGAGTTATCTCAACATATATACTTGGGTGTGTTGTTGAGAGATGCACATGGGGTGGTGACCCTAAGGAGGGAACCATGTGGGTGATTTTACTAGGAGGTAAGAATAAGGCTCCAAGGATTAAGCATTAATGCTTTTGTCTTCTCTTGGATTAATTCCACTTGGAGCTAAGCCCTAAAGGGGCTTAGCGACTCGGACTCGGACTCGGACTCGGGCTCGGACTCGGACTCGGACTCGGGCTCATGGGCTCATGAGGCGTAATGTGGCGTTTTGTTGGCGCACTTTGCACTTAGCACGTCAGCGGTCTTTATGCGGCCATGCGGTCTTATGCGGCATGCGGCTCATATGCGGCCTCATGCGGCTCATGCGGCCATGCGGTTCATGCGGCCATGCGGCTCATGCGGTCCATGCGGTCCATGCGGCTCATGCGGCTCATGCTGTTCATGCGGTCCATGCGGCTCATGCGGCTCATGCGGTCCATGCGGCTCATGCGGTCCATGCGGTCCATGCAGCTCATGCGGTCCATGCGGCTCACGCGGCACATGCGGTCCATACGGCCCAAGCGGTCCATGCGGCCAGGCTGCTGCTGCTGCTGCCGCATGGAGGGCTACGCTGACTGTGCAGATTTCAAATCGGTTATGGAAAGGGTGAATCAATGCGATTAATTCAGATCCTATCTTTGTGGGATTTGAATTAATTTCGTTACTATATTTGTGGGATCTGAATTAATTCAGTTCCTATCTTTGTGGGATTAGAATTAATTCGTTGCTATCTTTTTGTGATTTGATTCAATCTTTCCATAACTGAAGAGACGGCTAGGGTTTCCACCCTCTCTCTATAAATACTCTCTTCTGGCCTCCTTTGTGACGACTACGAAAAATACAAGTCAGAAAAGAGAGAAAGAGAGGGAGTTGCTGCCGCCATTGCAAGTCCATCCGAGGAGTCAGAACAGAGGTGACATCGAGCGTTCCACAAGTTCTTCAAACTTGCTGGTTCCTGGAAGCAGATCGTGTGGGGCGAATCTTGCTTTGAGCAACGGTGTTTTGACATCCCAGCATTGTTCTTCTTCTCATCTCTCTAGACTATTGTAACTTGTTCTGTCCCAATTGCAACACGTTTGCAAGGAAGAACAAGAGATCTTCTCTTTGCTATTTTTCTCCTTCATATTATAATTTGGCTTTTTAGTTTTATTCGTAGATCTTGAGTTTGATCATCACAAAGTTTTGTGTGACATCTCAGATCTCGATTGCATTAGTTTTCATCTTCGATCAAGCCCCCGGGACTAACTGAAAACCCTTCACAAGCATCCAATCGTCCCCAAATACTGCGACATCCATCGTATGCCAACCTCCCTACCGAAACCAAGTTTTAGTGCAAAGTCGGTACTTGTCGCACACCCCTGAGGATCAGCTTCTCACCAAACTCCGTCGTCAAGTGTACATCACCGATGCCTACAATTGCAGTCGTCAACCCCCTGTCATCTATCTTCACACGTCCAAACTTGCCACCATGGTATGACGTGAAGATCCTCCTCTGTAGAGTGGCGTGATACGATGCCCTCATGTCCATGAAAATATTTATACATGTGGTATATTGTGCATATCGTCAATCTTGTTGTGGTTGACAGCTTGAAATTATTTGATGAAATCACATATATTGACATTCTTTTGCGCACTTCAAAGGAGAGTGATGACTTTGACTTGTCTATCATGAAATTTAAAATGAGAGAAAAGTATCAAAAGTATTGTGGGACATTGAGAAAATGAATATGGTTATATTTATTGCACCAATTCTTGATCCCTAACATAAGTTGGAGTACGTGGAATATATTTATAATCATCTCTATATATGGTCCAGAGAAGAGCGATTATATAAAAAGAGAGAGTAAAAAGTGTTGCGTACTCTATGTTCAATGAGTACAAAAATAAGAGCACTTATCAAAGTGGTAGCACTACTACTAGTGAAAGAGTTGAATATACTAGTGAAAATCAACCAGTGCACAATTTACAATTGAAAAGGTTTATGAAAGCCCAATCCAAGAAACTAATATGGAATTGGGGTGGTGGTGATACTAAATCGGAGTTTGATCGTTGTCTAAATGAGAATACCAAAGATAATGAGGATGATGAGAGTGATGATTTTAATCTTTTGGGATGGTGTGGAAGCTTAATTCTCCTTGTTTTTTGATCTTTTAGGAGATAGCTCGAGTTGTGTTGGTCGTTCCCATATATAATGTGGCTTCTGAGTCCGCTTTTAGTAGCGTGGTTGTGTGCTTGATGCATATAAGAGCTATTTGACTCCAATAATTATGGGTAGTTCAGTAATAGGGTCTCATATAATATGTGATATTATGGTTTGGGTCTTCAAATTGTCAAATCTTAGAGTTTGAGTCTCATTTTTACTGTTCATGTTACCAATTTTGAGCCCTGTGGAGACCCAAACTCTAATGTCGGACAATTAGGAGATCCAAACCCTAATATCACATATTATATGAGATCCAATTAATAAATAGCCTAAAAATTATTCAAACTCTTATTTGTTATCAGTATTTGTTTCGGGGACCTTCCGAACGACCCATATTATCGATCACATGAAGAGAATTTTGAAGACGTCTATAAAGTTGAAATGTGTAACTTTAAAATTAATTCTTTCATTGATATTGAGATTTTGATTTTTTTTTTTTTTTGGGGTGTTTTAAATTCTTCACTGATTCATTTTGCATTTCGTCTTGTCTTGGGGGTAAGTTAACAGTGGAATCAACATCTATAAGCATTGATTATTTTTGTTCTTTAATTTGGAGTAATATTTGGGGAATACACTTCATATGGGAGATATTTTATATGACATCATGGTTTTAATAATTTTTTGGAAGATTTTATATTTTGGAACATAGACTTTTTGTTACTGGCCGTTACTAGGCCTATTAGCTGCCAGTGGTTATATATTTGTGATACTTTCTATTGTTTGTGACACTTTCTGCTGTTACTATTACATTATGGTTTGTATATTATGTTTTATGTTACTGGTTATTACTTCTGTTTTTTTTGGCAATAGAGATTTTATATTTCTGATGTTATTGGCGTTTTTGGGAGATTGGAACTGGAATGTTGTTTTTATATCACTGATGTTCTTCATATCAGTTCTCATATTAGTTTGTTCTAATGTGTTGGAACTCGAACTAGAACTGAATGTTTGTATATATACAATCATTGGCGAGACATTAGCTGCAAGCCTGCAACCAGTGACAACACATTCTTGCAGCCATTGGCGATGCATGAAATGCAGTCACTGGCAAGAAATAAATTGATATGTACTTTGTTATATCTATGTTGTCAGTTTTTTTTCTTATTTCTTCCTGAAAATTTACTAACATATTAAATGAGAAAGTGACAATGATGATGGCGGCTTGAGAAAGTAGAATTGATACTACATGACATCATAGTTTGATATATAAATCATCAATATGAGCCACATTTTATCTTCTTCTTTTTTCCCTTCTTATTTTCATTATGTTGTCTAGAGAAAGCTAGGGGATGAAGCTGACAAGTAGCTGCCAACCATCAGCAACTTGCAAATGATTAAGTCTTCCTTTAACCTCTCTCTTCATCCTTGTAGGTTCTTTCTTTGATGAGTTCTACAATTTAATTTTGTTTGTAGGAGCTTTACTTAGGAGATATGGAATACTTATTACATAAGATTTTATGGATTGCAATATATTTCTTAATATGTAAACCAAATGGTGGAAGAATGTTATCATTGTGTTTCCATTGGCTAAGAAATTGATGACATTGTCCTAGAAACATGTTAGGGTCTGCTTGGCAATTATAGGGGTAGCGGTTATGAGGTGTTTTTAAAGTAGCGGTTATGAGAGATCCGATTTTGGATGGTTTTTAAGTAGCGGCTTTTAAACCAGTCCAATCCATGCTTGGTAATTCACTAACGAGCGGTTCTGAAAGTTTTTTACACGAATAAATTAAATAGGGAAGGGTATCAATAGTTATAATTATATATATTTTTGTGAGGATATAAATGAAACAAAAAAATAGAGCCGTTCAAAACCTACCGATTTGGAGTGTTTATAAAGCCACCCAAAAATATATTACACCGGTTTTGGAGAATTTTTGAGCCGACCAAAACCGGTGCCTCAAAAAAATTAACAAACAAAAATTTTCATAAACGGTCGGTTCAAAAACACCCTAAAACCGTTGAATACACCGTTACCAAGCAGACCCTTAGTGTTTTTGTCTATGATGTCTTGATTTCTTCAATATGACAATGTGATCTATAAACTAGAGATATAATTTATTTATATGATTGTAGGTGTATCGGACAATAAAGAGCACCAATATGCTTACTGCTTCTTCAGGAGCCCTTCTTTGTGTTACTCGTCGCCTATACCTTTAGGCCTCGTTTGGTTCTTGGAATCTTCGGATTGGAAAAGAAAACTGATTCATTTTCTATGTTTGGGTGTCAAAGGAATTGAGGAGGAAAGAAAAGTGATTTCCAAGGGAAGGTAAATTAGGGAGGAAAGTGATTCCATCCATCCAAACAAGAAATCACTTTTCCCCATTGAAGTAATCACTTTCCTTTTCAAATTCCTTGATATTTTCAAACATCGGAAAGAAAAATCAATGAAAAATAAAATTTTCTAAAGAAAATAAAATGACAAGAAATTGATTTTCTTCCCTTCCATTCCGCGAACCAAACGAGGCACTAGTGAGAGTAATTAATAATTTTGATAGCAATTTCTTAGGCCATTCGGATGGGTTTGATAATAGGTCTGTCGGCGAAGTTTCTAATGACAATTCGATCGATATGCAAAATCTCTTTGGATTCTATTCATCAACTAAGGCCTCGTTTGGTACATTGTAATGTAATCATAATCGTAATGTAATTGAATGGATTTTTTTAATTTAATTATATTACGAATACGATTACATTACAGTGAACCAAACGGGGTCGAAATATAAGAGGCCAGTGGCTCAGTAGTGAACCTGCAGGCAACGATAAGTTTTATTTTGAATTTCTTTGTAAAATTTTGTTTTTACTATATGTGGAAATGTCATTAAATTTATGTACCTCTTGTACTTGTGTAACCCGTAACCCTACTTTATTGTATATGCGACTACCATTAAATTTATTTAAGTGCAGGCCCACTAGCTCATGCAATTCTATTTTATTGTATGTGCAACTGTTATTAAATTTATCGAAGTGCATGTCCGACCCACTCATGAAATCGAACTAACCGAAAATAGAGCTATTTTATTTAGGATCGGTTTTTTTTTTAACGATTAAGTTTTCGATTTTGAAAAAAGAAGAAGAAGTTTCCGGTTCAGTTGGCTTTTATCTATAACCGGTTCTGTTTGAACCGAACTAATAAGTTAGGTCTATGGATCAATTCTTCAAGGTGTTACAAATTAATCAGAAGTTCCTATATTACTCTTTTACTTGGGATCAATATTCTAATGCCATGATGTCTTGAATGATGGAACTGGGGATTCCATGATCCTTACTTTGATGTGCGTATTAATCGATAGAAAGTTAAACAGATTTAATACGTGTTCTAACTCTTCATAGGCGAAAACTAGGATTCACGAATTATACTTACGATGGGAAGAAGACAAGTAGTTTCTGGCAATCTCGAGCGGACGACCCCAAGATCATCTGCACGTATTCCTTTTTCGAGTTGGACGTCGTGTGGGCGACGATCTCCCAACCTTTTCTTCTCCTTGGCAGCCCTCTCTTTCTCTCCTTACATGAATCACAAATTTAGAGAAAGCTTAAGATTTCTGATCAGTAATTTGACGGCCAGAGAATAGAGGATATATATAGTCTACGACAGGGACCATGAGGAAAAATTAGGGTTAGGCCTCCTAACGGATCTGGATATCCCGTGTTCAACCCGAACACACAATCCAAGTCAATTAACAACAGCTCGGTCCACTAGTGAGCTATTGTTGCACATTCCTAATCCCAAATTATGTATATGTAGACTCATTTTATTATATGCTCGTTTGGCTCCCCATGTTAAGATATCGAATGTCCGTCGATCAAATTAAGTTACTGACAACTATATTGATTCAACATCTTTTATCCTTAAGTAGTACCGCTCAACTTTATTTGTCATGTCGGATATAATCCATCTGTAGGGTTTACATGACAATCCTTATGAGCTCCTTAAGGGGACATTATCAACCCGATGTATCGGGACATGAATTTTATTTATAATCAACAACCCATCATACATACAATGTTATTACTAAATTCATAGAGGTTGTTGACCCATAATGAATCTCACTCTTTCATGAGTCAAAGTAATGCACATTGTATATACATGTCTGTTATTATATCCGGATTAAGAGCACAAGCATCCATAATAACAGAGGTGTTTGTTCTCTTATGTAGTCAGTACAAAGAGAACAACCTCAAGTGGTCCTATTCAATACACACGAAGTATACTAGTATAAACCTATAGTCAAGATAGACTAATACCAGATTGCACTATAACATTTCCAATAGATTGTCCAAGTCCATCTAGGTTGTGAACTATTTATATATTCCATAGGAAACTTGATAATATGATCTTCTGTGTGACACCACATACCATATTATCTACAATATAGATATCAGACATTTGCATTAACACTTGCAACAAATACAATATGCAAACATTTACCCATATGATTCTCATTCAAAATTTAAGGAAATAAGGTTACACAAAAGTGATGCTTTTAGTATATAACCATAACAATTTTCCACTTATACTCAAAGTATTGCTTTTCAGTATACTGTTACATAGAAAGGATTTGTTAAACTTCATGGAGCAGTTGTATAGAGTTAGTATGGGTTTAGAAGTTTGAACAATTTGGTCATGGCCAGGGTTAGTTTGAAAGAGATTATTCTTGAAAAGGAATAAGAAGCAGACTCGATGTGCACGAGGTTTTTTTTTTAAAAAAATTTCTTCGTAAAATTTTGTTTTTACTATATGTGCAAATGCCATTAAATTTATGTATCTCTATAATTTTTTTACTCTTGTGTAACCCTATTTTATTGTATATGCGACTACAATTAAATTTATTTAAGTGCAGGCCCATTGGCCCATGCAATTCTATTTTATTGTATGTGCAACTGTCATTAAATTTAGGAATATTTTAGCAAATGACTCAATTCAAAATATTGAAACTAGCATATAACATCAATTTTTTTTTTTAAAACTAGCAATTTCCTATTCCTTTGTAAATAACAAATAACATTTTAAGATATATCCTCACTATTTAATCAAAATGTTGGGTGATTTACAATAGAATTGGGGGCATTTCTTTTCAGGGTATATGCTAGTTTCTATATTTCAAATAGGAACATTTGCTAAAATATTCTTTAAATTTATTTAAGCGCAGGTCCGGTCCACTTGTCCATGAAATCGAACCGACCGAAAATCGAACTGTTTGGTTCAGTTGTCTTTTATCTATAACCATTCCGGTTTGAACCGAACCATGGCTCACCCCTGCATTAGGGGTGCAACTCGGGCGGGTTGGGTCGGGCTTGAGGTCAACCCAAGCCCAACCCGATGAATCATAAGCCTAACCCGAGCCCAAACCCGACCCAAGCCCGGGTTCAACATATGAAGTCCAAGACCAAGCCCAGAGGATCGAATTTGGATCGGGTTGAACTCGGATTGGGTCGGGTCCATCGGACTCTAATATAATATTTTAAATAATATTTTAAATAATTTTAAACAAAAGTAATCTTAAACACAATCAAATATCAATTAAGTCTTGATGATTACAAAATACAAATTGAAATATGATTTAGGATAATGAGTTGAAGAGTTTGGGTGGAGAAGTTTAGAATTTAAACTTTTTACTAAGAAGTATGAAATTATATATATATATATATATATATATATATATATATATATATATATATATATATATATATATATATATATATAGTCCTCCTTAGAAAACTCCCTAAAAAAACCCCTCACTCTCATCCGTAATTTAATGTTAATATTAATGTTAATATTAATATTAGTGTTAACATTAACATTAATATTAATGTTAATGTTAATATTTATTTTTATTTTTATTTTTATATTAATGTTAATGTTAATATTAATTTTAATGTTAAGTTTAATATTAATTTTAGTATTTAATTTTAATATTAATATTAACATTAACATTAATATTAACATTAAATTACGGCACCTTCAAAAAATAAAACATTAAATTACGGATGAGAGTGAGGGAGATTTTTAAGAAATTTTCTAAGGAGGGCTTTTGATCCGCTTCCATATATATATATATATATATATATCTGGAAATTGCTGAAAAATCCAATTTCGGGGTGGGCTTTTATGAAATGCCCACCCGCTAGGTAAGTTTTATGAAATACCCAAAATTAAGTATTTTCACGTTAAATATTCCAAGATTCCCTTTTAGATGCCACCCTCTAGAAACTGCTATTTTTATAATACCGAAACTACCCCTCCGCGCGAATTGGTCATCTATATGTATTTGAATTCAAAAAACTCAGATCTGGATTGCGATTTTCGTCTTCTTCTTCTTCACGGGAAATCTGAATTCCATTGCTCTCATATTCAGCAGAGATCGCAAAGATCGTTCGTAGTTCGGTGTGTTTTTCTTCAGTCGAACTCAGATCATCGCTCGTCATCATCATCACCATCATCATCATCTTCATCGTGGAGACATTTGAACTCAGATCTTCAATTGTGGAGAGAAGATCTTTCTTCTTCTTTTCCATAAGAATTATCATCGCTTTGAAAGAAGAACGAAACTTTTTATTCCTGAAAAAACTAAATTACACGTTTTAACACTGGAAATGACCATTCTCCGTCTTAATTAGGACGGAGAATGGTATTCTCCGTTTTATTTAAGACGGAGAATGGCATTCTCCGTCCTAATTAACACGGAGAATACCATTCTCCGTGTTTCTAACACGGAGAATGGTCATTCTCCTGCGTTTTAACACTAGAATGACCATTCTCCGTGATAAATTACACGGAGAATGGCATTCTCCGTCCTAATTAAGACGGAGAATGGTCATTCTCCGTTTAATTTAGCACGGAGAATGGCCATTCTCCGTCTTAATTAGGACGGAGAATGCCATTCTCCGTTTTATTTAACACGGAGAATGGCATTCTCCGTTTCATTTAACACGGAGAATGCATTCTCCGTGTTTCTAACACGGAGAATGGTCATTCTCCTGCGTTTTAACACTGAAATGACCATTCTCCGTGTAAATTAAGACGGAGAATGTCATTCTCCGTCCTAATTAAGACGGAGAATGGTCATTCTCCGTGTAAATTAAGACGGAGAATGCCATTCTCCTGCATTTTATGGTTAGCTGAAACTTTGGAGGGCCATAACTTTTGACTGGGAGGTCGAAACGAGGTCCCGTTTGTCGCAAAATGAGCGTATCGTCGAGGAGACTGAAAGTAACAGTTTCACAGTTAGACGGCCTTCCGAAATTTTAGATTCGCAAAAAAATGATGTTTGGACCTCCGTTTTAGCACTTTTGTCGTTCGTCCCGGTCTTTCCGAAATTTTTCGACGAGTTTTTGAAGATTTTTGAGGAGAAAACCTAGATTCGAAAGTGAGCAGCGTATGGAAGAAGATGGAGTATTGAAACATTTTTTTAAGAGCAGTTTTGTGGGTGTTTCCAATAAATTAAAAGGAAGGGCAAAAGGGTCATTTGGAACCCGCTTTGGATAAGTTTCTCTAATTCTGGGCACGCGATGAAAGTTTTTTTAGCGATGGGTTTTACATAAAACTTTTTTAGTTTTTGGGCATTTCATAAATCTTCCCAATATATATATATATATATATATATATATATATATATATATATATATATATATATATATATAGAAGAATCCGAAACCCGACTTATATATATATATATATATATATAAGTCGGGTTTCGGATTCTTCTATATATATATATATATATATATATATATATATATATATATATATAGAAGAATCCTATATATATATATATATAGAAGAATCCGAAACCCGACTTATATATATATATATATATAAGTCGGGTTTCGGATTCTTCTATATATATATATATATATATATATAAGTCGGATAATCCGACACATGAACCAGAGCCCAATCCGATTTTTGATTGGGTTCAAATATCTTAATCCGAACCCAAGTCCGAATCCGAGTATTTTCAACCCTAATCCAACCCATTAACGGGTTAACCCGATCGGGCTCGGGTGTAGCCCGCCCAAGTTGCACCCTGGGCATTGTTGCCTGGCAGTTGGAAGTCCCATTCAGGCATTCACCACGATTCATGAATACTTTTCTGTCTTCTTATTTAGGGTTTAGTTAGGGTTTTAGTTGGTTAGCCCCCAGCAAACGTGGTCGATTCCCACCCAGTCTTCCAGTCCGCGGGAGCCGTGGGGCTGGAGGAAGAGCATGCGTGTACGTATAAAGACCCCCCCGGGGATGGGGGGGGGGGGGGTTAGGCGTGTGTAGTAGTGGAGTAGGGAAATGGCGGGGGTGGCATTGGGGGGAGTCGAAGGAGAAGAAATAGAGAAGAGGAGGAGGAAGCTGAGGGTGTTCTCTCCGGAGTACTATGCGGTTTGTGGGCTCGGAGGGATGCTCAGCGCCGGGACCACCCATTTCGCCGTCACCCCTCTCGATGTCCTCAAAGTTAACATGCAGGTCTATTTTCTATTCTTGTTCGATTGATGATTGATGATCTATAAAGAACTTATATTTCTTGATTCGAATTGATCAATAATATATGAGTTTGTTTTTCTGTGGATGGTGATTGGTGATATGGGATGGGCAGAAAAATTACTGCACCAACTAAACTGGTATCATTTTTTTTTTCTAATCCTAATACCCAATTCCCTAAACCTAATTCCCAGATCCCAAATTGCCTAATTCAACCCTAATCCACGGCATACTTGATGGTTCGAAGCTACTCGTCACCGGAGGGTTGAGCTCCATAAGGATGCTTGAGATCTTGGATCTCGACCGAACCCCTAGGTCCTCTCTACGGACCTCGCCGGACCCTAACTCCTTCCCACTTTAGAACATACACCGTGTGGTAGGAAATCAATTTGGATTTTTCAGTTTATATTTTCGTTTGTTAGGATTAACCTAAGGAATTTTATCCCTTTGAGTTGGTTAGGGATTTTAATTATCTTAGGATAGGTCTCTAAAGTTTGACTTTATCTTTTTTTAATATCTTGAGATAAAAAAAAAAGAATTAAAGAATGAATTGATAAATCTAATTTTTAAATTTGTATTGTGCGTTGCCAAAATTCTAAGTTGATCCATCTTGTCCTCTTGTCCGCCTCGTCGTCTTCACTTACTTGGATCTCGAAAACAAAAAACGGGCATCGAAATCCGATTTCCACCCACACGCCCTTCCAGAATTGGGTATTCCCATTATTTTTTTACATTTCTATTTACATTTCTATTAAAATTATTTGTGGTAAACTGATAGTAGTTATTTTTTCACAAATTTATTACGGCTTCCTCGTCCAATTTGTTATAAATATTCAATTTCATACAAATCATATTTTCCTCTAGGTTGTCTTTCGTCAAATTAGCAGCATAGCACTAGGTTAGCAATTTTTTATACGTAAGTAAAGACGTAATGTAAAAATTATAGTTTAAAATAAAATTATGGATTATGATGACTTGCTTAAAAAGATTAGCTCATTAGCTGTCTATATAAAAAGGAGCAAGTAAAGAGATTAATAGTTGACTTATCTACACAAGTAGAGTTCAACTCAAAGCTGACCATATCCTTCGAGTGTCCATTAGCTGAACCTAATGAACCTATTATAGTTGAGACACAAATTAGGTCCGTGGTTGAAACTAGGTTTAGATTTAAGGCAAAATCAATTTTAACCTTTATATATCATTTAAATAGGTCATTTGATCAATCTATTGAAGAACCTATTAAATCTTCTAAATATTTTGAACTTGTCCTGTTAATCAAACTCGTGGACAATTTTTATTATTTGTTCAAATAATTATAATAGTTTGCAAGAAATAATAATTGATTGTATGGATGATCATTTTGCTTCTTTGAATGCGTTGAGACAACTACCATTTTTTTGGATATTTGATGCTACGTTCTTAGTGAATATCATGCTTCTTCCATTTCCACGACCGCCAGTACCTTTGTGGGACGCATCATCGTTTCAGGAGCTTCAATGTTGACTAGCCTGTCGAAGCAGAGCCCTCCACATGAACATAGTTCTTGGACTTCATGTTTACATAATTCACCGGGTGGTAAATTTTTGGAAGTCGAGAAGAATGACAGGAAATTAATTTGGATTATATTTTTGTTTGTTAGGATTAACCTAAGGAATTTTATCTCTCTAAGTTAAGGATTTTAATTATCTTACGTATAAACGTTTAGAGATCGACTTTACCTTATTTTGGTTTCTTCTTATTTTGATTTCTTGAGGGTCTATGAATAATTTGTAAGTTAAGAAATTATTTATAAAAGAATTAAAGAATGAACTGATAAATATACTTTTGAGTTTGTATGGTTGGATGCTAAAATTTTCGAGTTGATCTATCTTGTCTTTTTTCCACCTCCGTCGCCTAGTTGGGTCTTAAGAACAAAAGTCCAACATCAAAATCCGACACCACCCACACTCCATCTGAAATCGGATATTCCCATTTTTGCATTTCTATTAAAATGATTTGTGGTAAATTGATAGTAATTAATTGTTTACAAATTTCTTACATTTTCCTTGCCCATTTTGTCCTAAATCCCTAATTTCCATACTATTCCTTTTCTCATGGGTCTTTGTTCTGTGTCACCATGACAACTTCGTCTTCCTCACCTCGATTTTTGATATCAATATTTAGTTCTAATTGAGTTCTTTTTCATATTCACCACTGCAATTCGGTTGGGAGCATGGTTTAAAGTATCGACCGATACCGATCCGATACGGCCGATACCGATACGGTTTGGCATGTCCCAATCCGATACCGACCGATACCCGATACTTACCGATACCAACATTGAGGGTCTCTTTTTTGGTCAATTCGGCAAAGAAAATTAAACGAAAAAGACAAATCATCAAGGGTTTAAAGCATAATAAGATTGTAAAAACATGTAAAAGAAGGAAATCAATCTATTATATGTAAACCAATCGCTAAGGGTGATTACAATGTTATTTAATTTCAAAAGTACTACGAAATAACACTGAAAATACTTAAATTATGCCTAAATGTATAAAATATATGTTTCTAAATGTAAATAATTTATTAATAATTATTTTTTTCCGATACCAAAAAATCCGATGCTCCGATCCGAAACCGCCGATACTACCGATATCGCCGATACTACCGATATCGCCGATACCAATACTCGTAGGAATAGTCCGATACCGATTCCGATACCGATACTGTGAACCTTGGTTGGGAGCTGATGGTTCTTCTCCTTATGTGGCTCCAGCTGATCCCCAAACGACCTGCAAGAAGACTGCAAGACGTACGGGGTCCTCGATTGAATCCCCAAATTAGCAATCGAAATAAGAGAAGATTTGAGTATATAATTTGGTAGGACTTCACCAAGAGGAGAACATACATTTTCTTACCATTTTGGGAGCTATGTAGTGTAGAGTGAGGGGAGGCTGTGCGTGGCCCACAGGTTTCTAATTTTTTAAGGATCAACATTTGATTAAGACTGCATTGTTGTGCCAGAGGAATGATAATGATTCTTCTTATGACCGATACCACACCTGACCCGGGAAGCGGCTCCCG
This sequence comes from Iris pallida, assembly GCA_029216955.1. Taxonomy (NCBI): domain Eukaryota; kingdom Viridiplantae; phylum Streptophyta; class Magnoliopsida; order Asparagales; family Iridaceae; genus Iris; species Iris pallida. The sequence goes on from JANAVB010025999.1 coordinate 27,689,524, forward strand.
AACAATGAGGTCGTAATTAGTATGCCGCATTAAAGGCCAGAAAGTTGTTGGAGATAAGAGAGTCATGTACTACTGATTTCAGATCGTTTTTTTTTTTTACGTTCAAAACTTGAATTTATAGATCAAATATTTCAGTAATATTCTAATGGTTGCCGTAAGGAATGGCGTCATAGCTTTTGCAAAAGTAAGGATTCTCTATTCTTGGAATAGGCACTGTATCTGCCGAATAACTTGTATAGACTCACCAGGTCAGAAACCGTAGAGATTCACTGAGGAGGGCCTTTAGGCGCCCGAAGGAAGCAACAAGGCATTAAGCCCTCAACTGAAGTCTGAACAATGTTGCAGAGATTCTGATCAACAATAGTGATTTGGTAGTGTGTGGGTCAAGGAAGCTCGAGAATCGGATTTTTGTGCGACACAGCAGGTAGTTCGGCTGATAAGCTGGAAATCAGGTAAGTGAACATTCCAGTAGCCGCCTTCAAAATTTTCCCTCCTAAAAAGATGATTCCGGAATAAATCGGCAATAGTTATGACTTATGAGAGGTGTGCCAATGGCTCTCGGAGGAAGCTTCGATGTGGGGGAATCCGTTCCAAGTTCATACCTTGATTTGGTAGGTTTATGAATGGGGATATTCCTGATACTCACAAAGAAAAAGAAAAGTGACTTGGACAATAGATTATCAAACTCTGGAATGAATGATTTGTAGCAGTTCGAAAGGTTGACCTATTCAGGAATCTCCGGATCGGAAACTCTAGATGAAATATGAGATTTTACTTATGGCAACAACATGCTATTGGTTGGTGGTCCTAGACCACATTTCGTGAATCGAAAGGGGAAGCCCACTCATCCATCCTCACGTAGATGCGAAATAGGGAACGGAATAACTAGATAAATTTGGTAAAATCCCACTCTTCTAATAGGATCATATAAAACCATGAGCAAGTGAATAAACGAGCCAATAAGCAGGTGAGTGAAGTGCTGGTAGTCATCAACACCAGGGCATGAGATCCAAGAAGCACGATTAACTTGTTGGCTTCATCTTAATGATAAGTAAGTAGCTGAAGTCAATCACTCCAATATTTATAGGAAGATTATGTTAACTACAACACCGTCATCCATGAAATGCAAAGTTTTTTTTCCCTCCACATTAAAAAAGGTTGGAGACACCTTTTCTTTCACAAAAAAACATGAGAGGACAAAGCAAGGGAATTAACTTGGCAATTATTCTTAAGGAAATGTGCAATGCCATGTGATGAAGACAATGACTATCATGGTTTCAAACAAGAAGCATGGTTAGAGTCGAAATGGCATAGGTATTTTGGTATTTAAATAAGTGTTGGGTCTCACGGATCTGAAAGATTCCCTAAGAATTAAGATTCAGTCACTGCCAGTAAGGCTTTAGAACGAGGTGTGAGTGGGTTGGGGGGGGGGGGGGAGGTGGCACAGGGACCTATATGAGGCCCGTCATTGTTCAGCAGTGGTTGTTGTAAAGAGGGAAAGGCAAAGCTCAGTTGTCGCGGAACAGGGAAAAAGAAGCAAAATCTTTCCCCACTGTAACTGGGATGTGCTGCCAGTGAATGGGACACACCTGAAAATGCAAAGTGGAGAGAAGGATCATTAAGTTTAATCATTTTATCAGTTAAGTTTCTATCCCATCTGTAGAATGCCATTTGTTCTACAAGAAGTTTGCATCAGTCATTATCCAGAAATCTAATACTTTACATTTTTGTTTGAATGATTTTTAGAGGTGCATAGTATCGGTATCGGATTATTCCTATGAGTATTGGTATCGGCGATATCGGTAGTATCGGCGGTTTCGGATCTGAGTATCGGATTTTTTGGTATCGGAAAACAAATAATTATTAATAAATTATTTACATTTAAAAACATATATTTTATACATTTAGGCATACTTTTAAGTATTTTGATTGTTATTTCTTAGTAGTTTTGAAATTAAATGAAATAGTACTCAGCCTTACCGATTGGTTTACATACAATAGATTATTTTTTTTTCTTTTACATGCTTTTATAACCTTATTATGCTTTAAACCCTTGTTGATTTGTCTTTTTTGTTTAATTTTCTTTGCCGAATTGACTGGGAAAGAGACCCCCAATGTCGGTATCGGTCAGTATCGGGTATCGGTCAGTATCGGATCGGGACATGCCAAACCGTATCGGTATTGGCGGATACTTTAAACCATTTTTTAGTGTGAGCAAGTATGTTTCATTAGGTTTTACTGATAACAGTTTTCAGTATATACCCTTATTAGAAGGTGAGTTGATCAAGTACTTCCCGTTTCCAGGTGAATCCGCTGAAATACAACAGCATATTTTCGGGTTTGAATATCCTTGTCAAAGAACAAGGCCTTTCATCCCTTTGGAGAGGCTGGGGTGGCAAACTCTTTGGATACGGAGCTCAAGGTGGCTGCAAATTTGGGCTTTACGAATACTTCAAGAAGACGTATTCTGATGTATTTGTAGGGCAGGATAGAAGTTTGATATTTTTATTCAGCAGTGCATCTGCTCAAGTAATAGCAGATGTTGCCCTTTGCCCTTTTGAAGCCGTAAAAGTTCGTGTTCAGACTGAAGCCAAATTTGCCAAAGGCTTGGTTGATGGATTTCCAAAGCTGTATGCCTCGGAAGGTTTGTCGGGGTGAGGATCATAATCATTATGTTCTTTATTCGTCTTTCTTTTTTCAACTTGAATGAATGCCTATTTATGATCCTATGTATGATTTCTTTAATTGTATCTTATGTTTAGATTCAGTGTCTCTTTACTTTTTCCTACAGCTTCTACAAAGGACTTTTTCCATTATGGGGTCGGAACCTTCCATGTAAGTAACCTATTCTCTATTTCTTGTCTTCTTGTCTTCTTTTATCCTTGTTACCTCAATACAATATGACATGGTAAGGACGCAACGACAAGGACACGCGACCTATTTGGTGTCTTAATGTATTTTGGAGTGTTCATGGTGTGTCCGACAAGACATGGCCTAGATTTTGGGAGTTTTCATGCTTTCTAGCTGCTTGAAAATTAGCAGCCAAAAGTTTTTCATGTTCTTTATTCCTTTCCATCAAATTATTTAGGGTGTGTTTGATTGCAAGGTGGAAAGTATGTGGAAAAGAAATTAATTCCATGGAATTATTTTCCCATGGAAAACTTAATTTGGGTGTTTGATTGTCATTATTTTCCACGGAAAATAGTTTTTTTTTCCATGGAAAATGATATTTTCCTATGGGTTGGACAAGTTTCATTTCCCACCATTTAGAAGAAAATATGGAAAATGATAGTTTTTTGGAAAATAATTTCATGGAAAATATAAGCTATCAAACACTACAATTGGTGGAAAATTTGTGATGGAAATAATTTCCATGAAAAAAAAGCCCAATCAAACACAGCCTTAGTAGAAACAATGATGTGTTTATAGATTTTACAACTCTCAAAACATGAGTCTCTCCCTATGTTGTAAGGACACGCTGACATGACAGGCCCATTGACATGACAATATTTACATATTTTTGGAGAAGATAATTTTTTTTTATAAATAAAACCAAAATTAAATACAACAACTCAACCCCTTACAGAACCTAAGGACTAATTCAGGCATAATATCCAAATGTCATCCTCCACATAATGCAGCACACCAATTTAAGATGTCTGTGTCCTCTAAAAAATACTATGATTACGTTCCCTCCATAAGTGCCACAATACAGAAGCAAATGCAACACATATATGCCGAAACTCAACCTTTGGTATTTACCAATCAGCCTGTCATTTCTATTTCCTCCGAGAACCTCTCCGTCGAACTCCCCGTCAAACCAAGACATCCTCTGCATCTGTCTCCATATCCAGCCCGCAATCGAACATGAAAAGAACAAATGGTCACGGCTTTCCTCTCCATACCACATAGGCTACAATTACTTTAGTCAGCACTATATTAATCACTACTTTATAGAGACAAAATGACATTTTCCTTGCACCTCCCTTCACCCAAACTATATCCTTCCATCCTCTGATCATAATCATGGATGGCTGTAAAGAGAATACACCCACCGCCATTTCCAATAATCCTGCACTCCACCGGAGTCAATACTGGTTCCCTCAATCTCTTCCAGAAGCTCCTGGTCTGTTGGTAAGGAGTCTATTTTCCACCATTGATCATCTAACAAGGTAGTTACTTTCTCGTCACCCCCACTTAGCTCCAACACATGCAACCTCAACCTGTCCACAAGTCGTCCTGACGATAGCCACGGATCCTGTCCTGATACGATAGCCACATATCCTGCCAAAGACTGGTCGCCTTCCCATCTACTATCAACCGCCGAATGAAGCCCATGACCATTTGCCTCGATCTCAATATAGACTTATAGATGACCGAAAAATTATCATTATACGCTGAAAACCTAAAGTTACGATCTTTCAAATAGCAACCCCACAGCCAGGCCACCCATAGAGACTTACCTGTCAAAAAAAATGCCAAATCATTCGAAGAATTTCTGCTTAACACCAAGAGACCACAATCCGACTCCACCTGCAAAGGTCAGGCCAACTTATCGAGTGAATCCCACCTTGCCGAACAAACTGCGTAAATATCTGTTCTACCGTTTTGATTACCCCTTCTGGAAATAGGATCACTTGCAGCCAATAGCCGCAATTGCCTCAATGACAGACCTAACGAGCTCAAGACATTAACTCTGATCTCTTCAATCAACTTTGAGATCTGCTTACTTTCATTTAACTCTTTCACCAAAGTCCTGTTACGAGATCTTCAGGTTGTAGGTCGTATGTGCTCATGCACATGCACCCTCACCGTTGGTTGTGAGACACTATGAGGCACCATTGATTCGGTCATTGTTTGTCTCGGTCAGCATTATGTCGTTTATTGATCCAAGAAAATTTGGTTTGAGGCAGCCAAAGATCTACGTTATCATTTAATCATGTAGTTGTATTATTGGAAAGTGACATGTATTCTAACCAGGATGATATTCTCAAAATGAGATACTATAATTGCATAGAGGTACTTTATAAACTTGAGTGTATAGCATTCATCAAATATTTCCTTATTAACCTATTCACAATACATTGACCAAAAATTCATGAAAAACGCAATTCTCTCGTGCCCAAAGGCAAATAAAACTTCCACGACAGCACATATATAGGCCCAATTATAGCTGATCTAAAAGAAAGTTAAGATGAACAACTCAAGCACAAAACAACAATATAATAAACTCCTATACATTTTGGAATATTTGACGTGTCCGATAAACGCTCATGTGTGAGTCTCCGACATAATGTGACACAGACACCATCACTCTCCGACACAATGTAACACGAATGCCGCACCGATTTTTGGAGCACCAGTGATTCTTAAGAACACACTCATTAATCTAAATCTAACCATTCTTACTTAAGGAAACACCACCTTTCTTTTATTTTCTTTCATAATTGATATTCCTATTAGATTATACCGACGTAAACTACAAACGGACATTTTAGTCTAAAAAACAATAAATTAGTAACTAAAAACAAATATCAACAATAAGAAAGAAGTGAAAACCACCTTCTCGATGACATTCGCACCAGGATTGGCTTCCTCGATGTCCACCAGCTTTACACCCGAATCCGAACTCTTCTTTTGCTACTTCTTTGCCTCCTTAATTACGTCTTTGTCCTTACCATCCTTGTCACTGCGGTCGAAGCTTGGAAAATGTACATCATCTCCTCCTTCCCTTTCCCATTTTATCTCCACTCTCTAAGTGTGCTCTTCTTCTCCCCTACTTTCGCCTTGGTCGCCCATTTGTACTTCTCATCAAACCTTTCCCACTTGATCTTAGTCGTCTATTTGTACTTCCGGTCGAGATTGTGTTTCTTCGACGCGGGAGCTTGACCAAATCCTAATTACCAAAGCATGACATTGACAAGCGCGGACAATTCTTTGAAACATTATGGGCTAGTAACAAATATACATAGATATATACAGGAAGTACTTTTATTTGAAGAACTCAAATTCTTGCAACCCAGGTCACAATCATAAACTTAAGCATATATAAATTTGAAAACATGATACCAGACCCAACATTCTAATAGTACCTACCTGAGGTATAACCATACAAGTCAACTTGGAGGGGAATGACCCAAACCCCAACCTTTTTATCCTTATTCCTCATCTTGATTCCCTTTTTGTAGCAGTCTCTGCCTTTAGGGCCTGATGAGCTGGATATTGATGTCATGGAGAGGGGTCAGGTGTAAGTGACCGCTTCCACTGCGAGCTCTCTTCTGCAATGGGCTGTTCTACAGACTGGTCTGCAATAGTCTCTGCTGCTGTCTTGCTGTTGGTGGGGTTGCAATGGTGGTGTTGGCGAGAGAGCTGGAGGGAGCATTGGTGCTACCGTGCTAGTGGGAGAGACACCCGATGTGTCGTTGCTATCGGTGCCTATGATCTGAGGCATGCGCAATTCGGCAGACAGTTGGTGGGCAGTTTCATTCTTAGTTGCAGACTGATTTTGGCCTTGGGAATAGCTGAGTCATTAGGTGGGTGTGCAGCTGCATTCTTGCCGATTGCAGGAGTTGATGGCTGGACAGAAGTTCCCGTTGCTGATGACCCACTATTTGAGCGTGGTATAGAGTTGTTGGGCTTCTGTCCTCTTTTGCAATTCGAGGCAACATGTTCTTGCAGCTGGCAGTTTGAACAGAATTTGATACTCGTCTCATAAATGACGTTCTAATCTTTTGGAAGGAAGACCCAAATCGATCCTCTTGTGTCATAATTTAGGGCTTAATACTTCCCTAATGTAGCTTGAGGAATTTAGCACTGAAGCCATCTGGTCCAGGAGCTCTTTGGTCTTCAGCTTCTTTCATGATCAACTCAGCCTCTTCCTCTGTCATCCTGCTATAAGCATAGCATTTGTTGGCGTGTCATGATCCTCCTTGGTGTCATCTTAGGAAATGTATCAAGATAATCTGCCTGGTTATATAGTGACTTGTAGTGTTAGCTACAACTTCTTCACTTTGGAGATCTACAGCCCTCTCTGACTCTGATCCTGTACAGTAAATCCTCTATTTTGAGCTTTTCTTGCTTTGATGTACTAATAATAGAACTTGGTACGTTTGTCATCTTGTGTTAACCATTGACACTTTGCCCTCTGAGCCATGCGGACTTCTTCAAGTTTAAGTTTGCTAAGTTGATTAAAAGTCTTCCCTTCCTCCTGTATTCGAGTGGTATTAGCCTGCAGCAACTCCTGAATTAGGACCGATTTATTCCTGGCCTCTGTTACACTGTCTTCGCTAGCCGCAACAGAAGATTTCTACTTCATCAACTTATTCTTGACATCCTTAAGCAAACAGACTAATCTGAACATTTGCGCGGGATGGGGGGGGGGGGGGGGGGGGCACTTGTAGTAGTCTTAAGTGCATCAATGATGTTTTCCTCGTAGCCTGGCTTCATAGTCCAAAGATTTGCGTATTTGAAAGGATGTGTTTTACTGACACTGCTATCATGTGGAACCAATTTAAGTAACATAGGGCTATGATCATTAGACATTGTCTGTGGTAATACAAGTGTGGAAATTGAGCTATCCATTATTTTTATTACCAAACCGCCCGTCTAATTTGCACCATTTCCTTTGATAAGTTGATGCTCTATTTTTCCAAGACCAAATATTTCCACAGCATGAAGCTTTGTCAACCCTGAGGAGTCTATGCAGAAATTAAACTCCTCAAGACATCTATCAGGGATATGATTATCACCAATCTTCTCTGAATTAAACTTGACACTATTAAAATCCTCTGCTATGTGGCAAGGGGTATGAACTACTTGTGCCAGCGCTACAATATCTTGCCAGAGATCTAATATATTTGGGCCATACACAAATGAGATGCAAAAAGAACCCCCAACCCCCTGTTAGTCATTTCCATCGTTACAAGTGGCAGGAAGCATGAATAACCACTGCATCCCACCATATAGTGGTCCCCAGCATAATCATATTCTTCCCACTTCCTGACTATTATAAGAGCAATAGTGACTCCAGTCAAGGTTCGAAGTATCGGTATCGGAATCGGTATCGGACCATTCCTTTGAGTATCGGGATTGGCGGTATCGGCAGTATCGGAGGTTTCGGATCGGAATATCGTATTTTTGGGTCTCGGAAAGCAAATAATTATTAATAAATTATTATCATTTTAGAAAATATATTTTATACATTTAGGCATAATATTAATATTTTCAGTGTTGTTTCTTAGTAGTTTTGAAATTGAATGAAATAGTAGTCACCCTTACCGATTGATTTACATACGATAGCTAAGTTTTCTTCTTTTACATGCTTTTGCAACCTTTCTATGCTTTTACACCCTTGCTGATTGGTCTTTTTCGTCCAATTTTTTTTTGTCGAATTGACCGAAAAAGAGACCTCCAATGTCGGTATCGGATATCGGTCGGTATCAGATCGGGACATGCCAAACTATATCGCTATTGGCCGTATCGGATCGGTATCGGCCGATACTGCGAACTATGCTCCAGTGTTTTGGAAGTCTAGATGCATATTTTTGCTCTCTATGCTTCCTTTTTAAGGCCTAAAATAGAAAATTTGTGTAGCTTAATTAAATCCTTTGCCTCTCTCCATCTTACCATTGAATTCATGCCTCTCATATTCCAAATCATAAGATTCATTGCGACTGTTCTTTAGATTTGGTATCAGTCTTCAACCTCATCCTGGCTGCAAGTTGAGCCTCTCAAACCTTTGCCTGGTTCTTTGCTTCTTTGGCCTTTATGGCTTCTTCCATCTGAAGGGCCCACTCCTTGTTAAACATGGTCAAACTGAGATTACTGCCCTCCTCTCTCTTCAATCCATGCGACTGTTGTCCATCTTTGTACACTGAGTACCTACCCCCCTCCTGTGAATGTTGTTGTTGCTCTATAGAGCCTTGTGAAGGATCCATGCTACTATTGGTACCTGGTGCTCTAAAAGTATCAGTATCAGATATCAGAATCGGTATCAGACCATAACTATGAGTATCGGGATCGACGGTATCGGCAATATCGGAGGTTTTGGATCGGAGTATCGGATTTTTTTTGTATCAGAAAACAAATAATTATTAACATCGTAGAAAATATATTTTATACATTTAGGCATAATTTTAATATTTTCAGTATTGTTTCTTAGTAGTTTTGAAATTAAATGTACTAATCACCCTTACCGATTGCTTTACATACGATAGATAAATTTTTTCTTTTACATACTTTTATAACCTTTCTATGCTTTTACACTTGCTTATTGGTCTTTCTCGTTCAATTTTCTTTGCCAAATTGACTGAAAAAGAGAACCCCTCGGTCGGTATCGGAACGGGATATGCCAAACCGTATCGGTATCGGCCGATACTGCAAACTATGCTATTATCCTTCTCTGTGCCAGGTAATATGCTAGAGACTGGGTCCTCTGTAGTGATGACTCGAGTCTTCAAACCCCTAGTGTCTTTCCTGGATGTGGGCATATGTTGCTTCTCCCTCATCAAATTCCTTATTCCGAAGATCATATATTTTGGAAGATGACTGCATCTCTTGTTGTGTAAGCTCTCCTCTACTTGTCCGACAGAAGTTTCAATGTCTACTTGATCTGATGTATCTATGGTAGTCATCTCCACTATCTAGCCTCTGTTATGATATTTTTCCTAAGAGCATCATTAGTAAGGCTCATCCCATTTTCTAAATTCTAGATTTAGAATGTAGGAGCTCATTTTGTAGAATAGCAAGTCTCATCTACAATTCCAATTTCTACAATTTCGATCCCATCCCACCCATAGGTGCTAAGGGTTGGGCCTCCCACTTTCTAGATTATAGATTGTAGGAACTCATTTTGTAGAATAGTAAGCCCCAATTTGGAGCCTAACTTTCTAGATTCTGGACTTTACATTATTTTTTTTCCAACATCAATTTTTTACCACACAATCTTTGGGACCGGAGCTCACTTTATCGTTTCCTACTATTCTCATACAAATTCAACCCCATTCTGCATTTACCTTTTTTTTAAAATTTTGGGCCCCAAATTGTATTTGAGAGTCCCAACTACTAATGATGCTCTAACCCAGACCCGTGGGAGAGGACAATGATGAGATATATATGCCCAAAGCACTTGCATTTGGTACAAGTTGGAGCAACCCGTTCGTATTCTATTTGTTACTCCACCACTTCCCCTCCTAGTAGCCTGATGCAAGCTACACTTGGTAGTTCCTTGTCAGCTGATATCTGCACAAAAGCCTTAGCATATGCAAGCCTCTGAAATCTACCTGTCGAAGCATCCATCTTCAAAGGTTTCCCAATTTTACTTGTTATGCTGCTGATAATGGTAGGATTCCTTAGCCTCAAGTTGAGGTTTGGCAATCTAATGGGTTATTTACACTAACTATCCCTATATTTTTGGTTTATAACAAGGGGTATTCCTGCTTTTAAACAAATTATACTGACCACCCCTCCCTTTAGAAAAATAAAATAAAAATAGAGGTAGTTAGTGTTACATTTTTTTATTTTTATCTTAAAGTAGGGGTACCCCGTGTAATAAACCAAAAAAATAGGGGTGGTCAGTGTAAATAATATAAAAGTAGGGTACCCCATGTTATAAACCAAAAACATAGGGGTAGTTAGTGTAAATAACCCCAATCTAATCCAGACTGGAATTTTTGTCGAGATCTCTCTCTCTCTCTCTCTCTAAGTTGGAATTATGCTCCCGTAAAGTCTGCTACAAGCCAGGGTCCTCCGTGAACCACCTTATCACAATCCTCTTGTAGATTAAATTGAAAAAGAAACAATATCGGTATTGGAATCGGTTCGGACCATTCCTATGAGTATTGGTATCAACGATATCGGTAGTATCGGCGGTTTCGGATTGGAGTATCGGATTTTTTTGTATCGGAAAACAAATAACTATTAATAAATTATTAACATTTTAAAAAATATATTTTATACATTTAGGCATAATTTTAAGTATTTCTAGTGTTATTTCTTAGTAGTTTTGAAAATAAATGAAATAGTAGTCACCCTTACTGATTGGTTTATATGCAATAGATCAATTTTCTTCTTTTACGTGTTTTTACAACCTTGCTTCAAAACCTTGTTGATTTGTCTTTTTCGTTCAATTTTCTTTTGCCGAATTGATCGGAAAAGAGACCCCCAAGTGTCGGTATCGGTCAATATCGGGTATCGGTCGGTATCGGATCGGGACATGCCAAAATGTATCGGTATCGGCCGATACTTTAAACTATGGAAAAATACTCTCTAGAGAAAAAATTCTGCATATATCCCTTTGAAAGATTCTCCTTTTCCTTTCTTGGTCAACAGTTTTAGAAGATTCTCCTTTTCCTTTTGATGTAGTAATATTTGTATGCAAGTCATCCAACGCTAGGGTTTCGGGTTGGCCCTGAGAAACCCAAGATCACCTCTGCTATCTCTAGAAGAGAGATGCTGAGTCTTGCGGGAGACCTCAGAAGATCGAAGATCAGAATCTAGGGTTTCTTTAGAAACCCTAGACGGATCTCCCAAGTCTCAAAATCGCCAGATCTTGGGGCTCTCTCTCTAGAAATCAGTCTCTAGAACTCGCCAGAGCTGAATAGCTAATAAATATCACATTTTATATATATTTTGACTTACAGATCCATGACAGTTTTAGTTTGGAATGTCAGAGGGTTGAACTCCATTAGCTTGAGGGATATTGCAGAAATTGTGAAGAGTTCTAAAGCTAGTTTTGCATGCCACGTAGAAACTAAAGTTAGAGAGAACAAAATTCATAAAATTGTCCAGAAATTGCTCAAGGGTGGTCATACTGTAACAAAAATGTACAACTATATTTGTACTGGAACCATCAGATGTAAGAAGCCTCAATCTAAAAAAGGATAAGATAAGCCATGATGCACGAGTATCGAGTTCTCTTCGTGCCATGTACATATTGTTGGATAATGTTGATTTTAGGAACTACTTTGGTTTGTCAGGTTTGATATTGTTGTACATGATCATATTTGTGAACTTCCCCTCCTAAATCTTTGTGCAGTTTCTGTCATTATGTTCACGTCATTTGAGCACTCCGTGGACCTATTATATCGCAATGTTATTCAAAAGAAAAAGGAGGATTGCTCTAGAGCTCAACAACTTGGGGTGACATGCATAGCTGGTTACACATCTGGCGCAATTGGTACCATTGTTTCAAATCCAGCCGATAACATTGTTGCTTCGCTTTACAACAAAAAGTTTAACAGTGTGTGGCAGGTAATAACTGCTCAATTATATTTTCGAAACTTTTGTATGTAGAATTGATGTTATAGTGACGTACTTCCAATATTTGCAGGCTGTGAAAAACATTGGATTTTCCAGTTTGTTTACAAGAAGCCTTCCAATTCGGTTTGCACTTGTAGGACCTGTTGTAACACTGCAATGGTTCTTCTATGACACGATTAAAGTACTAACTGGATTGTAAGTATATTCAACTTTAATATTTTATATTTCTCCGCGTCATTAATATTTTGTAGGTTTGCAATGAAAATTTCATTCTTATATGAGCTTTTCAAATCATCCGCATGTTTTCCTCCTATTGCGTAAAGGTATCATGTTTACATTGGTCCTACACTCAATGTCATAGGTAACGGGTTTCGACTACCCCTGTGCATGTTTCTCCTCGTATTGCGTAAATGTATCATGTTTCGACGCTACTACGTTGCCTGTCCCTAGGGGGTGACCGCGCCGACCCGCGGCCACGTGGCTTTCAGCCATTGCCCCCGGCCTGGGGTGGGGGCCAATGGCTGGCCGCCACGTGGGCATGGGCCGACACAGTCACCCCCTAGGGTCAGGCAAAATAATTTCCGTTCATGTTTACATTGCTCCTACACTCACAGTTAACGGGTTTCAAATACCCCCGGGGACCGCATTCCTAGAACCATCATCATCATCCAAGTCTTCTCCCGTCAGAATGGGGTCGACTCATAAGAAAGCTCCATACAAAATTTGACACATTTTGTGACCAGTTGTCAACCTGACATCAACCCTCTTTGTTGGTGTTAAATTCCAAGCCAAGGTAGCTATGGGCATGAGAGGGTCATGCCATAAAACCTAGGTGGCCAGTTGGCGGATAGGTAGCCTACCTTTTGGGTTGCAGTTTAAGCTCATGCAAGCAAGGAGTACCCTCCAAGTTCTCCTAAACTATAAAGAGTCTAAACAAAGAGATAAGATGAAAAATTTGCTATAGGGAATTGCATTCTCTCTATAAAACATTACGCCAAAGAGTGACAACCCCCAAAATGTTATCTGGATCAACAAAAGTGGAAATGGGATCTTAAATTATGAAGTTCAACAAGGATATCAAGCAGTAATGGAAAACAAACAAATCAGTTGCTTTAGAATATGGAGCATATTCATTGCGGGAAAAAAAAACTATGTAGCATATAAGTGCAAGTCGTTATTGGCGGAGTCAATTTGAACTTTTCCCTAAACACATACACACTTACTCGTAGTCGTAAATACACATAAAATCAAGGAACCAGCTGAATAGCCTCGTACCTGGTACAAGGGAAAAGAGAGTTCTTTTTATCAACACTTGACTGAAAATTTATTTTTGAGAATGGAGATTGATGAGGCTAATGATCACTTGATTTTCAAAAATTCTTTACTTATGAATGTTAATGAAGAAATAGTTGGTACATGGTAGAGTTTGTGACCTAAAAACAGAAGAAATAATCCTACTATTTCTTCAAATTTTAGTTTTAGTTCTAATCCTAATTAAACTTTTCATGTCTTCCTCTTTTAGTTAAAGCCTTCATGTATTCTTCTCTCAATTAAACTTTTCATTCTTCTGTTTGCTTCACAAAATGTTGAAGATATCCATAATATTGTTGACTCATGTAAAATTGCCCTTTTTTCTGGCATACTATAATTGACGCGGAACTTGTTACAGCTTGAGTTAACACGTAGTTTCTGGAAATGTCCAGGCCGACGAGTGGAGGTATTATGGATGATGAATTACACACAGCTAAGGCAGACGTCTTGATTCATTAAGACTGCTGAGATGCTAGTTTTCGCACTCGGCTTTTGCTCTCCCTTCCCCTTGTTAGTTACAGGAATCCAAGCTCCTGATTGTGATGTTCGAAGTGCTGGATATACCATGTTCAACTTTACTGAACTGAGTTACCCTACCTGATGGAACCTTCAGGCCTATGCAACAGCTTTTTTTTGTGCAATATATCAAGGTTACTGTTGTTTTGAGTTCTAGTCTGGTAGATATTTCTATCATTCTTTGTGCCATCTTTGATGGATGCAACTGTTGAAATTTGCAGAAATAAGCATTTGTCTCGCCACAAAGCAGTACATTGTATATAAACTACTACTATGAAATATGTATTGGGTTCTCAAACCCTGCCGGCCTGGGTTGTGTTATGCGCTGCGCGTGCACACACACACACACACACACACACACACACACACATCGTTGTACGACTTCCGGCCAATCTCTTGTTGCAACTTCCTCTGAGAAATCATTACACATATTATGTGTCGTCGCATGGAAAACATTATGCAGGGTCTCATATCTCTTAATTAGGCTGAAGTTGTCAAAGAAAGATCGATGGCCGAAAATAGCTTAGTGGCACATGAAATGATTAGAGACTTTAACAAAGTTGGGAACAAAGCATAAACGAAGCCGGAGCTTCGAAAAGCATACGACATGGTGAATCGGAAATTTGTGTCAAAATATGCTAGCTATGGATTTTGATGCTGAATGAGTGGATATGGTACATGAATGTATCACAATGCCCTGTTTCTCTATTCTTATTAAAGGGCAGCCATACGGTTTCTTCTACAGACTGGGGATTACGCCAGGGAGATATAGTATTCTCATATTTGTTTACAATAGTCATGCATTCCTCCTGTCCATGTCCTGACCTTCTACAGTAGGCACAAGTAATCTGGTTCTGCTGTCGAATTGGAGCTTGATCCTGATAAGTCTTCTGTTGTCCATTATGACGCTTTGCTAGTCTAGACTTGTTATTCTTGCCTCCATTAGCATCCCTTTCTTTCTTTGGCCAAGGTCCCATGTCTACTTCAACTCCTTGCGCTACACTCAAAATCTTCTCGTAAGTGCGAGCTCGGTTGGTGGCGACAAGGCGGATCTCTCGGGATAGTCCCTTCTTAAACCTACGAGCTTGGTCTTCAGGGGTACAAACCATGTACTCTGCAAAATGGCTCAATCGACTGAATTCAGCAGTATACTCATCGACAGTGAGACTGCCTTTCTCCAGCCTCTCGAATTAAGTCTCGAGGCCTCTTGAGCAAACCTCGGGATAGAACTTATTCTTGAATAACTCCTTGAAGTCCTTCCATGTAAGTCCTGGAGGAGACAGTTGCGGCTTGTCTATATACGAAGTCCTAGCAATGTCAAATAAATGCATGCTAACGGCTTCCACTTTTAGGTCTTCAGTGACTCGAGCAATCTTGAAGAGTCGCTCCACATTTTCTATTCACTCATAGGCATAGAGAATTTCTTTGGTGCCATAAAAGTCTAGAGGTTGTGGCTTGCTCTTTATGGGAGTCGATGAGTCCTTGAAAAATTCTTGGCTTTGATCGTGGAACTTCTCTAGTTCGAAGAGCATCTACAATTAGTTTAGAAGGTTGTGGCTTGCTCTTTATGGGAGTCGATGAGTCCTTGAAAAATTCTAAGTAACTGAGTACCATCCATGATGATAGTCGGGGTAACAAATGGAGGAGGAAACTTAGGGGCTTTGGGTGCAGTCCGCTCAACCTTTCCGGATGGCCCTCTTATGGTGTTCCCTTCGGTCCACTCTAGACTCTGCTCCCGAATGCTGAGAATGCTCCTCCCGAACTGGAAAAACTGGCGGAAGCTGACCCGCCATAGCTGGGATACGGATAATCTGATCGGAAGGACCAGGAACAGTGCCCCTGAAAGTTTAAGGACACAAGGATTAAGTCGAAGGAACAGGAAAGATCAACGATCAAAGCAGATATCAGGTCAAATGTCAAGGGTAGAGAGTAATACGAAGGATATCAATGGAGAAGAATTTATGACTGAGATAACTACCAGCAACCCCCACATATCTGATAAATCAGACCTGCATGGGCCACCACTAAAACCTATGTCACGCCCCAGAACCAGAATACTGGCAAGTAGGGACGGACAAGGCCAGCTACGTATAGCAAAGTACTCCAGTACTCCGAAACAACGTATAAGCTGTATAGATGGGGGTCACTGCTACAAACCAACAGTCAATCCTAGGTCACATGATCCTAGATATCTCAGTCTCAGACAAGAAGTAAAGTACAAGAATATGATCATCATGCATATAAGACAGTAAAGCGTCCCAAACCATAATATATAGATGATCATGAAGCTAGTAATACAAAATGAAGAACTAGCAAGACTAAGTAATACATGATCAGCTCTAGCTGCAGTCTAGAAATATAACATCATGTCTAAGCCCGTAGGCCGAATATCAAGTCCAAAACATGAGCTAAACACGTGCTCGGTGGCTAAACGCCTCAAAAGAATATGTACAGAAAAGAGTGGGTAAGAGAAAGAACACCCACTCAAGTCCCCTGGTGCTCCGGGTGGTCACCATCGAGAGGAAGGTCCGGAAGATCCTCGGGCTCCTCAACTAGATCTGGTCAATGCAAAACCAGTGGGATCAGACTCCCAATAGCAAGTACCACAAAGGAAGCCAAACTATGAACTAAAACCAGCATACAATTCATAGCAACGGATAGAGACAAAAATAAGTAAAGGCAAATCGAGACTCGTGCGCTACCAATGCACTTATCCCGAGAATAGGAAAGACAATAAGTAAAGCAACATGTAGCATAAAGTAAAGGACATGTGACATGATGTAAACTGTGTACATGTAAGGAAAAAGGAAGCATGTGAACATGAAAGATAAACTAGACATGTGAGCATGTTAAATAACTGGAGCATGTGAGCATGTGGTGAAGCCAAGCATGTAGTAGAAAGAATAGCATGTGAGGAATGACAGGAAGCTAAGTACTGCAATAAGATAAACTGGAGCAAGACTAGACTAGACAAGAATGGACTCCATCCATCAATCACGGCCAAGCAATGATTACGGCTTAATACTTTAGCTAACTAGGGTTGTCACAATCTTAATTACTAACAAATGCAAGTCTGAGAATTCCAAGTCCGGTTACCTGCCTGCTGCCACCTATTGGTCATGCCGGAAAGTGATTACAAGTGTGACTTTGTGCTCCCACGCGACGGTGAAGCTGGGAGAGTGCTCATCTCGACGGATAGCTCCAAACCCTTAAATTAAATGTTATAACGACCTAGACCAAAGGCAACAGGTAACTAGGAAATCCTCCCCACCCATGTTCTAATGATCAATCTAGTTATATAATCCTTACCATTTTCTTGGATTCTGGGTGTGGCATTCCGCAGAATCCATCCTAGACATGAGCATGCAAGACTGGACAAGACAAACAAGATTGTGCACTATAACAAGCCACAACAAGACATGACAATATCAAGGCAAGAGTGCGCTACGACGAGCCACTATCAAGGAGCTAGACATGTACTAGAATCAAGAGTGCGCCATGACAGGCCACTATCATGTAAGCAAGAAAAAGACATGTTCAAGAGTGCACCACGACGGATCACTATCAAGTAGGCAAGAAGACATGGCAATAATTATCATAGCTTGTAAGAAAGAATCTATCAAAAGACATATCATGGCATGTGGAGAAGAATAGTCAAGGCTAAGTACATTTCATAAAATAGTTGAACATGTGCTAGTATCAAGTCTATATAGGGTGTACAATCATTTTCTAACTATGCAAGATCATCTAATCATGTTAAGAAATCATTACAATCGAAGAAAATATCAAAAACGGACAAAAACGGGCAGAAACGGACAAAAATAGCCTAACCGGATTATCCGGCGGATTACTGCGGATTTCCGACGGATTTTCCGGATTGAAACAGCAAGTTTTGTGGTGCAAGTTCGGATTTTCCGACGGATTTCCGCGGATTTCCGACGGATTTTCCGAACCGTCACAGAAAGTTAATTTTTGAACTCAAAACTTGTTTCGGCCATAAAAACTTCGTTTTAAATCGAAATTCGGATTTTCAAAAGTCAAAATTGCATAGAATTGAATTTTCTACAACATGGAAGTATTAGTTTTCACAAATCAAAACATTTGATAGATCAATATCTCAAAATACTCCAAAACAGAGGTTCTCGGAATACCGAAACGAGTTCCGATTGCCACCAAACTCAAAATCCATGATATACAAACTAGGTGAGGGCCTCATATATGTATATGTTACTAAGATCCATGATGGTAACACTAGTATCACTCTTGATACCAAGTTTTCTACTAAGTCAATATCGGGTTTTAACAGAAAATCAAATCTTGCTTAAACGAATTTTGGAAACATGCATATATACGAGAATCATTAGGAAAACATATTTAACAAAATGAGTTTGGAAAAACTCTAAGCATTTACCACCAAGGAAAAATAAAATGACAACAAAAATATTATGGTTCATGGATTTGGCAAGATGTACTTGCCTAGGTTAAGCTCCAAGCCTAATCTTCTACTCCTCCTCCAAGAGAGGTACGGAACCACACTCTAGGCCTCAAGGCCAAGCTTTTGGCAAGCTCCAAGGGGGAGAGAAGAGAAGAAGAAATGAAGAGAGAGTGAAGAGAATGAAAAGAGAGAGGAGAGAGAAAGTGAAAGGGTATATATAGAAGAGGGAATTAATCTTAGCCGTTGGATCATGATCCATGTGAAAATCTAGGTCAATCATGGCCATTCAAACAAAACCAAATGTCCATTGGATAATAGAGTGCATCTACACTATTCACGAAAATATCTAAACACTATTCACGAAAATATCCGAAATACTATTCATGAAAATATCCGAAATACTATTCATGAAATTATCAAAAACCGAAAATATCTAAAGTGTGGAAAATCTGTCTGGACGATATGCCGTCGGTATACTCCGGTATACTGGCGGCATGCCGGTCAAGAAAAAATCTATAAGTTTAGGAAAATTTTTAAAGCATTACGAAAATCAAGAAAATACGAAATACACTACAAAATACGTATCCGTATATAAATACCGATACTGTGAGACGAGTCTCACAACTCTCCACAACTTAAAAATAAATTTCGTCCTCGGAATTTCCTAAATCTAGTCAAGCATGAAAACCAAATCAAAGAGCTGGAAAATCATATCAATCAAAACAAAGCATGGCATATTGGTAAGATAAAGACAACAGTAATATAAGTAAATGCGTAAGCAATAACACAACTATAATCAAGAAGGGATGGAGGCATATGAATAAATATGTCTCCTGAGTCAGTTGAGTAGGAGCAGGCCTACGCTGACTCCACAACTTAGATAAAAGTCAAGTCTCAAAATAAGCCGGTACCAATGACTTAATCCAAGACATGACTCTACCTAGGACGTATCTTCGTAGTCGAGATATATTATAAATATCATGTATCTCGAGATACGAAAACAGAAGAGTGAGACAAGAAACTCGCCAATATGCGTAACCCAAAGAAATAAATAAGTCTGGAAGAAGATTAGGATAATACCTACCATATGACCATCCTCGGCCAAAACCTGCTCTAACATACTAAACTCTGCCTTCCCATGCCTCGGAACTGCTGCTCTAACCGGCTGCTGGCCCTGCTGCCTCTGTGCCTGAGCCTGAGCATACTGCTGAGGCCTCTGCTGGAACTGCTGAGACTGCGTCGGTAATGGCCTCTGGGCCTGCTGATGCTGAACCGGTACCTGAGCCTTATACTGCTGGACTATCGGGGTAGTCGATGGAATTGGATGTACTGAGGAAGAACTAGCCCTCCGTGGACAAGATCCCATCATATGGTCTGAAGCTCCACAGACCAAACACAGCCCATGTGCCCTACGACACTTAGAAAGAACGTGCCCAGGCTTCCCGCAATGAGAACATCCTATAGATGAAGACGACCTCTGCTACTGAGGTTGCATCTGAGATGACTGCTGAAAGGAAGCTGCTGGAACTGCTCCTCTAGGTGATCCAATCTCCAATGTCCTAACTGCTGGCGCTGGTGCTGACGACTGGGGAGAAGATCCCCTCTGAATGTGAGGCCTCTTCTGACCTCCGACTCTATCAACGATCCTCTGTGAGGTGTACTCATGCCTCCTCGCCGCCCTCATCATTGCATCAAAAGTCTGGAACTCATGCTGCTCAACTGCCAGTATGATCTCCAGATGAAGCCCCTGCTGGAACCTCCTCGCCAGGTCCAACTCGGTTGCCACTAAGGAAGGGGCAAACCGACTGAGCCTGCTAAACTCTGCCGCATAGCCGTCGACGGTCCTGCTCATCTGCCGCAAGCCAATGAACCTCTGCTGCAGATCATAACGCGATACCGCATCAAAATAGCGAGTCTGAAACCTCTCGCTAAAATCGGCCCAGGCTACTGGTGCCCTAAGAGACACCTCATGAGCCGCCCACCAGTCGCGGGCCAAATCCAAGAGCTGCAACCTGACAACTGCCACACGCTCCCTAGCCGGAATCCCTGCCGCCTCCAGAATGGCCTCAGTATCCTGAAGCCACGCATCAGACGCAATAGCATCCTCTGTACCATAGAAGTACGGGGGATGAAGACGCCTGAAGCTGCTCGCAGAATTGTAGACCTGAGCACCACCTCTGTCCAAAGCCGTCTGGACAGAATGGGTGAGAACATCACTCTGACGCTGCTGCGACGCCATGAGATCTCTCAGAACATCCACCAGTGCTTGAACAACACCCTCTGGCTGCTCTGGCTGAACTGGTACTGCTGGCTGAACATGAGGGACTGGCAATTCTGCCCTTCGGTCCACTCTAGACTCTGCTCCCGAATGCTGAGAATGCTCCTTCCGAACTGGAAAAACTGGCGGAAGCTGACCCGCCATAGCTGGGATACGGATAATCTAATCGGAAGGACCAGGAACAGTGCCCCTGAAAGTTTAAGGACACAAGGATTAAGTCGAGGGAACAGGAAAGATCAACGATCAAAGCAGATATCAGGTCAAATGTCAAGGATAGAGAGTAATACGAAGGATATCAATGGAGAAGAATTTATGACTGAGATAACTACCAGCAACCCCCACATATCTGATAAATCAGACCTGCATGGGCCACCACTAAAACCTATGTCACGCCCCAGAACCAGAATACTGGCAAGTAGGGACGGACAAGGCCAGCTTCCTATAGCAAAGTACTCCAGTACTCCGAAACAACGTATAAGCTGTATAGATGGGGGTCACTGCTACAAACCAACAGTCAATCCTAGGTCACATGATCCTAGATATCTCAGTCTCAGACAAGAAGTAAAGTACAAGAATATGATCATCATGCATATAAGACAGTAAAGCGTCCCAAACCATAATATATAGATGATCATGAAGCTAGTAATACAAAATGAAGAACTAGCAAGACTAAGTAATACATGATCAGCTCTAGCTGCAGTCTAGAAATATAACATCATGTCTAAGCCCGTAGGCCGAATATCAAGTCCAAAACATGAGCTAAACACGTGCTCGGTGGCTAAACGCCTCAAAAGAATATGTACAGAAAAGAGTGGGTAAGAGAAAGAACACCCACTCAAGTCCCCTGGTGCTCCGGGTGGTCACCATCGAGAGGAAGGTCCGGAAGATCCTCGGGCTCCTCAACTAGATCTAGTCAATGCAAAACCAGTGGGGTCAGACCCCCAATAGCAAGTACCACAAAGGAAGCCAAACTATGAACTAAAACCAGCATACAATTCATAGCAACGGATAGAGACAAAAATAAGTAAAGGCAAATCGAGACTCGTGCGCTACCAATGCACTTATCCCGAGAATAGGAAAGACAATAAGTAAAGCAACATGTAGCATAAAGTAAAGGACATGTGACATGATGTAAACTGTGTACATGTAAGGAAAAAGGAAGCATGTGAACATGAAAGATAAACTAGACATGTGAGCATGTTAAATAACTGGAGCATGTGAGCATGTGGTGAAGCCAAGCATGTAGTAGAAAGAATAGCATGTGAGGAATGACAGGAAGCTAAGTACTGCAATAAGATAAACTGGAGCAAGACTAGACTAGACAAGAATGGACTCCATCCATCAATCACGGCCAAGCAATGATTACGGCTTAATACTTTAGCTAACTAGGGTTGTCACAATCTTAATTACTAACAAATGCAAGTCTGAGAATTCCAAGTCCGGTTACCTGCCTGCTGCCACCTATTGGTTATGCCGGGAAGTGATTACAAGTGTGACTTTGTGCTCCCACGCGACGGTGAAGCTGGGAGAGTGCTCATCTCGACGGATAGCTCCAAACCCTTAAATTAAATGTTATAACGACCTAGACCAAAGGCAACAGGTAACTAGGAAATCCTCCCCACCCATGTTCTAATGATCAATCTAGTTATATAATCCTTACCATTTTCTTGGATTCTGGGTGTGGCATTCCGCAGAATCCATCCTAGACATGAGCATGCAAGACTGGACAAGACAAACAAGATTGTGCACTATAACAAGCCACAACAAGACATGACAATATCAAGGCAAGAGTGCGCTACGACGAGCCACTATCAAGGAGCTAGACATGTACTAGAATCAAGAGTGCGCCATGACATGCCACTATCATGTAAGCAAGAAAAAGACATGTTCAAGAGTGCACCACGACGGATCACTATCAAGTAGGCAAGAAGACATGGCAACAATTATCATAGCTTGTAAGAAAGAATCTATCAAAAGACATATCATGGCATGTGGAGAAGAATAGTCAAGGCTAAGTACATTTCATAAAATAGTTGAACATGTGCTAGTATCAAGTCTATATAGGGTGTACAATCATTTTCTAACTATGCAAGATCATCTAATCATGTTAAGAAATCATTACAATCGAAGAAAATATCAAAAACGGACAAAAACGGGCAGAAACGGACAAAAATAGCCTAACCGGATTATCCGGCGGATTACTGCGGATTTCCGGCGGATTTTCCGGATTGAAACAGCAAGTTTTGTGGTGCAAGTTCGGATTTTCCGACGGATTTCCGCGGATTTCCGACGGATTTTCCGAACCGTCACAGAAAGTTGATTTTTGAACTCAAAACTTGTTTCGGCCATAAAAACTTCGTTTTAAATCGAAATTCGGATTTTCAAAAGTCAAAATTGCATAGAATTGAATTTCCTACAACATGGAAGTATTAGTTTTCACAAATCAAAACATTTGATAGATCAATATCTCAAAATACTCCAAAACAGAGGTTCTCGGAACACCGAAACGAGTTCCGATTGCCACCAAACTCAAAATCCATGATATACAAACTAGGTGAGGGCCTCATATATGTATATGTTACCAAGATCCATGATGGTAACACTAGTATCACTCTTGATACCAAGTTTTCTACTAAGTCAATATCGGGTTTTAACAGAAAATCAAATCTTGCTTAAACGAATTTTGGAAACATGCATATATACGAGAATCATTAGGAAAACATATTTAACAAAATGAGTTTGGAAAAACTCTAAGCATTTACCACCAAGGAAAAATAAAATGACAACAAAAATATTATGGTTCATGGATTTGGCAAGATGTACTTGCCTAGGTTAAGCTCCAAGCCTAATCTTCTACTCCTCCTCCAAGAGGGGTACGGAACCACACTCTAGGCCTCAAGGCCAAGCTCTTGGCAAGCTCCAAGGGGGAGAGAAGAGAAGAAGAAATGAAGAGAGAGTGAAGAGAATGAAAAGAGAGAGGAGAGAGAAAGTGAAAGGGTATATATAGAAGAGGGAATTAATCTTAGCCGTTGGATCATGATCCATGTGAAAATCTAGGTCAATCATGGCCATTCAAACAAAACCAAATGTCCATTGGATAATAGAGTGCATCTACACTATTCACGAAAATATCTAAACACTATTCACGAAAATATCCGAAACACTATTCATGAAAATATCCGAAACACTATTCATGAAATTATCAAAAATCGAAAATATCTAAAGTGTGGAAAATCTGTCTGGACGATATGCCGTCGGTATACTCCGGTATACTGGCGGCATGCCGGTCAAGAAAAAATCTATAAGTTTAGAAAAATTTTTAAAGCATTACGAAAATCAAGAAAATACGAAATACACTACAAAATACGTATCCGTATATAAATACCGATACTGTGAGACGAATCTCACACCCAATTTATATAAAAAAACCATACTATTAACTTGAGTTGTATTTATATCTCTCTCTCTCTCTCTCTCTCACACACACACACACACACACACACACACACACA
>JANAVB010025999.1:27716333-27873833 GCA_029216955.1 Iris pallida
TCCTCGTCGGCCTCGACTACCTGCACCGGGAGCTCGGCATCATCCACACCGACCTGAAGCTCGAGAACGTCCTCCTCGCCTCCACCATCGACCCCGCCAAGGACCCCGTCCGGTCCGGGCTCACCCCGGTCCTCGAGAGGCCCGAGGGGGTCCCCGGCGCCGGCGGCGCCACGACCAGCCTGATCGAGAGGAAGCTGAAGATGAGGGCCAAGAGGGCGGTGGCGAAGATCTCCTCCCAGAGGAGGGTGTCCGTGGGAGGGGCCGCGGCGTCTCCCGAGGAGAAGACGAGGAGCTTGGAGGGGATCGACCTGACTTGCAAGATTGTGGATTTCGGAAATGCGTGCTGGGCTGACAAGCAGTTCACCAACGACATCCAGACGAGGCAGTACAGGGCTCCCGAGGTTATTCTCGACGCGGGCTACTCCTTCTCCGTCGACATGTGGTCCTTCGCCTGCATTGCTTTCGAGCTTGCGACCGGAGACATGTTGTTCACGCCCAACAGCACCCAAGGGTACAGCGAAGACGAGGTATGGACTCGTATCTACTTATGTTTTTTCATCAAAAATCAACAAGTAGCATCGAAAAAGCATTGTCTGAGAAGTATTTGTTTTGTCCATCTCAATCTTAACATTTCGACAATACTATATATTGAATGCTGACAAACAGGGGTGTCGACTAAGCGGATATAGAGCTATATAGGTGTTGCCATATCTATGCTTGTTTCTATATATAATCCAAATATGGAAACAATTGTCATTATGTATATGGAATGAATGTGGATCTGATATAATCAGAAAAGATACTCTCTTTTTTAAAATATAATTTTCCTTGGATCATGGGTTTGTCATTCCTTCACTCTTGCACGTAATGTGACATAAAGATGAATACACCGTATAGCTAATTGTATCATGTGCCTTCATCTAGATATTTATAGTCTAGGGGAACTTGGAGGGTACTCCCTTGCTTGAGCTTAAACTACATCTCTTTAAAAGGTAGGTCTACCTACCTGCAAACTGACCGTAGATTAGATGATGATGAATTTTCCTTAGAATCAGATAACCCATTTTCTCCTTGATCTTAAACCAAACAAACATAGAACTACGAAAATTGTGCGACATTTAACCATTGAAATATATGTCATGCTATAGATGCAAAACTCATCTGTGTTTTGAGAAACTGTATAACTAGTCAACAGATTCAGTTTATATATGGTAGGTATGTAGGGAGGGGGGGGGGGGGGGGGGGGGGGGGGGGGGGGGGAGGGAGGGAGGTAGGCGAGGGAATTATATGTTGGTGCGTAGAATTATATGTTGCTGAAAGAGTGAGATAGATGGGTAATTTAGGAGTACTTAGTCTTGAAGCATAATGCATATGGGGGAAGGCAATTAAATGAACTGATAGTTAATTACTGCTGCCATTTCTTTTAGTATTCTGGTGCTCCCTTTGTTATTCTAATTTGATTTGCAGCTGTAAACTTACAAATGAATATGCCAAGTGTTTGTAATTGGAGATTCTTTGATACTTTTAACATAAATCTAAATGAACTAAAGTAAATAGGGTAAATCTCAGGAAACTCTCAAGACACTTTGGCGCTTATCAGGTAATTCACCCTAATGTTTAAACTCATCATTCTTCATTATTCCTTTTGGTGGTAACATTCTATATTTTTTTTAGAGAAAACATACTATCTATTTTTAAAGGACAAATATACGGCTAGTTTTGTATAAGAACATAAATTTCAAGTATACAAGAAACTTCTGGAAACAGAATATTCCAAGGATTATTCTAGGAAACTCTAGAACCTAGATATTTATAAGGAGGTTTCTAGAAACATCTAGAAAGTTCATGAGTCTTCGTGAAAGATTCCGAGTCTTCCAGAGGATTCCACCGTCTTCTAGAATATTCCTGAGTCTTAGAGGATTCCACCATCTTCTAGAAAGTCAGCATAATCCCGCTCGTGTAAAACAATAAAAAGTTAAATATAAGAAAATGATGTCTCCTCTCTACTACTTCATCTATCTCCATCGCTACTGCTTTCCCTCTCCTTGCTCTGGACCCTGCTTCCTCCATCTTCCTCCTAGCTCCCCCTTTCAAAACTCCCATCTTCTTCACCTCCCAAAGCTTCTCTCTCTTCATATTCCTTGCCATATGTGCGTTGCGGCCTGCATCCCTTTCCTTCTCATGCCATTCTTGTACTGCTATGCTGACTGCAGAATCCGACAATGAGAGGGATGAGGAAGTGGATGTAATAGGGGGCGCTGCTGGATCATGGCAGCCGGAAGAGGGAGGAGTGTGGGGGAAGTTGGAAGAGGATTCTGTTGTAATATGTTTTTATCTATTTATTATTTACAAATTTTATTTATTTTTAATATAAAGTTCAATTGAAGACATTTGGTATTTCCATCGTTTTTAACAAAATGTTGACGACATGTTGCAGAGAAAATTGAGGAGTGTAAATGTTAGTGGTTTACTTTCACAACTCCTTTCTTCACCTCCCAAGTCTTCTTCCTCTCCTATTCCCATGCCACAAGTGTGGTGCGGCCTGCATCCCTTTTCCTCCTTCCTCATGCCATTTCCTATACTGTTGTACCGCTGACTGCAGAATTGACAATGAGAGGGAATGAGGAAGTGGAGGGAACAGGGGGAGCTGTGGGATCTGTCATGGTAGCTGAAAGCAGGAGGAGCATGGGGGAAATGGAAGAGGACTTCCTTTACAAATTTATTTATTATTTACAAATTTTTATTTTAAAATAAAGTTCAATAGAAGACATTTGGTATTTTCAACCTTTTTGTATGATGTTGATGAGACACAGAGAAGTTGATGAGCTTAAGTGTTAGTGGTTTACCTGGTAAATACTAAAATGTTGGGTGCTGCCTTTAAATTTGACACAAGACCTATAGGGCAACCTTAGATGGCTTAATTCACAAATTTGTAGGTTGTTTAGCGAGTCCAATTATCAAGCACTATTAACTAACAATTTTGCACTAATATGATCTAGTGATATTTATAACTTACATGAATTTAAGAACCCCTGTTAGGGTTTACCGAAGGGGCATGGAGTCGAATCCATATTTTATAAGTCCTATTATTGCTTCAAGGAATAAAACACGAGTCCAAGCCTTTCCTCCTAGATCTATTGGTCAACTGTAACCCATATGGTTCTTGAACGTGGTAGATGATTGGGTTTGTATAATGCTGATTTTCTAACTAAAGTGCAATATTTTATTGGGACTGGGGTGTTGATGGTGCAATGGGTTGACTTGGCTTTTCCTTGATGGGTTTGCATTTGAGGAGATTAAGGGTTGTTGTGGTAGTCTCAGCAAGGAAGGAAAGATAGGGATGGTTTGGTCAGATTGCGGTAGCCAATATGGGAAGAGAGGACTGCTATGGTTCTAGAGAAAGTGAGGAGTTTTATGTCTTGTGGCTTGCGGTCAGAAGGTGGCAGCTGTTGCTGGGTTCTGTAGGGGGGCGTGGAACAAACACAGACAGGAGAAGGCAAGGTTTCAGGTGTCAACCAAGCTGGGCGAGGAGAGGCTCTCAGGTTCTGTAGGTGTGGGCTGCAAGTAGCAGAACTTGGGAGGGTTTTTTGGGGGGGGGGGGTTCTATTACGACAACAACAATAGTAAATATAAGGGAATAAGACAGAAGATGAATTTAGGATTAAGGTAAGGGTTTTATAATATAAAGAAAAATAATCCAATTAATTAGTTAATAGGCATCTCACGGTGAACTCAATAGAACTCTCAACTCTTAATGGAATAAAAAAGAACCTTAAATTATTGAAATCAAATAATAACCCTAAAAGAGGGGTTAAATAGGGTTCGGGCTGAAGTAATGTCCAATTAAAAGAATAAATGAATATTAACACAATTAATGTAATGCCAAGGCAAGTAAATGAGAGTAATAAATTCACAACTTAGACAGAAGGATGATTTATACTGGTATTCCTACTTTGGACAGTTGAGTCCGGGCACTTCTCTGCATAATCGAGAAATTTTACTGTCAAGACTTGAATGGGCCTTCCACCTTTACACCTGCAACTTCGAGACTTGTCATCTGGCCTTTCTTACACAATCTGTAAGAGGGTTCGCCCTTTTTATGGGGAGTCCTCCCTATATGGAGAGTCCAATTTCAACTTCCCCGTACAAGGAATTCACTTTTTACAAAGATAGTTTTGACCTCAACACAGATGAACTCTCATTTTGATACTACATATCTCACTCGGAAAATATGACATTTCGAAGCTTTGGTTTCAGTAAGAGAGAAACAAATGTCTCAGGAGAGACCTTAGGGTTTGAAAGTCGGAGAAGCAAGAGATTGCTCTAGAAAGAGTATATGGGGCTCTATTGAGCCCCCAAGGACATATTTCCAAAAACATGTATTGTACTAAGACAAGAATACAGGCAAATTGGCATGGCTGTATTTATTGCTACCGTGCAGTATGTACCATTAGAAAATACTTTTCTGACTCGTACTGCTACTTTGGCGGTATGTATTGCAAGAATCAAATTTCAGCTCTGTTTCAACATGTATCGTTCGACTTCGATCGTGATTTGACATATTTATTTCGTTGTTTTGACCTTGTGATTTGAAGGAAAAACTCTGTTCACATGAAAATTACCGTATTGAAGTTAATCCAACCCAAGTTGAATTATATCAAAAGGAGTTCTGTAGATCTAGTTACAATCTAGTTTATAGATCTAGTTACAGCTTCTTTAGTGAACATGTGTCAGACTGGGCATCAACATGTTCTGTTTGCAATGCAATTCTATGTTGATATCTTTTAAAGTTTGGAAGATATTTGAATCATAGTTTGCAGTTTCGGACGATACGGCCGATATCGATACTTGGCATATCTCGATCCGATACCGATCGATACCCGTTACTGACCAATACCATCATTAGGGGTCTTTTTTCCGGTCAATTCGACAAAGAAAATTGAACAAAAAAAACCAATCAATAAGGATGTGAAAGCAGTAAAAGAAGAAAACTTATCCATCGCATGTAAACCAATCGGCAAGGATGAGTACTATTTTATTCATTTTTAGAACTACTAAGAAACAATACTTAAAATTATGTCTAAATGTATAAATATTTTCTAAAATGTTAGTAATTTTGTGTCCCGATATCAAAAGTTTCGATACTCCGATCCGAAATTGCCGATACTGTCGATATCACCGATCTTGATACTCATAGGAGGAATGGTATGATACCGATTCCGATACTATGAACCTTTACATGAAATATAAGTTTGAAGTCTAGTTTCCAAATAGTCAAACATTCTCGCAAAATATTATTTTTTAACCCAGAGATGCTTGAAACCGTGCATAGGTATCAAGTTTTGCTAGGTTGAATGAGAGAACTCTTTATGTTTTTTTTTCTTTATTGTTATTGTCTTAGTTTTAGATCTACATCTGAAAACTTCTATGTACAAGTATACCCTCTCCAATATATTGTTTTTTTTTTCTTTTTCAAATTAAACTATGTTAATTATTATTAAGCCTAGTTCTCAACATGGCAGTTTTTTTAGAACTTCTCAAAATTCCTATCCCCTAAAAAATCGTAGCCGCTACCGTCCCTTCTAGAAACCGCCTTCTCTAACTCGAACCTAAAAACCCAAACTTCGGTTTCCTCCTTTCTTCCAACGAAACCTTAACTTATTCTTATTATTTCCTTTATATACCCTAGCACTTACAGCCACCATACAATCCTTGCTTAGACATTGTCCTTCCAGTTATATATTGTATCCACCAGTCCTGACCTCTATTGTGCCAGTTTTGCTCCAGATCTCTGACGCTCTACATCGATCTTAGGCAAACATCCTACGGTACACACAACTCCTCTCAGTTAGCCAGCCATTCGTCTCTTAGATTTAGGCGTTGGTTATCCCTCTCTTCTATCCCAGGTGACGGTTCTTTCCTCTCTCTGATCACATATAGCTAGGCACCTCCTCTCGGATCTCAGGCGCCAATTCTTCCCCGCGCCAATTCTTCCCCCTCTCTGATCTCGGTCAACAACTCTCTATTGGTCACTGCTCCTCTTAGCCCCCAACTACAATAGCAACCATCCAACTCCTCCATAACTTCCATCCGGCCAACTCACGTATGAAAATTCTCACCATATGTGTGCTATTTTATGGAACTTATTTCCAAAATCTAATATTATCCCATCTCTCTCATTGCCATTCTTACCCTAACCATCTTTAATATCAACCATCGTAACTCCACCATCTCTTTTAATCTCAACCGTCATAACTCCTTAATTTTTCGCCTTTTCTTTCTCCTTTAGCCTCCATCCTACACCCAAACCACTCATACTCAACACTTAATCATGACCTTGGGCCAGGTGCAACTCGGACGGGTTCGGTCGGGCTTGAGGTCAACCCAAGCCCAACCGATGAATCATAAGCCTAGCCCGAGCTTGAGCCCGACCCAACCTCAGGTTCAACATATGAAGCCCAAGACCAAGCCCGGAGGGTCGGGTTGGTCTCGGGTCCATCGAGTTTATCGGGGTCTATATATTTACATTTTTTAAACAAGAGTAATATTAAATATAATCAAATAACAATCAAGTCTCAATCATTACAAAATAAAACTGAAATGAGATTTAGAATAAAGAATTGAAGAGTTTGGGTGGAAAAATTTAGGTTTAAACTTCTTATTTAAGAAGTATGAAACTATATATATATATATATATATATATATATATATATATATATATATGTGTCGGGTTTCGTGTTCGTTGGGTAACCCAACACATGAACCCAAGCCCAACCCGATTTTTATCAGGTTTGTAGAGTAAAATAATAGGATAGATTATTAATGAAGGGGAGTTACATATAAATAGGAGAGGCTAACCTCTCTCTCTCTTGTTCTAGGCAATGTGGGACTAAAGTCCACTATTAATATTATTAATATACTCAACACCCTCCCTCAAACTGGAGCATAGATGTTAATCATGTCCAGCTTGTTACATAGAAATTGAACCAGAGGACCCGAAAGATGTTTCGTGAATATACAACTATATGATCACCGGTCCTCACATGGTAAAATTTTATAATTCCTTTTGTATACTCATCACGGACAAAGTGGATGTCGATTTCAATATGCTTTATTCTTTCATGAAATACAAGATTGGTAGCAATATGGATAGCAGACTGATTATCACACCACATATCTGCTGTGTCGATCCTACTTCTTCTCCAATTCTTATAGAAGATGTTTCATATGAAACACATCTGCTGTGCCATGAGCAATGGCTCGATACTTTACTTCTGAACTTGAACGGGCTATTACATTCTGCTTCTTGCTCTTCCACGATACCAAGTTTCCACCAATGAATACAGAGTAGCAGACATAGACCGTCGATCTATCAGACTTGCACCCTAGTCAGCATCAGTAAATCACTCAATACGAGTGTGTCCATGATTATCCATTCGAATTCTTTTTTATGAATTCTTGACTAGATAGCACATGATTCTGAAAATTGTCTGCCAGTGTGGAACTCTTGGAGAAGCCATAAATCTACTTGCAATACTAACTGCGAAAGAGATGTCCGGACGAGTCATGACTGCCAAGTAGTTGAGTTTTCCAACTACTCGTCGATACTGATCTGGATTGGTTATCAGGACCCCCTCGTCTGGAAGTAACTTAGCCCATGGATCCATATGCGAGGTTGCTCCCTTGGCTTGCCTCATTCCTGCATCATTCAGGATAATCCAGTACATACTGTTTTGAAATATTACAATGTTCCGCTTATCCCATGTGACCTAAATATCCAAGAAATAGTTCAATGATCTCATATCCTTGGTTTGAAATTGTTCTCCAAAAAAACTTCTTTCGACCTGCAATACCCTGGCTGTCGTCTCCCGTGATTACAATATCATCAACATAGACACCCAGTAGTATCCTTCCAGCTGATGTCTGTCGGTAGAATACTGAATGATCCTTCTTTGATTGACACATGCCAAACTAGATAAAACTACGAAATCGACCAAACTACGCACGATGTGATTGTTTTAGACTATAGAGGGTCTTCCGCAGATGACACACTTTATCCTCCCTTACAATGAATCCGGAAGGTTGCATCACATATACTTCTTTCAAGATCCCCGTGGAGGAAAGCGTTCTTGATATCCAGCTGAAGCAATGGCCAGTCATAGCGAACAACCAAGGCCAAAAGTACACGAACAGACGTCATTCTGGCAACGGGAGAGAAAGTCTCAAAATAACCTTTACTATATGCCTGAGAATATCCTTTGGCCACCAGACGAGTTTTTAGGCGATCAAGAGAGCCATCTGGTTTTACCTTGATCGTGAACATCCATTTACAACCTGCTGTCTGTTTACCGAGTGGTAAATCGACCAAGTCCCAAGTATGATTTTTTCGGAGAGCTTTCATCTCCTCGTTCATAGCAACACGCCAACCGAGATGTTTAAGACCCTCCTCAGCATTTTTGGGAATCTGAATCCCATCAATAGTAGCCACCAGAGACCGAGTGTGACTTGTAAGTCCTTTGTAGCTGTCAGCATACAAGGGATGATCACGACATGCACGACGAGGACGAGCTGTAGGCGGAGCAGGCAGGGTTGCTGGTAGAATAGGCAGAGCTGCTGGTGGAATAGGTGGAGGCAAATCAGTAGAGCCAGAGAAGGATGACTCTGTAGGCATCATTGGCAATGTTTGTGTAGGTGACGTCGGCACAGACTGAATTGGTGCCTCCGGACCATTGGACCGAAAAACTGGCTCGGTAGGGGAGGGCACCCGTACGGGAGGCTGTGTGTTTGATCATGGAATATCAATAAATTCTCTTCTAGATAAACTTGGGGAACCGAATCCGTTAAAAGGCAGGTAAAAAAGTCCTTCCTTTTCTTCGAACTCTCCCCAATCCAAAATCCTTCTGGAAGTGGAGGAAATTCGGTTTCAACAAAAACTTCCCGAGTAAAAAAAAAAAATCTCTTTAAGAGGAAAAAAGCAGCGATACCCTTTCTGATCTTTAGGATACCCAAAGAAATATATGTATTGTCTTAGGATCTAATTTAGAAAGAGTTGGGTGGGTATCCCGAATATAGCATAAGCAGCCAAAATTTCTGAGAGGCAGAGAAAATGGCTCTCATCCTGGATATAGCCTAGAAAATGGAGTATTACCATTGAAAACTGACGATGACATGCGATTAATAAGATAACAAGCGGTAATAACCGCATCCGACCAAAATCTCTTAGGAGCACGTGCTTAAAACATAAGAGCACGTACTGTTTCCAAGAGATGGCGATTCTTGCGCTCAGCCACACCATTCTGTTGTGGTGTGTACGGACAAGAAGTTGGTGAATGATGCCATTGCGGGCCAGATGACTATCGAGCTCACGAGACAAATACTCACGACCATTGTCACTCCGAAGAATTTTAATAGGAACACCAAATTGTGTTTTGATTTCGGCATAAAAAGTGCTCCAAATATTAAATAATTTGGAATAATTTTTCATCAGATAAACAAAAGTAACACGTGGTAATCATCAACAAATGTAACAAAGTACTTAAAACCCATTATTGATTCAACTGGACAAGGTCTCCATATATCATAATGCACCAACTCGAAAGGAGCAGATTCAAATTTATTATGACTCACCAAATATGGAATCCGGTGATGCTTAGCTAAATTGCACGACTTACAATGAAAAGACTAGGAATATCTAAAGAGGGGTACCTTTTCTGGAGAACTTGAATTGATGGGTGGCCTAACTGACCATATAACTTGAAAGGATTGAGCTTCATGCCGGCACAGATAACAGAAGAAGGTACGTCAAACAGGTACAAGCCTCCAGCCACATGCCCCTTACCGATAGTCTTTCCAGTCTTTAGGTCCTGAAAATACAACCATCAGGAAAAAAATGTTACCGAACAACGCATGTCTCGAATAATCTGACTAATTCAAAGTAAACTGAACGGATTTTCAGGTGTAGGTACGACAGAATTGAGTGATAGTCCGAAAGAAAGACGAGCACTTCCACGTCCACGGACTGCTAGTGAACCACCATTGACAACAGTAATGTGAGCAGACGCACCAGAGTTAAGCACCCATTGCTTTGACTTGATTAGACATGTTGCCGAGTACTCTGTTGTGGATCCGATGTGGATACATCACCATGACGTTGAGCTTGGAACTTAAAAAAATTTGTATATGATTCTGCAATTATTTGAACATATCGAATGCCATCATCAGGAGCATCTGATATAACATTGACGGCATGAGCTTTAGGACACTGCACAGGAAGTGACCATGCTGACCACAGTTGAAGCATGTGCGCGGTCTTCCTCCATCACGACCGCCATTGCCTCGGCCCCCATCACGACCAGCATTTCGGCCACTACATCGTCCACCACGAGCAGTACCAAGAGCAGAGCGATTAGCATGAGCATCACCCCGAGTGGTCTCAACGACTTTTGCTGCTCGAAGTACACTTATGAGCTTCTAACAGAGACGGAACATCTGATCCAGCAATGATCTGAGACCGAGTAGAGTCCGCATCAGGACGGAGAGAGGCAAGATATGCCATTACATGAAGCTGCTCACGTTGAGCCCTTGCTTCATTGATATCCGCTGTTAGAGGTAATACTCGGTCTATCTCATCAGTTATGACCTTAAAGGCCAAAAATGGTCCTTATGAGATTTGTCTCCTTGATTTGCTCGATATAACCCAACGATCGAGTCGTAGATACGAGACAAACCGCGTTTATCATCAAATGTCGCCGCCATGACCTCCAATAATTTCTTCACGGAATCCGTATTCTGAACCATGTCTTCCACGATGGTTCCATTGAATTCAACTGTGTAAACAGTCGACTATCATCTGTCTCCCATGCTAAAAAATGAGATCATTTTCTGCTGGAGGGTTGTCAGTCAGATGTTTGGACAACCGTATTCCTCGAAGCGTCTTCTCGACCTTTTTCTGCCATATCGAGTAGCCCTCTGGTCCGTCCAACCGTCGCAACAAGTCGAATCGATAAAATCGTCGTGCTAGGACTTGTTGGTCCCGCCATACTAGTGTCTGTAGCACTACTATTCGTCGTAGTGTCTGTCATCCTTCAGGATTCCTGGTTCGACTGTCGATTTGATCTTTTGAACTTGATCACAACAACTCAATCTACCACTG
Source organism: Iris pallida (assembly GCA_029216955.1). Classification (NCBI taxonomy): domain Eukaryota; kingdom Viridiplantae; phylum Streptophyta; class Magnoliopsida; order Asparagales; family Iridaceae; genus Iris; species Iris pallida. The sequence continues at coordinate 27,727,486 of JANAVB010025999.1, forward strand.
CCCTAGTAACGTGGCTAGAACCGGCACATACATAGGAAGTAGAGAGGAAAGTGGATCACACAAGCTATAACAGAGAGGTAACCCAAGTTACCCTGTGGTAGATCTTGATGTGAAGATCAAGTAAGGAAAGAAACAAAGATTCACGCAAGACAAGCACCTTGTCTGCTCTTTGTTAAATTTTCGATGCCAACTTTGGAGGTCAGAGGTTCCAGCAAACACCCGACGATGTCTACCCTCTGAGGATCCAAGGCAATGTTTAAGGCAGAGGTTCCTGCAAACAAAGCATTGTTTACCCTCTAAGGATTGCAACATATATATATATATATAATATATATTATTATATATATATATTTGAACTAGGTTAAGGTTTAGAGGGGTTGGGCGGCGACTGGTGGAAGAAGCAAGGGTTAGGGTTTTGCTCATGATCCATGGGAGGGGTTGTCGGGAGTGGGGAGGGGGGTTGGGGTTTGCCGGGGGGAGTGGGGGCAGCAGCAGCGCTGGTAGGCGGGGGTCGCCGGGGAAGGGGTGGTCGTTGGAGAGGGGGGGGTCGCCGGTGGGGTGGGGGTCGCTGGGGGGGATTGGGGGGGGGGGGGGGGGCAACAGTAGGGCGGAGGTGGGGAGGCAGCAGTGAAGGGGGGTCAGGGTTAGTTTTTTTTGTGGAGAAAGAGGGGTGGATGGGTTATGGCTCTGATACCATGTAGAATAAAATAATGGGATAGATTATTAATGAAGGGGAGTTACATATAATAGGAGAGGCTAACCCCTCTCTCTTTTGTTCTAGGCAATGTGGGACTAAAGTCTACTACTAATTATTAATATACTCAACAGGGTTCAATATTTTAACCCGAATCCGAGCCCGAACCCGAACCCGAGTATCTTCAACTCTAACCCAACCCATTAACGGGTTTACTCAATCGGGTTCGGATTTAGCCCATCCGAGTTGCACCCCTAGGCCACGCCCAACTCTCAACTGATAGCTTTGATATTCAAGCTCTTCTCTGTTGCTCTACTTTTGTGGTGATTTGTAGCTCCTCCTCGTCTTTAGGGGTTATTCTCTAACACCAATTGTGACCGTCTTCGACATCTACTAGTCTTTCTCATGGATTATGATGTACTACATATCCTTTCGACTGCCACATTCTGGCTACATTAAAGGCATCAAAGGCTGGTTTCTTCTTTTGATACTCGAGATGTTGGTCGTCATGGTAACCATGCCACATTGTACTGTTTTCACTGTAGTTGATACTCGAGATGTTGGTCGTCATGGTAACCATGCCACATTATACTGTTTTCACTGTAGTGATGTGATGACTTCTCTTCACACTACATTTGATACAATGTTCTAAATACGTTAAAAACGGTGCCTAGATGGCGCCTAGATGCTATGTGGCTACCCACTACTAGGCGCTTAGATGTTAAAAATCGGTTCTTATGCGGCGCATAGGCGCTAGGCTTCTGCTTGCCGCATAACGGCTGCCTAGAGATTTCTATAACATTGATCTTGTAAGCCAGATATCTACTCCAATTGTTGCCTCAACTACTAACTACTTCTTCAACTCTTTAAGCCATGTGGTTGTATTGCCTATTGATACTTGCTTCATCGACTAGGGAGCCACCGATCATATTACTTCATGGCGTATCTCTTTATGCTACTTTTTTCTTTATATATTACGATGGCTAATAGAGAATCGCTATCGATTATTTAGCTTTAGTATAGTGTCGTTTAACATCTTAGTTACAAATTCTCAACGTTTTTTGTGGTTTTTGACTTCACTTTAATCTTGTATCGGTGAGTCATCTTCCGTAGGTTCACAATTGCTTGTATCAGTGAGTTCTTACGTAGATTCACAATTGTTGTCACTTTTTCTCCTTCCTGGCCAGAATTTCCAGTCATGTTGTTCTTGTTGAAGACCGTGAGCTAATGTGTTATATGGATTAGATGTCGAGTCATCATACTCTTTTGTCTCAAGTACTGAATGGCGTCTACTTGACCATCCTTCTCTCTCCATTCTTCAAAATAGCTTATACTCAACAAAATGATGTGACTGGGTGCAAGAATTAACATTTACTTGGATGGCTCGTTCCCTAATTATTCATATGGATCTTATGCATAATTATTGGAACTTTGCCCTCCTTATATTTTGTCATCTTGTTAATTGTATGTCTTCTACCGTACTCAACCACTAATTTTCCTTGTGTATTCCTTTTCGTCTCTAGAGCTATTTTTAGTGGTTCCGAAAGTACTGGTTGCACCTCTTATATTCATCATTTGGATTTGATAAACTATCTTCTTAGGCTTCGAAATATATTTTCTTGGCTATTCTCAGACTTAGAAGGCTATGTATGCTACTCTTCTTATGGACCTATGAGATAAACAATTGTTGACATTCACTCCAATTTTCACTACCTTCTTCTCCACCATTGTGAGCCCTAGTCCTCTTATTTTCCTTGGTGAGCCTCCATTTGTTCTACTATAAAGACTCAGTAGTCTGCTTTATCTCCTTAGCCACCTCGGCCCTGCTAGAGCATTAACCTCAACACGATATGATACTAACTCTTACTACCTCTATTTCGTCCTCGAGGATCTTTCAATTACTTGCGTAAGCAATAACACACTTCTACTATGCATCCTATTACAAACTTTATTGTTTACCACCCATTCACTCCTTTATCCAATTTTTTTTTTTTTTTGCTTTCATCTATCTCTCACACGATGGTACACATGGCATATCAATATCCCGATTGGTGAGCTCCTAAGGATGAGGAGATGCATACCTTATGGTCGAATGCTACTTGAAATCTCGTTCCTTGACCTTCAGGACACTCTTGCATGAGCTGTTGATGAGTGCTTACGGACGTAATTTGGATGGCTCTTTTGAGCATTTAAAGGACTGTCTAGTTGCTTGTGGATTTAACCGGCAATGTGACATTAACGTAAGAAGCTAAGCACAATGTCATTGGGCTTTTACTATCTATTGCCATTCATCGTAGACGACCATTGCACCAACTAGGTATCAAGAATGTCTTGCTTAATGGTGACATGATTAAGGCTATCTACATCTAACAAACCTCGGGCTTATGAGACTGCAGGGAACTCTCGTGTGTCATCTACGAAAACCTGTTTATGGTTTCAAGCAGTCTTCTCAAGTTTGATTTGACGAGTTCAATCAGATGGTTTAGAATGGTTTTACTCGTAGTATTGTCAATTCCTCTCTTTTCACTACGAACTCAGGGTATCGTGGTCCTTCTAGTTTATGTGTACGACATTATTATTATGAAGATGACCATACTGGTATTGCCAAGTCAAGGCATATATGTTTGCTAATTTTCTTACCAAAGACCTTGGTCCCTTATGTTATTTCTTAGGCATTGAGGTTGCTCGCAAGGGTGATTTTCTTCTTATGACTTAAACATAAATATTATCTTGATCTTCTAAAGTACTCTGGATTCTTTATATGTAGACCCACTAATAGTCCTACGGAATTAAATCTGAAGCTCTCCAAAGCACCTTCAACTCTCTTTTATCCAGTCCAAATATGTATTGCCAGCTTGTAGGTAAGCTCATCTATATGATAGTCACTCACCCTGAATATCTTTTGTTATGACATTCTTAATCAATGTACATAGTCATCGTGGATCTCCCATTTTCAGGGAGTTTAACAAATTTTTCAATATCCGAAGTGCCTGGCCAAGGACTTGTCAACGAGTCTCTCTTCTTTATTTTCTTCTAGCATATGTTGATGCCAATTATGATAGGCTTGTTGATAATCGTGGGTTGACGATCTAATTATGTACTTTTTAAGAGGCAATCTTATTAGTTATTACGTGGTACAATATGAAGCAAATTGTTGTAGTCCGTTCCTCGGTTGAGGCCGAATATTGCTCGATGGCTTATGCGGTTTCCGAGCTTACATGGCTCAAGAGCTTTCTCTCTGATCTAGGTGCATTCTTTCATCTCCGAATTTTCTCTCTATTGTGACAATAATAGTGTGATTCACATTGCTTAGAATCTAACCTTCCATTAGCGCATAGAACATATTGAAGCCGATTACCATTTACTCGGGAAAGGTCAAGCTCCACGATATCGGGCTTTACCATGTTCCAATTTCATCTCATGTGGCCGACATATTCACCTAGTCTTTGCCTTGGTTTCTATTTTCACTTAATGGACTTGCTTGACATCTTCACCATTTTGTCGGGTAGGGTAGGAGATAACTCATTTTTTTATATTACTTTATTGTTATTAGTCTTTGCTTTAGCATCAGAAAACGCCTAGGAAGGATACATACCTCTATATAGCGTACTTTCTTTTTCCTAAATAAGAGAAGCACATTATCATTGAGCCAACTTCTCAACATAGGTCAAATTCATATATATATCCCATATATCCCATATTTATGAAGCGATATGCAGAGTAAGGGTGGCAATTTGAGCTCCACCAGCCAAACCAATATGGGTCAAGCCTTAACGGTTCACCCATTTAACCCGTTCAATGAAAGCGTCAGGTTCTGCTCTAGAATGTAACCCGTTTGACCCACATATGACCCGTTTAATAAAATACAATGAGTCTCAATCCATATACATGCTTGTTGGTATTAGACCTCGTGCCACCAGCAAACCCACAAAATGGTAAGTAACCATTAACTGTTAGTTGCTACCTGACATGCTAATACTTGGTCTTCACAAAACCCAACGAAATTAAATGTTACAAAATAAATTTTCCATGTGGCTCTATGTATTCTTCCCCGTTCTCATGGCTACCTTTAATAACTTTAAAGTGAGGTCTCTTAAGTGTAAAATTGTGTTTCCATCCTATCTCCACTTGAAGTCCATTTTCCATTGCTCTGCAAGTTTGACATCTCTTTAATCTGATAGAACATTAATATAAAAAAGATGTATGATTTCAATATGTATGGCCTATGAATCATCTCATAAAAGGCAGTATGATAAAGTATTAATATTTATATAGAGAGCGCTTCGGGTCAATAGAAACTGAGGGGAGCGGCAATGAGGAGGAAGGAACGAATTTATGTAAGTAACCAAAATAATTAATTCTATACCCCTCCTAACCACTCTCAGATTCCCTTAAGCTTCACTTAACTCCATAATTCCTTAACAATCTTGTCCTGTAGATTGCAGTCAAAACCTTTGCTTATGGGTGAGATTCTCTTCCTCAAAACCTTTCCAGAATGATGAATGATCTCCTGCCTCTTCTTGCCGCCTCCACTGCAGCACTCCCTATCTCTGACCAATATTATTGCATCTGAAATCCAAATATTCTTTTGGGGGCTTGCTCGTACCATAATGTCCTGACGAGGCTGCTTCTTACTATGATGATGGGGCACAAAAGATAAAACATGTGTTGAAGACTCTGCTGGAAAAGACTTGAGTTACTGTAGGGGTAACTGTAGAGTAGATGGAGGCTCATCAGGAAATGTAAGTAGCCGAGGAGTCTCCACTCATGGAGGAGGAGAAGATGAAGCTGAGGAAAAGTTGCTGCTGTTCGAGAAAGTAACGTCGGTACGTTTTTTTAATCATATGGAGAAAAGCATACATAGGTTTTCGGAGTCCGAAAATAGAAAACGTCCCGAAAATAGAAAACAAAACTTAGTAGCCTGCAAAGATAGTTTGTTGGTGCCCAGACGAGATAATTGATATAACATGTGCAACCAAATACTTTACACTTCACTGAGAATAGTTCCTTAGAAGGAAAGAAAGGAGAATATAGACTGGTGGTCAAGTATAGCTGAAGGCATGCGATTAAACATTTAACACATTGTTAGAAATGCGAAGTTCCAATAATAGCAAGGAACGTCATCTGAATAAGCAAGGAGCGGACCGCCTCAAGTAAATGTTGATTCATGTATATGATCACACCATCTTGCTGAGGAGTATAGGAGCATGACGTCTGATGAATAATCCCAAGAGTGTCATATATACCCAGAAAGTCCAGGCTGAGATATTCATGAGCATTATTGGTGTGAAAAGTCCTGATTGAAGCACAGAATTGGATACAGATTTTGTTGGTGAATGTTTGAAAAGTTTTCAGAATGATCTCAAAGCAAGAAGAGCTAGGTTATTTAAGAATGATCATTGATAAGTGTAGTAAAATAGTGAAATTTGTATTAAGTCGTCAAATTGTAAGGGCCTTATTTATATGAATGTACCAAAGAATAAATAGTTGTTGCATAAAGTAGGATTCATGATGTTTCCTCATAAAAAAAAATGCATGTCTCAAATGTGAAGTCCGACAGATAATTTTGGTCATCTTTTTAATAGTAGAGATGGGAGGACGTCCAAGTCGACAATGCCAATTGGTAGTTCATATAAAAACGAGAACAAAAGGTGGACAATCGAGTCTGTATAGTCCATCAAGTGCACAACCTTCCAAACTAGATCTTAATTACGATAATCCGTAGCCACAGAGGAATCAGAAAGGTAATAGAGGTGTTATGATCACGAGTGAGACAACTTACTGGAATAATACTGGAAGTGGAGACCAGGAACTGTAAGAACATATTGAAGATGGAGATTTGAAGTAAGTAGTTTTCAGCCTGAGCTAATAACTAGTGTAGATTTCCCATTAGCCAATAGCCACGATGAATATTTGGAAAATGAGTATCGATCGAAGATGTCGGCAAAGTCGAGGATCCAAGAGGAAAACGAGAGAAGCATACTGTCTTGGCAACCTCTAGTAGATTGAGAAAATTACGCTGACATGCACAACATCTTGTATCAGAAGATGTAGAAGTCATAGAAGAACATCCACGGATAGAGAAATCCATTAGAATCGGCGAGGAGAATGCGAACTAGTAACGATGACATCAAGAAAGTAATAAAGTGTATGTCCCTTAAGAGATGATATGAGATGCTAAGCATCAAGAGGAGAGGTGGCCGAGGATCCTATCAAAAACACGAATTCCTAGAAATCATCAATCTGCAATCCAGTGTTCTAAATTTCGGTCTAGACGGCCGCCTAGGCGCTAAGCAGCCGTCGGCCGCACCGAAAACCCCCTAGACGGGGTTCCTAGGCGGATTTTGGCCTAGGCGGCCTATTCGGCCAAATTGATTTTTAAAAAATTTCAAAAAAAATAAAAATAAAAATTCATATTTGATATTTTGAATTAAAATTTTTTTTAAAAACAAAACTTTACTTACATCCTCCATCTCCGGCGGCGGCGGCGGCGACGGAGGCGGCGGCAGCGGCGGCGACGGAGGCGGCGGCGGCGGCTGCTATATGAATGGGGGTGGAGAGTGGGAGAGAGGAGAGTGGTGGGGAGAGTGGTGGAGAGAGACTGGAGAGCGGTGGGGGGAGGAGAGGAGTGGGTTTGTATGGATGGAGGGTTTCCCAAATGTTAAAAAAAAATGAAAACATGCTTAAATAGGGATTCGAGCTCCAAACCCTCAAAACAAACCCACAAGAGTTATGCACATGCTCACTAACCACTTGGCCTGAGAAGCATGTGTCATTTGTTACATAGACAACTTATGTATATTACACATAAAAAAATTAAAAAAAAAATTCAGTTTGGCTGCCTGGGCGTTAGGCGTCCCTTTGGCGCACCGAATCCGCCTAGCAAAATTTATAACACTGCTGCAATCATAAATGACAATATGATAGTATCAAATTATCGAAGTGGGATTGGAATATTAAATAGTAAATCCCTGAGTGGAGTCAGGAGTATCAGACTCGAAGTAGCAATCATATATAGTTTGCAGTATCGGCGATACCAATATATAGCCGATGTCTATACAGATACGATTTGGCATGTTCCAATCCTACATCGAGCGATACTGACATTAGGGGTCTCTTTTCACTTAATTTGGCAAAAAATTATTGAATAAAAAAGCCTAATCGGCAATGATGTAAAAGTATAGTTAGGTTGTAAAGCATGTAAATGAAAAAAAACTTATTATCGTAGGTAAACCATATGGGATCGTAGGACAACTCTAGAGGGGGTGAATAGAGTGCAGCAGAAAATTATCCTCTAAAAATAAATATAAAGGTACAGTAAACTAAATAATTAAGAGTAGCACATGTATATGGAAAGTAAATAGAGTTTAGACATGCAAACACCGAGATTTATACTGGTTTTTCTCTGAGAGGACTAGTTCAATTCCGAGAACTCTTGCTCGGAGTTGAATTCCCTATCAGTAAAACAAGCTTTGATTCGAAGGACTTGCAACTTCTTACAGACTCCATGTGCTTTGATTCGAAGGGCACGACTACTTCAACTACCACAAGCTTTTGATGCGAAGAGCTTGTCCACTTCAAATAACAAGTGTAGAGACAACAATTCGAAATCCAAATTTACAACTCGAATAGACTTCTAATCGAGATCGCAACTTTGGCACACTAGAAGGCTGGGAGTTGGTTTCTTGGTGATGGAAAGGTTAAATCTCAGAATAGATAAGAAGATTGAATGTGAATTGGTGAATTTCAAGTGAAGAATTCAAGGCCTTTATATATGTTCACTGGATCCGAGTTCGGACAGAGTTCGGTTCCCTAACGTTCATAAATTCGAACCCTAGATGCCTAGTTTCAAGAAGAAGAGGCTAACCAGGGAATTAGGTTTTGCCCTGACCGAGTTCGGGCAGAACTCGGTCTGAGTTCGGTCACTCTGTTTCCAGCAAGTTTCTGGTTTGGGTTCAAGCCGATTTGAGTTTGGATTCGGGCTGATTTGAGTGGATTTGGATTGGTTAAGTTTTCTAGTGCCAATTGCGAACCTGATGTACATTTGGTCCTATAAACAAAGATAAAATACAGAATAAAACATAAGGACACGAGCATTCTGCAACTTCTTGAATGATGACTTTTTTTTACGGTAGTCGTCTAAAGATAAACAGATTTGAAAATCTGAATACCTTTCGAGGGTTTGCCCTTGAACCTCTACGGGGGGCGCTGCCCCCTCGACCTCTATCCATTGACCGCGTAGCGGAAGCCCCAAGTACGAGGCCCTTGAGATATTGTCGTCCGGTTCAGAGAAATCTTCTGGTATAACGTCGTCTTTGGCCCATCATGAATTCTTTATTGCATATGTCCAAGTTTAATCTTCTTACTGTTTGTCTACAAATATATGTTAGGCGAACAAAACTGTATGATATATTTAATGAACATTTAGGATAATGCCAAGTTTAAGTGACAACAATATAGTAATTGCATGATTACTAGTGATATCATAAAGTTAAAAGTTAATTGATTAGCCATATTCAAAATATGATATAATCATTGTGCTAACAAACCAATCATCAATAATGACTATTATTTCACTCAATTTCAAAATTATGAAAAAACAGAAATACTTCAAATTATGTCTAAATGTCTAAAATATTTTTTTTCTAAATTTTTAATAATTATTTGTTTTCTGAGACAAAAAAACCCGATACTCTGATATAAAATTGTCGATATTGTCAATATCATCGATCCCGATACTCATAGGAAGGATCCGATACCGACTCTCCTGATATTGCGAACCTTTGCATAATATACAGAGAGTATGAGAGAAGTATAGGAAGTCCAACCTGAGAGAACCAAAGAATCCATCACAAAATGGAGCTTGAAGAAATCATTAACCATCATGTCACCATCGTCGTCATCAAGAGTATCGGAGTATTGGAAAAAATCCGAGTATCAGAAGAGTATATAGTTGAGTATTTGAGTGTTGGATACTCATATCACAGAGAGTATTATTATAATCGTGTTAGATTGTTGAATATTAGTCCCGACTCCCGGTACTGAACTGAAACTCATTGAAGAGTCTCTCGAACTAGACTGAATTGTCAGAGAAAGAGCTACCTGAAATTGCTTGTCGGAAAAGAGTTAGTAGTCGGATCCGATCATATTCTGGTGCCAGGGAAGGAGATGCATTAGGAGAAGATGATATATAGTCGTTGGATCTGAGGGCTCGATCTAGAATTGCAGGAATATGTAACAGATAGTGGCCGGGTAGTGATCGGAGGTTGGGTTTATAACGTGAATATCACCAGAAGAGGCTTAGGGAAGCATTATGGATTTCAATGTATGTTAAAATCTATATTGCTAGATCTTTTCGAAGGAAATCTGAAAAGATCAGGTCGAATAACATGGTAGATAGGGTAGATGAGGATATGAACTAGGGCTTTCTTGAACTAGGACTTTGTTGAGATGGATGATTGTGAGAGATATAATTGTTAGAGTTGTAGATCTCACCGGAGGTAGACTAGGATATTGTCAAGATGAGGAAGGAAGATGGTTTTATAGATCTCACCTGAGTTGACCATAACGACTAGAGCAATAGTTCTAACCAGGTTGAGCAAAGGTGGTGCAAATTGGATCAACAATTGAATCGGGAGAAGGAAGAGAGAAGATTAGGATTGGGATTAGAGCTTTGGTAGAGATAAGCTATGGTCGCTAATGCAGACTAGGGTTTTGGGAAATGTTAGAGATCTAGGTTGGAAAGTTACCTTGTTGAGATACCCTGTTGAAAAGTGGGATCAATAATGATTAACTTATTTATTTAAGGTAAGGAGAGTATAATATGTAAGAGCGGCTGTGTCGCTATTCCTAGAAATTTCCCAATATGTGATTAACATATACTACAACAAAACTAATATATTTTTGAACAAGATAATTGGTTTCATTCATATATAGGATTTACAATTTCAGCTCCGATTACATCATCCCTCTCAGTCTCCGTCTATATTTTGTTTCATGGTACACCAAGGGTCATCCGCAGGTTGACATCTATGCCAAATCTGAGTGACTTTATTGAGAATCCTTCGTTCTATGCTTTTGTAGGCGTTCCTAGTCTTCTTGAACACTTGTTTGTTCCTCTCTGGCCAAAGGTGTCAGATTGTGTCAGATAGCTGCAATATACACACACACACACTATACTATACTCTCTGAGAAAACAAAACTATATACTATACTCAAAACACTCAACAACAAAAAATCACAATTACTCCAATATACGCTCTTTCTAAACATGTTTTTAGACCATGATTCATCTTGGACCTAGCTATTTAGGATTAGAAACTCATACCTAATCTTAGCCATCCATCTCATCCCCTAAAGTTCATCCTAGTCATCCACTATCATCTTCTTCTCGTTCATTAAGAAACTTAATTCTAGCCCTATCCTCCATCTATCACCGCCCCAAAAGAAGTCATCCTAGCTCATCTCCATCACTCTCTTCCTAACCTTAACCTGGTCAGATACTTCCAACTTCTTTTTCCCCATCTACTATAACGCTTCCCTAGGGCGGATTTACTAAGGACATAGAGGGGACTCCACCTCCCACCACACCCCCCCCCCCCTCCCCCCCCCCCCCCCCCCCCTCACTTCTTCGGGATCACTTGAGTAACCATTAGGCTATCAGCATGTGTAGGAACCCTCACCTATCTTCCACCACTGCTCCACTGCAGCACAGTGCTTATACTCCAGAATCCATTACTCGACGTCAAAGATGCTTTAGAGACATTTACTCCAAGTAATCTTCCACAACTCTTTGTGAGGGTTAATTCTGACTTGTCTGTGATATCCACAGTCTTTTCTTTTCCCTCCTCGATGACAAACCTGACCACCATTTCACCGATCTGCTGCTGCCGTTCTTCCGTGATACAGGGATAGCCTATGACCAACACTATGGACGACCCCGTTGACTCCAGCTCCTCTCACCACTAGTCGTCTTTTCTTTGGAAGCAGAGCCCTTGGGGCCCCTTTTTCTGCCACATCAGACCATGAACAGCCTTCCTCTTTGCTGATTTGCAGCCCAACCTTGACTACCTTCCCTTCTTTCTTCTCCTTCCTGTGGACAGCAGCACAGGAACCCCCTCTTCTTTCCTTCCTGCCACAGTAGGAACAACCAACCACTCCCTGGCCCGACAACCCTCCAACTCCATCCCACGTGCAACCCCAACAGTCCGTACACAATCTCCCTCACCTCAAATTCAGACATGCCCATTTCTTTCCTTTAGGAATCAACCAACATCTTTTTGTAAGAAGAAAACCGATTCTCAATCCTTCCCTCTATTTATCTTTACCTACTTGGCAAACCCTAAACCGAAACTAAAGCGTGCTATCTACATAGAGGACCAAGATCTGAAGGTGAGATTTGTATCATTTCGGAAGTGTGGACGACTTTTTAGTTTTTTGTAAATGTTTATTTCACGAGGAGATACGTGTATTTATGGTTATATATTATTAAATTGTTGCTCTCTAAATACATTTTTGCGAATGTATTATTGTGAATCTATCTAGGTTGTCCTTTAGGCTCTAGGTCTTGTTCCAAGTCCAAATTGGAGGGTGCTCCATGGTTGAATGAGCTTAAAGTGCAAATCCAAAAGGTTGGTAGGTAGGTATCCGAAAGGTAGGTCTTACCTGCCAACTAGCCCCAGTTTTATAGCGTGATCTATCATGCTCATATCTATCTTGACTAGAAATTTGTTATCCACATAGAGGGTTGACATCATGTTGACAAGCGGTTATAAAATTTTGCGAAATCTTTTATGGAGGTTTTCTAATGTTCCATAGCCAACCCCCTTTTTGTGGGAGAAGGCTTTGGATGGTGATTATTGTGACGACGACGGTGATGACTATGACCATATAAATGGATTTATTCTTCCCTCACTAAATGTATCTGGATGCAGGATCACTTGGCTCTCATGATGGAACTTCTTGGGAAGATGCCTCGAAAGGTTAAAAAAAAAAAACCCTTGCATTCTTCATTCATGCAGTGTACTCCTGTGGACGACATCTAGTACTGATACGTCTCTCTTGTGAGCCCAGAATGCTTTTACAGGATCTCGTTCGAAGGATTACTTCGACAGACACGGGGACCTGAAGAGGATCCGCAGGCTGAAATACTGGCCTCTGGACCGGCTCCTGGCCGAAAAATACAAATTCTCCTCCTCCGACGCTCGAGACTTTGCCGAGTTCCTCTGCCCTCTGCTCGACTTCGCCCCGGAGAAGAGGCCTACGGCGCAGCAGTGCCTCCAGCATCCATGGGTCAACAGTAGGGAGCCACAGCCTAACAGTACCAAAGCAAGTAAAGAGGAGCTTGAAATTGGCATGAAGAGGCTCCAGGTGTAGTGGGAAAGGTTGGAAGTTTTTGTGCATCCAATCCTTTGGTCAGCTATTCTACGCGGCATTTTGTTGTTGATTTGATTGTGTACAATTTTAGCTAGGATTTGATTATATGGAGGAAGCCCTTGTGGCATTCTCGGCTACAAGAAGAAGTTGCCACTTCCCCACTCATCTACAAGAAGCTACTTTGGTTAGCCTCTTGAACCTTGTTAATACTTGGGATCCCATCATCCTACGTTTTCTCACGATTGTATTGCCAAACATAATCAAATATCAAAGTAATTTTTCTTTTCGTCTCCCACAAGAAGAGCACAATGGTGAGACTCTTTGCATCATTATGGCTATGTAGTTTGAATCTATGTTGTCTCAGGTGACGCTTAGACGCGCAAGTTGGAGAGGACTCGTCTCGACCTGGAAAAAATTCTCCTGGGTGAGGCGATGCTCGCCTAGGCGTGACTAGGTGCCCGCCTAGGGTCTCCCAGGAAAGGAAAAAAAAAAAAAAATCTGTCTAGGGTCGCCTAGGGCTGCCAAATTATACTTACTATCTTTGATGTTGAACATGGATTATTTTATATATTTTTCTTCTTATATTACTTTTATGCTTATTGGTTAATGTTTATTGCTTATTAGTCATATAGTTATACTATATATTTGTCGTATACATAAATGCAAAAAAAAAAAATTGATTCAAGGGCAGCGAATCCTGGACGGATGCATAGACGAGACGGGTGGGATGTCGTCTCGTCTAGTGTCCAGTACAACATAGGTTGAAAGAAAATATAGTTTATGAGAGGTGGTGGGGAAGTCCTTTGTATATGATACGTATTTGGTTGAGTAGGGTGTCATTGCAAATGACATTTTGTAAAAGTTTAGACCAAACTCAGGAAGTTTGTGGTTGTCGACTTTGTTCTGCTGATTTATTTAATTATTTATTATTATATTTTTTGTGCATGGAACGATCAGAAGCCTCAATAAGCAGCCAGGTGCCCTGTTAGCAATCACCCGAATAAAACGCGTATTATATGCGAATTTTTCCGTATCTTACATAAATGTATAATATTTACGTATTTTTGAAAACTTTGGATTTATACGCGAATTTTAAGCATGTGGCATTTTAAACGCGTACCGTACAAATTTTTGAAAAAATTGACAAAAAAAATGCGGAAATTTTCACCTAAAGCACTGATACTATATTAAATTGTATATGAAGCACAATCTTTCAAAATTTCCAAAAAAGGCATTGAAACGCCCATCCGAAGGGCGTTTTGCCTTTTTTTTTTTTTTTTTTTTTTTTGAATCCACCAACGGTTTCGGAGGATTAGAGCTTACGGCGTTAAGTGGGAATTATTGAAGATGACACACTCATTCTTACCTGTCATCTAAATAACAGCTTTTATTTTTATTTTATTTTATTTTTGAATCTGCGTCCGAATCTCCGTCCAATCTGTCCAATCTGGCAGAGTATCTGTCAGGCAACGTTTTGCATTTAATTATTTTTCCGAATCTAATGTCGCTTTCAGGTCGCTTTCACGTAATTTATCCACGAATCTGCGCCGACAGTTGATGTGAACCTACACTGCATAACGTTCCAAAATATAGCTTAGTAGCTAACGTTCAAAAATAGGATAGGTAACGTTATTATAACGGATAGATTTTTACCTTATATAGGAATTTCAATTTCGAAGAAGCAGCAGCTCTCATTCACCTCTTCATTTTCTCCCACTTCTTCTTCTATTGCAGACAGGAAGACAGAAAAGAAAGAAAGACAGAAGCTTACAGAAAAACAGAAGAGAAAGAAAGACAAGCTTTTCTTCGATTCCACTCTTTGGAAGCTGCTCTCAACTTTCATTTCCAACATCTATTCGTAAGCTACAAGTTTGTAACGATGGATCAAAATTTAACAATTACTTGCAATCATGGAAATTTAACAATTACTTGCAATCATGGAGGTATACTAGATTGATTGTCTTATCAAGGAGGTAGTACTCATCTAATTTCTACTTATTATAATATCACATTAGACGGTTTACGTAATATTATTAGTGAACGGTTTTTCATTACTTATGAATTTACCATAAGTTGGTTTTTTACAGATACTTTTTTAGTAGTAGATAGTGAAGAAGCATGGAATTTTGTTGTTCAAAATTGTCTAGGTTCATCCTGTATTAAAATTTACGTTAATCCCTCAGTATCAAGTACTAGGACAAATATCATTTCCAGTAGTCAACGTTTTTGTAATAACCCATATCAATTTGGTGCCGGCCCTAGCGCTACAAACCAAATTGAAAAGAACGTTGAGACTGAAAATAGGGATATTGACGATGAAAATAGTGATGATTTAATAGAAGATTTAGATTATTATTTGTCAAATGATGATAATTTAGATTCTTCCACTTCCGAATTATTTGTTGGTAAATCATTTAATTCTCCGTATGAATTTAGAAATTTTATTAGTGACTTAGCAATTAGATATAATTTTAGTTGTTCATCTAAACATAATAATCCCCATAGAATTGTATATACTTGTGATTCTCCAAATTGTTGTTGGAGAGTATATGCTAGAGCCGTCGGCAACGGTAATACTTTTGAAATTCGTACATTTGAAGCAAGGCATTCATGTTCAGGTGGATTTACATGAGGACATCATCCACTGGCTACTACCGCATGGGTAAGAAATAAAATAATTGGTAAAATTAGAGATGACAACTCTTATAGTCCAGCCAACATTGTGTGTGATATACTTAGAGACCATCGTTTGCATATTACATATTCCAAAGCTTGGAGAGCTAAGGAACTTGCATTGTCAGAAATTAACAGTAGTTACATTGATGCGTATGGTAGTCTTGAAAAATATGAATTTACAATTATGGAAACCAATCCCGGAAGCAAATGTTTTTTAAAAACAGTAGGAAATAATGTATTTCAAAGGATTTTTATTTGTTTCAAAGCTTGCATGGATGGTTTTCTAAGCGGTTGTTTACCTGTTATTAGCATTGATGCTACTTTTCTTACATCTAGATATCAAGGTAACTTATTTGTTGCATGTGCTCATGATCCAAACTACCAATTATATCCCATTGCTTATTGTGTTGCTGAAAAAGAAATACTGATTCATGGACATGGTTTTTAAACTGTTTGAAAATGTCTTTTGAAAGTTTTTTTGAACGATGGGATAGTATTTCATTTATATCATATAAGCCGAAAGGATTAATTCGTGGAATGCGAGAAATTTTTCCAAACTCTCCCCATTTTTTTTGCATCCAACACTTCAAGCAAAATATGAAAGGTCATTTTCCTGGTTCGAGTTCGCGAAAATACCTAGAATGGTTAGATAAACTTGCCCGATCTTACAATGAGGTTGATGCGAATGAGTGGTTCGAAAGAATAAAATCAGCAGATATAAATATTTTCAATTGGCTTGTAGGTTCAAATGATGAAAATCGTATTTTCTCGTACTGGATCACTGCTTATGCACCATGTCCACGATTAGATATCAACACATCAAATATTGCTGAATGTTTTAATGGTTGGATAAAAAGTTTGCGTGATAAGCCGATAACAACTTTGCTTGATGGCATTAGAGCTAAAATTATAACATTGCATGACAAGCATCGAACAAATGATGAAAATATGCATACAGACTTTTGTCCAAGAATGCTTAAGACTATGACACGTATCATGAGAGAGGCACACCATTTACAGTTGTTGCGTTTTGATAATTTATTATTCGAAATATTTGATCATGCAACAAGTAGATGCTATGTGGTTCAGCTAGACCGTAAATGTTGCACATGTGGTCGGTGGCAATATACTCTACTACCATGTGTACATGCTTGTTATGCTTGTCATTCATCCAACTTTACAGTGGAAAGTTTTTATCATGTTGAATTTTCAGTTACAACACTTAGAAGTGTATATTTGCCACGTATGGAACCAATTCCATCCCCATACACTCCTCAAAGTGAATTGGTAAGAGGTCAAATCGGAGTACCACTTGTTGGACGCAGAGCTGGAAGACCGAAGAAGAACCGTATTATGACGCGAGAGCTGGCGACAAGGGATCTCCATTGCACGATTTGTGGCGGGATAGGACACAACAAAAGAACATGCACAAATCAATCGATGCAGTAATTATTGGAACTTGAGTGATTGCATTTGTAGTATTTTTTTATTATTTTTAGTGTTTATTGTAATTTGCCTAATAATGATATAGTTTGAAGTGTAGGTTTAATTTAATTTTCTTTCAAATTTCTTAGTCGTTTCAGTTTTGTCCAATATGTATATGTCATTTAACTGAATCCATGTTGGCTGCAACCAAATTTTTTTGTTGAGTTAATTTTAATAATGTTTCATTTGATCAATGTTGGCTGCAATCTGTATAAGTCATCAATATGGTTCACATGATCACAGTAAATAACATAAACTCCCTTCATACATAATTTATTATTTGAAATAACATAAACTCCCTTCATACATGATTTCTCAAAGAAATGAAATAAACTACCTGCCTCTATCATCCCTTCTATAGTCTCTGCGGTCTACTTGCCTTAGACCTAGCCTTCTTTTTCTTTCCTCAGTGACCTCCGGTGGCTCCTCCACTTGTGAAGGTAGCACTGATGGGGTCGAATAAAATTGGCTACTTGGATCAAGATGGCTTGGACCAAACAATGAATACCCCGCGTCTCCTTGTAATAATTCCAATCAAATGCATGAGAAGTGTCCTGCGGCGTGCCCTCGTAACTCTGGGATGCTCCATGATAACTCTGGGATGCCCCCTCATAACTATCCGAGGTATCAGCATGAGGACGTGAGGGGCCTGCATAAGGATCTGAGATACCAGCGTAAGGATATGAAGGGCCTGCATAAGGATCTGAGGTACCAGCGTAAGGATATGAGGGGCCTGCATAAGGATCTGAGGTACCAGCGTAAGGACGTGAGGGGCCTTCGGCATCATCTGCAGAACGTGCATGTGACTTAGTCGTACGGGGATGTGCGTGTCTCTGCCCGACAATACCTACGGGGTGATCGGCCGGGACATCCAACGGTACAAAATCGGGTTCGAGGGGCTGTCGTAGATATTCTAAAGTATCCCCAAACATCCCAGTTGGATCGGCACCGGAGACTTGGGACATCTGGGTCATGTAGACGTCCACCTAAATATTTTAATACATACTGAATTAATGTTGTAAAGTTAACCAAAATTACCATGATATTATATGTAGAAATATAGACTAATACCGCTAATTCTACACGTCCCCTGTGCTCGCGCAGGCTCCGATCATCTATAGCTCGTGCTTCGAACCGTGGCTCTTCAAATTGATATCTTCGATTTTGCATTAGCGGACGTCCATACCAACGTACAAAATCTTCGTTACCTGCCACTATAAGATATCAACAAAGTATGAGGGCATGAAAAGAACACATTATAATTTATTTCAAATATAAATTAAGTATTCTATAACTTACCATCTGCAATCGATGTCATAAGTTCAGACATGTGTTCTACGCCATGCGTGCTAAATCTGGAATACCAACCGACAAGAAAGTGGGTCGTACGGTCTTCTATATTAGCTTTGGAAATGCTAGAAGGTAGAGGATCAAGAGGTATCATCTGTTTCAGTCCAAACTGTCGTATTACACGATCAGCCGGATGAAACATAATATTTCCGTTGAAATTAATATAATATCGATGGAGACTCAAGCCCCTTGTACTGTTTATTACATCTTCTGGTACACTTTGGGGTTGCCAGAATACCTACGTAACGTTGAACAAGTAAATTGAGACATGCATGAAAATATACATTTAAGAACTTTAGTAAATATGGGAGGTTATTAATATACTAACATCAAACGCGGTTAATGTGTCAAATTGATTCTGGTAAATGGAGACAGCTTTGTGGACAACATGCTGGTAATCTATATTTTCAGTGTTCTACTTAAGGCCTGTTGGATATACTCGTTGATCACTATATATGGTAAGTGGCCTGCCAATAGCAAAGTGCTCGAAACTCCAGAACTACAAAAAATATTTGCATGAAAGTATCAATAGTGTTAGACATCCAAATTTATTTTTAGCTGTTTATAAAAATGTTCTACCAGCAATATAAATATACCTGTATAAGTATTAGACATCCAGAAATATTTTTGGCTGTTTTTCCTCCTGAAACCTTAGTCACGAATGATATCATCGAGTGATATAAATGTGCTAATACTGCTACACCCCATGCATGCTTTGTGCGCGTACCCAAATCTTGAAAAAATGGTAGCAGTCGGACGTTTATCATATTTTCCGTTGCGTCGGAAAATAATAATGCACCGCAGAGACATAACAAATAAGCTCTTGTACAATAAATCACCTGAAAAATAACAATAATTAAACTCTTAATATGAACTAAATTAAATAAAATTTAATTTTTAGTGTACAAAATTACCCGTGAATCATCGACAACAACTGTCGTATCGCCGATGCGATCAAGATGCATGAAAGTAGACCGGAGCCAAGTTAGTCTAACAGTGCTCCGACCTCCTATATCAGTTGGTGGCTCCACACCGAGGTATGACCTAATGATATTAGAAACCTCAAGCCCCTCGTGAAAGTATATAGGATAACCCTCGATAGGTGACCCTAGAATCTGTGCTGTGTCAGCTAAAGTGATGGTCATCTCGCCAAAAGGTAGCTGAAATGTGTTGCGTGTTGGCCACCATCGTTCAACTAGGCTCAATATCAGGTCCCTATCATGGCGTTTAATACGTATAGCGTCAATAGAGTCAACACCGAACGACGCTACCAGGGCCTTTTGGGCTGCAGACAACTCCCATGATCCTCGCCACTCACCATGCTCACGTAATTTAACTTCAGGATAATCATAGCGCTGTAATATATTTATACACATTAGTAGTACAATTTAATAAAATTAACAAGCATAAATTTAATTACCTACAATTTAGTTTACCTCTCCCGAAAATACTAGTTTAGAAACGTGCGATTCTCGTTCATGTTTAATGACTGGAGTTATCGGACCACCAGGTATTTTTCCATCATTTTGAGTAGCCATCTGTAATAATCGTTACAATTTTATTAAGTTCTATAATTATTATCTACTTATAAAAATATTGTAAGGAACACAATCAAACATTAAACAATTTCAAAATAGCAAGTAAATAATTTTCGAAAATAAATTTCTATTAACAATTAACAAGATAGAAGTATTATTACCAGTTAACGAGTATTTTTTCTTGATTTGTTTCTGCTCTTGCTTCTTTCGTTTGCTTCTCCTCCTTCCTTTTCTTATGCAAAACTCATTTCTGTTGTTCTCCTTTTATTCACTCAACAATGCTGCTAAAGCAGCTCCAATCCGGTCTCCAATGTTCCAACACAGTCTTCAAAATTCAAATAAAGCTGCAACCAAAGCTGCAACAATGCTGCTAAGCTCCAACCAAGCTTTCAAAGCTGTAACAAATGCGGCAGCCGAGGCGTGCCAGGAAGACCGGACGCAGCAGCCGAGGCGTAGCAGCGGATGCAGCGCATGCATGCAGCGAAGCAACGGGCGCAGGCGCGTGGCAGGGGGCGCAGGCGCGTGGCAGCGACGCAAGGCAGCGGGCGCAGGCGCGTGGCAGGCGGTGAAAACGAGGGTCATAATTGTACAAAGGAAAACGCCCATCTGATGGGCGTTTTATTTTTTTAATAATTTTTTTTATTTTCCCGCCGCGGGGAATAACATATCAGACAAAATTAATTAAATAATGATACAAAACGCCCTTCGGATGGGCGTTTTCCTTTTTTTAATTTTTTTTTTCTTTAACTTGCTTTTTTCGTTTACTCGTTAAACGGACGTTAATATAAATTCATATTTAAATAAAAACGTCCTTCGGATGGGCGTTTTCATGCTCCATATGCTATTTTTAGAAACATTGTGCTCTACATATAATTTTATAAATTTTTAATGCTTTGAATGAAAATTTTCGAAAAAAATGTGACCAAGAAACCCAACATTCTGAACTTTCTTGACTCTTGATGCTATTAGATATTAAGACTGGCACAATTCTTAAAAATTATCAAAAGAAAAGAAGAAAAAGTCTCACAGTAACAAAAAAAAAAAGAAACCCAAGAGTCTTTGCACACGTTGTTTGTAACAATCAAAGCAAAATCTTTTGGTTTTCCATCATCCAACCTCTTCTTATTCTCACATTGAATCCTTGTTTATGAAGGAGTAGAGGTGGGTGGGCCCTATATATATGCCGAATTTTTAGTGCCGAATTGGTTCATATGAAACGTACTAAACACAAATTAAATCTGATCCGAATGTTTTTCGTTAGACGAATTTTTGACCGTATTTTACTTATATTGTGCCGATTTATACTCATACTTTTGTCGTTCCGAATTTGTTCCGTTTGCCGAATTGCTAACAAGGGCCAGGTGTAGGGAAGCATGAGCGGTTTACATGTTCATTAGAGCATCATCAGTAAGGCTATCTCAATTTCTAGATTCTATATTTAGAATGTAGGAGCTCATCTTGTAGAGTAAGGCCTATCTTATGTTTTAATTTTTAAATTTTTAAGTCCAACCCACCCGCATGAGTTATAGATTGGGCTATAAAATTTCTGGATTCATAGCGTAGAATATTATTTTATAGAATAGTAAGTCTCAAATTGTAATCCGCTTCTACATTTACATATTTTTTTTTCTCACATTAATTTTTGCCTACAAAATCTTTGGGACAAAAAGTTCATTTTATTATTTTCTATTATTCTCATAAAATTCAACACATTCTACATTTACCTTTAATCAAAATTTTGGGCCTCAAGAGCACCATCTGCTAAAAGTATCATTAATAGACGGTGTTCAAAATTTCATCTTAAGACCCAAAATTTAAAAAAAAAAAAACCATAAATTTAGAATGTTGCTTGTACGAGAATAGTAGAAAATGATAAAGTGAGCTCCGGTCACAAAGATTGTTGTCAAAAATTGACGTAAAAAATAATAATATAAAATCTAGAATCTAGAAAGTGGGACCGGAGATGTAGCTTACTATTCTACAAAATGAGTTCCTACAATCTAGTATCCAGAAATTGGGAGGCCCATGCCTTTGGTCCTATCGGTGGGATGGGACCAAAGATCTAGAAATTGGGATCGGAGATGGAGCTTACTATTCAACCAAATAAATTTTAAATTTTTGAATCTAGAAATTGGGACTGTAGATAGCCTTACATCATTAGAGCATCATTAGTAAGCTTCATCCCAATTTCTACATTCTACATTCAGATTGTAGAAGCTCATTCAAGATAATAATAAGTCCCATGTTTAGTTCCAATTTCTACATTTCCGGGCCACCCACCCACAGGTGCTATCTCACTCATAGGTGCTTAGGGTTGGGCCTCCCAATTTCTAAATTCTAGATTGTAGGAACTCGTTTTGTAGAATAGTAAGTCCAAATTTGTAGTCCAACTTTCTAGATTCTAGACTTTATATTATTTTTTTCTACATTAATTTTTGACCACACAATCTTTGGGACCGGAGCTCACTTTATCATTTTCTACTATTCTCACACAAATCCAACCCATTCTACATTTACCTATTTTTTAAAATTTTGGGCCCCAAATTGCATTTGAGAGTCCCAACTACTAATCATGCTCGTAGTTGAGACTCTCAAATGCAATTTGGGGTCCAAAAATTCAAAAAAAAATGTAAATGTAGAATGGGTTGGATTTGTATGAGAATAGTAGGAAATAATAAAATGAGTTCCGGTCCCAAAGATTGTGTTGTTAAAAATTGATGTGGAAAAAATATAATATAAAGTCTAAAATCTAAAAAAATTTCTCTAAATTGGAACTTACTATTCTATAAAATGAGTTCCTACAATCTAGAATTTAGAAATTTGGAGGCTTACTAGTGATGCTCTAGTAATGCTCCTAGGAGTCCTATATAGGAAGGTGCTGTAGCAGTTAGATTTCCTTGTGAAAGGAAGGTGGTGACAGATTCTGGTAGAAGGATTTTCTTTGTATATTTTCTAGGAGAAGGATTTTCTTTGTATATTTTTATTTGCTTTTTGGTAAGTTAATTGTCCCAAGTTGGGTACACTCGGATTGTTCAGCTAAAACAGGAAAAAAAAAATGACTGAGAGAATTTGATTTATTTTTTCCAAGAGGATGGGAAAAAAATCCATGAACTAGCCAACTCAGACTTGTTTGGCCTGCCTTGTTAGCAATCACCCTAATTTTTTTAGAAACACATAATACTTGCATACTTTTAAAAATTCGAATTAATACGCAAATTTTAAACATATAAAATTTTAAATGTGTTTCGTATGAATTGTTAAAATATTTAGCACAAAAAACATAGTAAAAACATGTTTAATTAATCAAATTTATTGTACTGTGCTGATTTATTATGCTCGTATTCCGAAAAAATTTCGTTTGCTGAATTGCTAACAAGGGTTTCGCCGTGCTAGTGCTCAGTTGGGACTTTTAGGCCTCGTTTGGTTACCGGAATTTGAGCTTGGGAAAGAAAAGTGATTCCTTTCTTATGTTTGGGAGCCAAAGAAAAGTTGTTGGAAAGGAAAAATGATTCCCAAGAGGTAGGAAAATAGGGGAGAAAGTGGTTCCTCCCATTTATCTAAGGAATCACTTTTCCTCCAACTTTTTCGCATTTATTACAAAAAGTTTTGACCAAAATATCCATGTTCATAATATTATTTACCATTTTTATCCATAATGTCTTTTAGACAAAAATATTTCTAAGTAATAATTATTTTTATTAGCACGAGGGTATTTTTGGAAAATTGACTTGATTTTGTTTCCTTTCCTTACAAACACCAAACACTATAATGAAAATTAAAGATATATTCCGGCTATAATTCCGATCTTTCCAAACACCGGAAAGGAAAGTTTATAGGAATTATAATTTCCTAAAGGAAAGGAAATATCAAGGAATCAGTTTCCTTTCCTTTCCATTCCGCGAACCAAACCAGGCCTTATGGTATTTACTTGAACCAGGCCATTTTATTTTATTTTGCCAAAACAAATAGATTATGTACCTATAAGTAAAGTTATTGGTAGAAAAAGGTATTTAGTTAAACATATTAATCCTTGAAATATAAGTATTTTATGAAGATTCCAATGTGGAATCTTAGGTAGCGACGGAGAGTTATTAAATTTGGATCCTATTGGGCCCAGCCCACGCCAAAATCCAACTCCACGCGGCCCCGCCGAAGTCACAGTGAGCCGTGTGGAGCAAACTCGGTGAAGCTGAGCGTTAGCAAATCAAACTGAACCGAACTGTAGGTTAACGGTTTTAGTTTTGAGAGTTTGGTTAGGTTAACGGCTTTAGTTTAGGGACCGGATCGGTTGTCTCTGACCCGGTGTCCCAATTATGTCTCCCATGTGGACCTTTTTACTAGTTTTTATCCGTAGGGTCTATATGTCATAGAGGAGGATATGGTCGGGCTACGGGATCAGGGACAGCTGATCCGGTCCCACCGTAGTATGGATCAAGTTATCTAGCATGTATCCAAACATAATTTTTTGTAGGGAGACATATTTTGGGATAATTCGGAGAGACAGTTTGGAAAAGGTGGAATCCACAATAGGATTTGCCAAAAGCAATGAACAATTTTTTGGCTGAAATTTGCTAGTAGCAAGGACAAATTTTACATTTTTGTAAATAATTCAACATTCGAATATAGATCGTAACGACTAAATTTTGAATCTCATAAATTGAAGAGGGATTGACAGCTTTAAAACCATTCTCGCTTCCTAAAATCTCTTTTCTTTTCTTTTCTTTTCTTTTCTACAAAAGCTCTCCATTCAGAAGTGATACAATATTTTCCAAAAACTCTATTCAATCTTTATTGTCATGTATCAAATCCTAAGAATTTTATGCTCGTATGAAAGTACATTAAATGAATTATTTTACGAAGGCGGTTTAACCCAACTTCTTTTAACTTGTTAAAGTATATCGTTAGATAATTTGTGCAATCTTATTATCGATAGTTTTTATATCCAATATAAATTTATTTAACACTTTTTTCCCATCTACTTGTTTATTATTATTGGATGGCGAAGAAACTTGAAATTTATTGAACTTAATTCACAATTATTGTATATAAATATTTAAATTACTTCACAATTGCCAAAGTTTGATAATATAAGTAGTCAACATGCTTCTAGTAATCAAAATATTAATATTGGTCTTCTTAACGTATTTCTAGTAACCAAATTGTGTGTGTGGTCCGAGCTCTCTAGCCTAGTGGTATTAGAGTGGACACCCGGAGAGGCCGGCAAGGTTCGAGCCTCCCAATTGTGTGTGTGTGTGTGAAATTTCAAATATATATATATATATATATATATATATATATATATATATATATATATATAAGAGATTTGAATTATAGAACCACTCTATGTTTTATGGATTGGATTATAATTTAGTGGTTGAAATTAAAAGGTGCAGACCCCACCACCTTTTTAAAGTTATTTAATCTCAACCATGCAATTACAATCCAACGTGTATAACATAGGTTGGTTCCATAATACAAAACCAGCATGGACCACCACAAAAATATGTAATGTCACAGTCCCAAAATACTTAGGACTAAGTACGTAGACATGTCAGCTGCATACATACGAATTATACTCCAATATATGAAACCCTCGTATATATACATAAGTTATAAAATACAGTAACCATGACAACTAAATCTCATCCACAAGAATAAAATAATATTAATATAAATCAACTATGAATTGTTACTTTATACAAGACGTTGGACGGAGACAAATCCACTACCAACTATTAAAAGAGAAGAATACATAAACAATGAAAGAATTTATCGAGCGAAGCAAAAGACGATCTAAGAGCAATCATCTTCAAAGAAATGGAGTAGATCATGGCCTTGGCTAGAGCACCTGCGGAAAGTCACAAAAGCACACCTGAAGAATTCACCAGGTCCTCAGAGGGACGTAACAAGATATAAGAAGAACATGGCATATAAACTGAATATAAAATATGCCATAAAGTCACAAGTAAAGGTAAAGTGACATGACATCAACTATGGTCACCCAACCATTCTACAGTGTACATGTAGTTAAGAACAAACATTTAGTCGCATGGGCACTTCTGGCTATAAATGGGATTGGCTTGGTTCCCATATAGGGTACGTGGGCCTACGTCCGTAACGCTCCATAAACGTCAGAGGGCATCAATATAGGGTACGTCCATAACGCTCAGCGAACGCTAGAGGGCATCAAGGACCTGCGTCTCCGGCGGAGCTTACAGGTTACAAGGAAAGTGTAATAGTGGCCAATACGATAAGAAAATGTTCTCCCCACCCGATGCACCTATCTAAGTCGCATCCACGACTAGGGCTGTGCACATTTAAGTCAAATCGACCAAATCAAACCAAACCGAACCGATCGGTTTTTAACCGAATCGATGGTTCAATCGGTTTGGTTCGACTACACTTTTTCTAAAATCGATCGGTTTGGTTCGGTTCACGGTTTGGTTATTCCAAAACCGATTAAAATCGAACCGAACCAAACCCTATGTGAGTGTTAAATAATTAGGATTGGGTTGGACCGGTTGGTAGGGGAGACCGAGACTACTAGGCTAGTGTTAAATAATTGGGACTAAGCAGCAGTGAATGAAAAGAAAAGTGAAAACTTCTCTTCTCATTCTCATGTATAATTGTTGGCACATTTTCATGTATGGTGATTCTGACATAGGTCACTCCCATTCCATAATATACATCTTCTTTATTGTACTGACTTTTTGAAATTTGAAATTGAATGGTTTATGCTAGGGGTTGTTGGTTGGCAGCTGTTACTTCCAAATCGGACAAAGTCCATTTTTTTCCATGTGATTAACTGGAGTTCCATACCACAAAATAAGCAACAATACCTAACTTAATGGCAGTCCATTTTTTTTTCTGTGATCAAAACCGACCAAGTCGAACCGAACCAATCCGAATCAAGTCGGTCAGTTTCAAAACCGAACCGACCAGTTGGTTGGTTTGGTTCGATTGGGATTAATTTCAAACCGATTAACTTCGGTTCGACTTCGATTGTGACCAAATAGGTCGACCACCGACCGATGCACACCCCTATCCACGACCATGTACCTCTACTAACTGCCAAGTCTTCTAACATGCATCTGATTGGCAGTTAGACCTAAAGCACGTCCTATACTTATCAGTGATCAGCCAACACGCAAGTCCGGAGGCCATATGCTACTCACCACTCATATCGTGGCACATCTGTGTTCAAGTTTATGAAAAATGTGCTAAACTAGTTGTAGTCCCTTAACTCTATGTTCATATGCAAATTTAAAGGCAAGGAAGAAAATAAGGCTAGCACTTGCATTGAGTATACGGATAGCAAGTAAGTAAATCACGAACAGCAGTCAAAGACACAACTAGAAATAAACATGCAGTAAATAAAAATGCAGTATAGTGCCCCGAAATTTGTGATACGTATTTTATACGTGTTCGTATTTCTGACCCGTATTTCTCTTTTCTTTGATTAGTTAGTTGTGGTTTATTTTCATATTTAGCGTTTTGGTTTAATTGTCATTTATCATTCATGGATTTATTCTGATTAATGGAGCTTGGTTTATTGAGTATTTCATGGTTCATCATGGCATTGCATTGGCTTGGATTGGTTCGGTTTAGTGGGTTTGGCTTGGTTGGATTTTATGTGAACCAACCCACTCCTACCTACCACCACCACTCATATTTATTACCTATTCTTCTTCTCTCTCTTCATTAATCTCTTCTTCTTCTTCCATTTACTCCCTTCACCTACCAGAGAGAGAAGAGAGAGGTCTAGGCAAGTGCAACTTGCTTCATGGAGGAACTCAAATTTTATTGCTTTATTCTCTTCCTTACAGCATTTTAACTTACTTTAGTACTTGACATTTTCACTTTCCATGGCTAGATTCTTCTACATCTAAGTTTACTTTAATTTTCGAATTTCTTGGGTTTTGATCTACTTAATCCTGTTATTTCTGAGTTTTGATGGTTCCATGTTGTAGAGCATTTCATTCTGCCCCATTTTGACCTATGGAAGTTCGAATTTAGGCTCCGGATGATGGAGTTATGGAGCTTGAGGACTTGGCTCTCATGGTGTTCTTCTTCTCTGAAATTTTGGAGAAGATGAACAGTGCCTGACTTGACCGCATGAATATTCATGCGGCAAGTGTTCTCTTCAGCCGCATGGCTGGAAGTACTTGAGCCGCATGAGGGCCGGACTCATCTGGCCGCATAACTCGCTCAAATTTTCAGCCGCATAAGTTCTGAACTCTGCAACCGCATGCGCCCTTCCCGCTGGCCGCATGAGACTTACTTGATCCAGCCGCATGAGGACTTCACCCTGAGCCGCATGAACTCAACACTCGTAAGCCGCATATGCACATATGCTCCCAGCCGCATAGGCATTGCTCCCCCGCAGCCGCATGAGTACTCTTCCCTTCTGAGCCGCATATGGTTCCCTTCCCCCGCAGCCGCATGGGTTGCTTCTTCTCGAGCCGCATGGAACCACACTCCCCCCCCCGGCCGCATGTACCTGATTGGCCAGCTAGCCGCATAAGACCTATTCCTCCAGCCGCATGAGTTTCCTATCTTCCTGACCGCATGCGCCCCCTTGTCTTAGCCGCATGGAATCCAGTGACCCTGGCCGCATGCGCTCTCCTAATTGGGCCGCATGAGTCTACCCTTTCCTGGCCGCATGTGCCTTAGCCGCATGGCTCTCCTATAGTCCTGTATATTGATATTTTTATTAGATATTTAACGTCCATTTTATATCCTTACGCCTTTTGTCCTGAACTTGAAAATCATGAATTCATTTGATATGTTTGGAATTGATAATTGAGCATGACGTGATAGTGACCCGTAGTGGTGCACTCTTGACATGATAACCTGGCATGACCTGATAGTGGCCCGTCGTGGCGCACTCCTGACTAGCACACTTGATATGATAAACCTGACATGAATATCTCGAATAGCTGTTGCGACGGCTACCTGACATGACTTGACCTGTATAATTAAATCCTGACACCGTGGTTGTTTGTATTGATTGTGCCTGTATAAACTACGAGTCCGGTTGTGTCTTGCATCATGTCTAGGGCATGATCCCTGAGTACCACGGTCAGGGATCCATACTGAATCTGGCTAGGTTAATGACTAGATTGATCAATTAGTTCATGGAGAATTTCCCAGTTACCTGTTGCCCCTTTGGTCCCGGCCTTATATATATATACATGGGATTTGTTGCTATCCGTCGAGATGAGCGCACTTCCAGCCCGCCGTCGAGCGTGGTACCTTAGGACACATGTATCTTACTACAGTGTGTCTGCTATATCCTGCTATCTTTTCCTTTTCTTGCTGGGATCACTCAGGTAGTAACAAACAGTTAACCGGACTTGGAATTCTCATTGCATCTTGCTAGTAACTAGGATTGTGATAACCCTAGTTAGTTAATGTAGAAAGCCGTAGGCAATGATTGGCCGTGATTGCTTGGGTGGAGTCTAGTCCAGTATAGTATTGTCTAGAATTGATTAATTGTAAGATTGTACCAGAATGATTGAATGATTGTCACTCCCGATTGTCACTATAATGATTGTCACTCCAGACTGTCACTATAATGATTGTCACTCCAGAATGTTACTTGACCTGACTTCTTATATTTATCTTGCCGATAAATGGTGAGAGAAACCAAGTTCCGTTCAGACGAAGGGTTACAACCCCGGTCCTTGTTTGGTTTACGGGTTGTAACCTGGCTATCTGAATAGTCCCATGGTTATCTCATCGTATATCATCCTGTCATGCTTTCTTTCCATATGTCCTGTCTTTTAGTGATTCTATACAAGATTGTCTTTTATAATTACCCATCATGCTTTTTCTTAACTACTGCCTTTTATTATGTAATTTTACTCTTGTGCTAATTGCTGGTTTTAGTTCCTAAGTGAAGCCTCCTTTGTGGTACTTGCTCTTTCTGGGATCTGACCCAGCTGGTTTTGTATGGCCAGATACCGGAGCAGCAGCAAAGGATCTACCTGCCTTCCAGCCCGATGGTGACCGCCAGGCGTAACCAGGGCAACGAGTGGGTTTCTTTTTGTTCTCCCACTTTATTGTAAAATTATTCTTTGAGGCGTTTAGCTGCCGAGCCAGTGTTAGCTCGTGTACATTTTTACTTACTGTCTGCCTACGGACTATAACATGATTGGCAACTCGAGGTTGATCATGTATGACTTAACTCTTGCTAGTCCTTATATTTTGTACGACTAGCTTCATGATCATCTGGATATGTAATGTTTGGGACGCCTTACAATTGTATATTTGGTGATCTGATATCTTGTGATTATTATTAGTTGGTTGAGATTGAGACAATAGGCTATTTTATGACCTTAAGAGACTGATGGATTGTAGTAAAACCCTCACATATCTAGACAGCCGTGACCGTATAGCGGTGTGGATTCCATTCCGTTATACGTAGCTGGCTATGTCTGCCCCCGCTCTCCAGTATTCTGGTTCTGGGGCGTGACATGCAGACTAAATATAAACAGTAAATAAGGCATGGTATCTTGCCTGGTGTGTCGTCTGGTGTGGTGCGATGATCTGACAAGTCCCGGTTTGTCCAATTGCCATGGCCAGTATGTAGGGGGTCCGAAGTCACGAGAAAATAGGACGCACGATTAGTCATGATCAATGGGGATATCAAGAGGGAATTTTGTGGAGAATACATACTTAAATAAAAAGAATTAGTATATATATATATATATATATATATATATATATATATATATATATATATATAGCGGATCAAAAGCCCCCCTAAAAAACCCCTCACTCTAATTCGTAATATTAATATTAATGTTAATATTAATATTAACGTTAATATTAATGTTAATGTTAATATTAATTTTAATGTTAAGTTTAATGTTAATTTTAGTATTTAATGTTAATATTAACATTAATATTAACATTAAATTACGGATTAGAGTGAGGAAAATTTTTAGGAGGTTTTCTAAGGAAGATTTTTGATCCGCTTCCTATATATATATATATATATATATATATATATATATATATATATATATATATATATATATATAACTCAAGTGACCCTAGTGGTCAAAGATGAGAGGTATAAGGCTGAGGGACAGCTGGGTGCCAGGCGGTCTCAAGATTGAGATGCAGCCCCGGTGATATATAATCGAATACATATTAAAAATTCTAAAGCTTATAAAGTTGGTAAATGGCAATAGTTGAAATTAATGGTAGTTACTTGAGTCATGTGATAGTCTTTAAGAATATGCTTATACAATTCGAAAGT
Source organism: Iris pallida (assembly GCA_029216955.1). Lineage (NCBI taxonomy): Eukaryota > Viridiplantae > Streptophyta > Magnoliopsida > Asparagales > Iridaceae > Iris > Iris pallida. The sequence goes on from JANAVB010025999.1 coordinate 27,758,873, forward strand.
AAATATTTTATAAAGACTAAAAAAATAATACTTTCAAATAATATTTATTTATTTCGAGACATGTATCAAAAGTTTTGTTTAAGCATTACATATGATTAGTATTGATGCTACTTTTCTTATATCTTGATATCAACATAATTTATTTGTTGATTGTGCTCGCGATCCTAACTACCATTTATATTCAATTGTTTATGTTGCTGTTGAAAGTGAAAATACTGATTCATAGACATAATTTTTAAACAATTTAAGATTTTCTTTTGGAAGCTTTTTAATCAATAAGATAATATTTCATCAGATAAACAAAAAGTATTAACAAGTGGTATGTGTGTAACTTTTTCAGAATCAAAACTCAACCAACCGGGAGCAAATATATTGTTTCCAAATTATGTGTACCAAACATGTCTCCTCCTATAAAATTGTGGATATCATTTTGTAAAATAAGGCCTACATTTTTATAGGAGAAAAAATATGTTTGTGGGGACAACATATCTGAAATACAACCAAACCTAAGTGTAGAACTAACATGACGTACAACAGTAAACCAATCCAGTAAACCAATCGATCTGGTTGACAATCAGGATCATGATGACATTAATACATGTGCTCTGATTTCGATTGTGCGTATTCTTTGGACTGACTTATCAAAACCAGTTTCACATTACCAAATATGTTCTTATTACAATATCTACTAATATAAAAGGGCTTCAAAATGGTTCAAAATTGAGCCGTTCAAGCCGTGTGTATTTCAACCATTTCTTTTTAAATAAAAAATAAAAAAATTAAGTCCAAGTAACCGCAGTTATTTTCTCATATAGTTTAAAATAAAATTAAAACATAAAATCCTCCTAATTGCATAAATATGTATAAATACTAAAATATTTATAATTTAAATTATATTTAAACTAACTAAACCCATATCCAAAAGTTTAAAAATATATTTAATAAATTATAACTAAAATATATTCAAATTATATTTAAAATATTCTAACATAATTTATATTTTAACCATATTGTAATTTTTTTGTTTTAAGGTGCACAACGTAGGTGAAAGTAACTAGTAAATATAGTAAGAAAATGTAGGGACGAGTGTTTACATGAAAGCTGTGTACAACTGACACGCTCTAGCAAACAATTTGAAATAAATGTTCAAACATCACTTGATGTATTAGACATTTTAAGTATTAACTAATTGTAATATTTATCATTTTTTAGTTTAGTGTTTAGCTATATTATTGACATATAGCAATGGTTTTTATACTCATGGAATGACTCTGGATGAGATTCAAATGTCTTATTAAGAGTGAACCAATGGTTCATAGGTTCACCAAGAAACATATTGATACAACAGAAAGGATTGGTACACTGTAACTCATGATGAAGTACAATCCATCTCATATTTTATATTAACTTTGGAGTTTTTAATAGCACTTCACGAGATTTTTTTTTTAAAAAAATTAATAAAATACATAAGATTTGCAGACTTGTAAGCGAAAAAAAATGCATTTTGGTTTTACGTCGCAGGCCCTTTCATTGTGTAAAAACATTAACAAAAATCGATTTGATCACCTTGTTCTCAAGGAAGGCGAAAACAGGTCATGACCTGGGATTTCCTTGCACAATTAAAATGCAACTTTTAGCGACATGTTAAAGAGTCAACTATGTAAAGACAGTTTTTTTTATCGTATATCAGATTTAAAAAAATACAAAAAAATCAACAACCTCACAATAAATAGAGATTCCAACTCAAAGTTTCTATAGCTTTTTATACAAATAATGGATTAAATTAGGAAATAAGACTTCATATATTAAAGACGCCTAATTTGGACTTACAGTCATCTTGTAATCCAAGAAATGGAGAAAAATCATATATAGCCAATATGGACCGTCAAATCTTGTATGCCTAAATCATGATACAATCCATGCATGTACTGGAGAATTAGGTACTCATTTGCACCCCTTTTCACCTGGTTCAGAAAAAAACATGAAAACAATGAGTTTATCTCAATGACTTCAATAAAGCAATTATTTCGCCTCAGTTATCAAAAAAAAAGATTTTAGCAAAGCATCTAAATGTACAAGGATGCAGTCAATAATTCGACTTCCAGTTTCCCATTCAGGGGGCAAACCTTTATATATATTGTACCTTCCTAATAAAAAAGATACATTGGGATTCAAGCATGTAGACGAACTTTTAATTCTTCCTCTATAGATATGAGGCATGTTTAACCCCTCAAACATTCATTTGTAGGTTATTGTTACCTGTATTGAGAGTGAACCAATGGCATGACCAGGTACTAGTTCCCAAAACCGAGATTGAGAAATTTCGCAAACATCCTCAAGGGCAGTTATCTGCACCATGATTGTGAAAGAACATTGAGATAGAGACTTCATGCTATCGAGAAAGTAGGGGCATGAAATAAAATTATACCTGCCTGTGACCTTTACTTAAGGCAGAAGTGGGTATGCTGGCAGGAGCCATTTGGAGTAAGAGGCTTCCTGTTGCTTGAAATAGTGGCAGGATGACCATAAGCACTGCAACTGAAACTAGTCCCAAACACAGTACTTCGGCATTCTCAATGCTGTTTATGATAGGTGAGACACATCTACTACTTCAAATGGGGAATGCTTTACGACATTAAATAGTAAGTTGAGAAGGATGTCCTTACCCTAAACTGAGGAACCATGATGCTAGGATCAAGCCTGCACTGCGAGGCAATTAGGAACTGTTTTAGGAACAGTACAGATGGAAGAAAAAGAAAGTAAAAGTGAACCACTAAAGCAAAGAATAGAACTTTGAACAATGAACACTTTCTACCTCCGTATAGAATCTGCAAGGACATGCAAGCAGACAGAATGATAGTTCATATCTTCAACTTTCCTGTAAACTACCACCACAAAACTGATCAGCCTGGAACATAACATTTTACCCAAATTTAATCAGCAAAAAGCTGATCAGTATGGATATTGGACAAAAACTGATCAGTATGGATATTGGACAATCCAAATTTAATCAGCAAAAAGCTGACGATGGTAAATGAAGAAATCAAACGAACCATACCAATATTAACACGGGCATAGCTCCGGAAGAACCAAACACCAAGTAAATTCACCAGAAGGTTGGTTACTGCTGATACAATCAGGTAATGCCTAAAAGTACATATAAGTTCCATGAGATGACACTCAAATTGTAAAACAGAAAATACGTCAAAAGTGAACTTTGTGAAATTGTTATTATTCAAAGTATATTATTAAATTTCTGCACCAAGGCAGGAGGAAATGTCATAGGCAAGTTACTCTTGCTAAACAAAGTTCAAACATGAAGTCAAACTAGAGGTAATAAGACACTAAATGGCATACGCAAGCTATCCCATTTTTTCCTGTATATTACTTTTAGCATACTGTGTGGTCCACAAGAGCTGCCACTATAATCACAAGTATCTATATTAAAACTACAAATATGGAGTTACAGTGAAGCACAGGATTGAGAAAGGTCCACAGAAAAATCAGTCACTTCTTGACAACCATATCACCAAACCTCACGGTCCGTTAAAGAGTGACATCATTTGTAAACATGTGTAGAGTGTTAGCTATTTTCACTGTGAACTTTGTGATAAAAGTCTCTTTTGATCAACACATTAAAAGACATTTAACCGTCTGAAAAGTTAATAGCCAAAAAAATACATACGTAAATATACTCATTATTGTGAACATTATCTGGTTTTAACAACCAGGTCAGCACAGAAATGTGCATTGCCCAAAAGATCCCTCCATTCCCTTCTCTGTCATGAAGGTTTGAGATACACAAACACAAAGTTGTCATCTAATTTTCTTTACAAGTAAATTTATTTTGATCAAATTTGACTGAAATGAATGAAAAGAAGTGAGGCTTGTCACCAGGCATTGGGTAGGCTGCTGAGCCTGTGAAAGGTTCAAAGAAAGTATCAAAAACAAGAATTAAAAAAGAAAAGAAAAAGAATACTTATTGTATATGTACTTATTGATAAATTGTAAAATACTAAACAAGGTTTCATATGTAATGCCTAGTCTCTAACTGGAGAAAAACAAGGTTTCATACAGGTATTTGGCTAGATAAACTAGAGAAGCATAACAGGTTGTGCATCAAAGTAGCAGTTACTCACTTGGATGGAAAGGTAGAAATATGAGATGAAGAGTTGAGGAATGTCATCATAGATCAAGATATGGAGAAGTTTGATCGCATGTAAGTATTCCACAACCCTCAGGTAAACCCTAATGTTGTTTAGTTATTCAGTTGCAAACTTTTTTTTTCTAATTTCTGTGGGTGTTTGTTGCTAGATTAGTATAATCATTGTTTCAATACTTACTTTGTGAGGATTTCTTTGCATGCCATAGCATCATATTATTTGGATTCGATCAACACACATTATCATATGTTTCACTTCACATTACTTTCATACGTCTAGCATCTTGTCTAGGATTATTTCATCTGTGTGCTTGATTGTGATCATCCGCATTGGTCCATCTAGGTTTCCCTTTAGTCGTGTCCTGTGTCGGTGTTTCTTGAAAGTATCTACCAGAGAAACAGAACTCTCCATAATGATCATCGGGAAGTTGTCGCAGGAGCGAAAACTCCATAAGATGTTTATCCCTAATATAAAATATTTTGCACTCAAACCCGAAACTAAGTTGACAAACTGTAAAAGAATGTAAAGACAATCTAGTAACTCTCTCTCTCTCATATATAAAATTAAGCACCTATATTAATATATTAGAAAGTCCTATCCTTACTCAAAACCCAAACTGTAAAAGGCCTACTCTATGACCCTAAATCATAGCCCGAGCCTTGGTCCATTTATGCCCAATTTGTTGGTTCATTCATTATTATCAACCACCGCTGATGTAGACATAAGAAAAGAATGGTTTTATTCCAGTATAAATCACACGCTCATAAGAAGTCATAAATCTACTTGAGCTCTTTGTCAGCCCTTCCTTTCTTTTTTCCCTAAAAAATGATGCTGTTGTTGGAGCCACCAACATATGCTACCACCACCATTGATGCCCTCATTGCCCCTAGTGACTCAAACCCTTACCATCCTGTACTACCAAAGTCTCGAGTTCATCCTCCACATGTTGGATGGTGCAACAATCCTGCATAGATACTGTCACCACCAGATCTACCATTTAGCTCTATTCCATCCTCTGTTCAGTTTAGCTTCTTGTAATTCTTTCCACTGATTTTCTAATATATAGCAATGATATATAAGTCATTTGATTAAGTTTTATTTTTGTTCAGACTTTTGAAATGATCTCCAAAGTTTTTAACATTTCTTATTATGAATTTCAGATTTGTTCCATGGGAATAGTTTTATTTTGTGGGATTGTCACTCGTTCACTTTTTGGCATAATGTGTCATAGCAAGAATGTAATTACCTACATAGCAAATTATATCATCTTACCACTTCGTCTAGACTCTTTATAGTCTAGGGGAACTTAGAGGGTGCTCCTTGGTTGCTCGAGCTTAGACTACAATCCAAAAGGTAGGTATACATACATGCCAACTAGCTATCTAGGTCCTCTCTTGCCCATATAGCTAGCTAGCTTGGATATGAATTTGGTACCAACATAGAGGGTTGGCATCATGTCTACTATCGGTAATAAATCGTTATCAAATCATGACGTAGTGTGACAGCAGAACGGGCTTACCTTCGTGCATGACAATGGTCAAGTCAATCGGTGATGACGACTGGACTACCGCTCTTTGTGAGAGCGAAACGGTGCCACAAAAACTCAGACAAATAATCTAGTTAAGGGTCCGTACGAAGGTTGCTTGAAAACCTAAAACAAGGGACTTCTGAATCAATGGAACAGCCGACTCCAGGGCCAAGAGGAGAAGAGAACGAATTTCGGATCTCAAAAGAATAATTTTATTGATTAAAAAAATTTCCTTCAACTGTATACAGAAGGTGCCCATTTATAGGGCTTCCATAACAAATCCCAATCATAATCAAACATTGTAAAAAGTAAAGATAGAGCCTATCCTAGTAAAAAGATAAGTCAAAATCGGAGTCCTAACAAAAATAGAATTCTTATCAACTCTATCATAAACAAAGAGACGAACTTAACGAAAGAAATCCTAGAAGTTAAAGATAAGCCTGAAATTAAAGATAAGCCTCTCAGCTTGATGCAGGTTGCACGGGTGTGAATTCTGCGCTACATCAATCTCCCTTGTTTCAAGAGAACTCGTCCATAAATTCTCGTCAGAATAAAGCTGTTCGCCAACAGAAAAATACTCATAAAGATCGACGACATTGAAAGTTAGAGAGATATGCATGTCTTCAGGGAGATCAATCACATAAGCATTGTCATTTAGCACGATTATCTTCTTCGCCAATCCAATAGGAAAACGTTCCTTAAGCAAGTAAATCATGACCAGATCTCCTTCATGAAAGACTTTACCGTGACGGAACTGATCAGCAGGTCCTTTATATTTGGCATAAAAAAAATCAAGTTGTTGTTTCACTTCATCATATATCAATTGATATTGTTCTAACATATGCTCAACACCAATGTCTCGACTCAGAGTCTTAGGCAGAAAGACAAGATCTAGAACATGTCGGGGACGATATGAGTAGGCAATGTCGAATGACGCTTTTCCAGTTGATATGTTAGGCATGCAGTTGTAAGCAAATTCAGCTTGTGACAAAGTAAGGTCCTATTGCTTAGGTCGTGTCCCATCTAAGCTTCGCAACATGTTTTTAAGTGTGCGGTTCACGACCTCTGTTTGTCCGTCAGCTTGTGGGTGACTAGTACTACTATACTATAGTGATGTATCCAATCTTTTCCACAATGTTCTCCAGAAATGTGACAGAAAGTTAGTACCTTTGTCTGAAGTGATAAATTTTGGCACACCATGAAGACACGACTTCTCGAAAAAATAGAATAGCAAATATGAGTCGCGTCGGACGTCTTGCGGCAGGAAATAAAGTGCGTCATCTTGTAGAATCTGTCTACCACGACAAAGATAGAATCAACACCGCGTTGTGTTCATGGTAAGCGAAAATAAAGTCCATAAAATGTAATCCCAAGGGCCATCGGGAATAGGTTAAGGCATATAAAGACCAGTATTCTGCTCTTGGCCCTTGGCAACTTAGCATATATGACAACTGCGGACATGTCCCTAAACTTCTTTTCTCAATTGCGGCCAATAATATCTTTCTTCAGTCATGATCAGCATCTTATCTCGGCCGAAATGTCCACCAAGGCCTCCACCATGGAGCTATCTGATAATATGTTCCCGCAAAGAACTACGAAGCATGCACAACTAATTTCCTTTAAAGAGATAGTCTTCTTGGATGTGATATCCATTTGTAGTTCCGTTAGGCTGACAATATTTCCATGCTTGTCGAAAATTTTCATCTTTCGAGTAGACTTTTTGGAGGTATTCAAACCCGGTGACCTCTTGATACAAAGTGATAAGGAGGTCGACTCGACGGCTTAAGGCATTAGCTACTTTGTTCTGAACTCCGGCCTTGTACTTCTGAAGAAACTGAATCCATCTAGCATACTTCGATTTGTGTTGCGAGAATTGTCTACGAAAGATAAGGCTTGATTATTTGTGTAAGGATAAATGGTCGTTGGATGAGATAGTGCTCCCATGCTTTGTTGCCATACAAGATCGAGTAGAACACATGCTCATAAGTTGACCACTTTTGTTGAGCCTCAGTTAGGTTCTCGCTCCAAAAAGCAACTGGTTTTTCTTCTTGTATTAGTACAACATTAATACCTACTATGCTGGCACCGCATTCGACTTCAAATAGTTTGTCAAAGTCGAACAGTGATAGGACCGATGTCGTGGATAGCGTCTCCTTGATGAGTATGAAACTAGCTTCAGCTTCAAGACTCCAGATGGATTTTCCTTTCTTCGTGCATTTTGTTATTGGCACCATGATAGTGCTGAAATTACGGATGAATTGTCGATAGAAGTTGGCGAGAGAGTAGGACAGTCGTGAATTGCTCGAATCTTCTCTTCATCAACACTGAGGTCATCAGGACTAATCACAAATTCCAAGAACATGAGTTGGTTGGTAAGGAAGCTATACTTCCTGAGATTGACATAGAGTTTGTAATTCATAGAAGATCGAAATCTTCCCTAAGGTACTTCAGATGATCAGTTTGGCTCTTGCTATAAATCAGGATCCGTCAAAGTAGACGACTACGAACTTTCCCATCAACAACTTCAAAACATGATTCATGAGGCACATGAATGTGCTTGACGCATTCGAAAGTTCGAAAGGTAGGCACATGAATGTGCTTGACGCATTCGAAAGTTCGAAAGGTATAACGAGCCATTCGTAGAGTCCTTCTCAGATCTAAAAAACAGTCTTCTATTTATCACCAAGTCGAATTCAAATCTGATTGTAGCCGCTGTTCAAATCGATCATTTGATAATATGGTAGGCCCTGCAAGCATATCCAACATGTCTTCTAGTCGAGGTATGGGAAAGCAATACATGATGGTGATGCAACTGATAGCCCGACTGTCGATGCACATATGCCACGAGCCGTCTTTCTTTGGCACAAGCAAGACGGGAACTGCGTAGGAGCTGAGGCTCTCTCTGATCAAGCCTTCATGGATCAATCTTCAACTTGGTCTTGGAGAATTTTGCATACATTGGTGTTCATCCGATAATGTAGAATATTGGGAAGTCTTGAACCTGGGATGAGGTTTATTTCATGTTGAATGTTCCTCATTAGTAGCAGCTTATTGGACAGTTCATCTGGCATAACGTCACGAAAATCTTGTAGCAAGGGCTGGGTTGCTTCAGGAATGTTGGTGTGGGATCCTTCTGCTTTACCTGATACAACCAATGCGTAGAGTTGTTCTTGTTTCTTAATATCACTTTCAAGTTCTTGACTGTCGACAATCATAACGGCCTTTTGGTGTTGTGGACTAGTCTTTGGAATATCGCCTGGTGTTAATGGATGGAGAGTGAGGCATCGTCCACCTTAAAAGGAATATATGTTGTCTCTTCTCCAGTATGTCACATTTTTGTCAAATTGCTACGGTCGACCGAGAATGATGTAGCAGAAGTCCATATCGACAATATAAAACACGAATTATCTTTGTAGGTCTTTCCGATGGAGAAGGGTATGTAACAAACTTCAGAGACGACCATGTTGTGGCTTTGTTGAATTTAGCAAACCTTGTATGGAGTCGGATGTGCTTCTTTGACCAGTCTTATCTTCTCTACCATTGCTCTTGAAATAATGTTCTTTGTACACCCACTGTCAATGATGATGTCACATAACTTATTTTTGACCATGCATCGGGTTTGGACTTCGGAAGACATTGTGGCGCTGGGACGGTTCTTCACTCTTTAGAGCTAGCAGTAGTCATCTAATGACGCACGCTAATTGTTCGCCATCATCTTCGAAAAAGATCTCTTCTCCTCCTGGGTGTGTTTCTTCTCCTCTTTACCTTTATAGTCAACAAAGATAACTTGTACTCCGAGGGGACAGCTGTTGGACAGATGTTTGATTTCGTTGCAACGGTAGCACTTGTTTCCTCTTAGTTTGATATATGGATTGGCAGTTTGCTGAGGTTTAACAACTTGTTGCAGGGCCTGTACTCTTGGAGGTACGGTTGGTGGGAGAGAATTAGGATCTGCAGGTCTTTTGCCCTTGTTGGAATAGTTAACAGCTTGATTTGGCGCCCAATCGTCCTTTGTTGTTAGGCCACGGTTGTTAGCACCGAAGCAGTTTTGTGGACTCTTGAACTTCCAATATGTTGTTCTACCTTCTCTGCTAAGGTGATTGTTTCACTGAGTGTGTATATATTCTGCAGGTAGAGGTGATCATGGATATCCCGTTTTAGGCTGCCAAGATAACGGGTCGCATGTTGGAGATCCGTCTCGTAAATGTTGTTGCGGGACGAGTCTAAAGAATTCTTCAGTATAGTCAGCTATAGACCGTGCACCTTGTGTGCAATTCTGATGTCGACGATAGAAAATATGCTGGTAATCCAGAGGTAGAAATCTTTGTCGTAGCAGTCATCGCATCTTGGGCCAACTCCATGCAGGAGCTTTGTCGACTCTCGTACGGATGTTCTCGAGTTGTTCCCACCATTCAGAGGCGCCTCCCTTGAGACTGTAGGGTATGAGGTGAACATGTCTCTCTTCGGAGATATTCATGTACTCGAAGAAGCGTTCTACTTTCATGAGCCAATCAAGGAAGTCTTCAATGTGTAGTCGACCGCTGAAAGAGGGGAGATTCATCTTATTTTGAAACCACCTCCTCCTTCATAGTCACCTTGGCCCCGTCGTTGGTATGCATGGCCTCGTCGTTGTTGGTTTATATAGATGGTTTGGAGGGCCCTGATAATGAGATCCCTGCAGGCTCGAATCTTCTTGTCGTTGTCTTCGCAATATTCCTTGTGAGGGGACCAACGGTTGTGGGCATACTGGGACCCCTTTTGTAGGTGGCTGGTATTAGGACGAGCGTTTGTGCCTTTCGTGTTGTAGACGGTATCCCCGTGGCATCAACCACATCGTTGGATTTGGTTCCAATAAAATCTAGTACTCTATCCAGTTTGTCACACAGGACATCAAATTTGCTTGACAATGCTTCAACATTACCAGACTGAACATCAAACTCCTCGCGCATGACGAATTTCGTCATTGTTGTTTGCGGAACAAGGATTCTCGAATGTTGAAAAATTGGTATCCCAGATGTGTGTGGCTCTCATACCGCAGCAGAACAGCGGAACGGGCTTAACTTTGTGCTTGACAATGGCCAAGTCGATCAGTGATGACGATAACTGAACCTTCGTTACTTGGTGAGAGCGAAGCGGTGCCGCATAAACTCCGACAGAAGGAAAGATGAGGGGTCCGCACGAAGGTTGCTTAAAAACCTTAAGCGAGGGGCTTCCAAATCAACGGAACAGTCGAGTCCATGACCAAGAGGAGGAGAGAATGAATCTCAAATCTCAAGAGAAGAATTTTATTGATTAAAAAGTTTCCTCCAACTATATACAGAAGGTAGCTATTTATAGGACTTCCATGACAAATCACAACCCTAATCAAACACTATAAAAATTAAATATAGAGCCTACCCTAATAAAAAGATAAAGTCAAAATTAGAGTCCTAAAAAAATAGAATTCTTAACAATTTTATTATAACAAAGAGAGAAACTTAAAAAAGAAATCCTAGAAGTTAGAGATGAGCCTGAAATTAAAGATAAGCCTCCCTGCTTTTTGTTGTTTGTGCGGGTGCAGATTCTACGCTACATCAAATCATGTATGGAGCTTTCTCATGCTTCATAGCAAACCCCACTCTCATGGGAGAACGGTTGGATGATGATGACGATGAATTTAGGACTTTCTTTTCCTATTCAACTATCCCAAATTCCCAAAGTTGTGACATTATTTGTTAATTTATTGTCATATGACCACATCGTTTATGTTTCTCCCATCTATCAACCCTAAAAGCACAGCCCCTGGCAATATGAGCTAAGGGCTAAGGTCTTGTAAGAACGGATCGTAGCGGACTCAAAATTTTCAACCAGGTTATGTTTAGGCTGGTTATAGATATTGAACTAAGCCTATTATCATCCATATTTCCATGATCATGATAACCGTCAAGGTTGTAAAAGGCATTAGTTGGGAGGGAACCGGAAGCCTAGCGTCTAGACCGCCTAGGCGGGCGCGGTTCAAAAAAAACCCAAAAAAATCCTATTGAAAATTGCAAAAAAAGTCCATAAAACCCAAACACATGCATAGTTGGGAGTGGGGGTCGGGGGCCTAGGTAGGCGCCTAGGCGGGCACCAGGTGCCGCCTTGGCCGATTTTTAGAACAGATAAACGTAGGCCCAAATTTTTGTTTTCCTTTGATTGTGGAATAGTTTCACTCTTTCACGAACCTGGCAAAAGAAAATGCTGTAGCCAGATGTCCATAGATGTACATAACAAAAAAATTCTAGTATCTTTTCATGTATTCTCTTTCTGGTTGGAGGTTACAAAAGAGGCTGATTATCGCTTGCAGCCAACTATCTAAAGCAACGGATCTGGTATTCTCAATAGGACTCGTGTGTTCTCTATGACTTATTTTCTTCTCAATTCTCTCCTCTTCAGCTTCTCTAATTTCTTTTCATGGGAATAAAAGTCCAGTAAGTCACCCTCCATTAGAATTTACTTCCCTCATTTAACAAATAATTGCAAACCATTACTCAGGGTTGCATTGCTTTCTAGCAAAAGCACATTTGAAAGAAACTAAGACAGTTAAAAGAAGACAATAAACCTATGAAGCTTTCAGTTCTTATTTTAAGCACTCAATAGTTAGTTAAGTGTTTACTTTTATGAAGAACAAACAAAACTGCATCAAGCACACGCTCAAATTAGCTGATAATGTTAAAAAAAATACAATGGTTCCATTCAGCAACATAAGAAGCTTTCACAGGGAAATAGGAGAGAACCTGTGTATATTTGTATATAGCATAATGCCAAGTTGCCAACATTACAAGAAAGCCTAGAGTAATATATGTGAAATTTGGTAACTCCTTATTCTCAACCATGTCCGATGCCAATACATACACATGAATATCGGTATGGAATTCACATCACTTGCAGAATGGACCAAATAAGCTGAAACAGGGCATTATTTGCTATCGCATATCCAATGAACTGTAGGAAGCACATTAATAACATTTTTATCAGTCCATACAGAAATGCTCTGATTATAAAATCCATAACAAGAATGAGAGCTATCATAACTTCTGCATATTGACAGTACTGAATTAGCTGGCTGAGATTGAACTTACTTATGCTCTGATTCGTCTTGAATAAATGCATGTAATGCTTCCACTGCTAAGGAAAAAGACATGAACAGCAGAAACACCTGTCTAAACAGACAAGTAGGATATTTATATATTAGCTCTTATGGCATAAAAGTTAAACATTGAATGTAACGCATGCAAATCACCATAGGCAACTAGTGGAAACAGTTTCTGTTGAGAAGAAAATCATTCAGATATGGGAATATACGTAACCAAGAATCATTCAGGTACGGGTAAAGGACTTGCAAAACAATTGTGTGCTTCAAAGTGTCTTCTTCACCAAGCATATCATGGATCGATCGGCATGCAATAGACTCATAACAGAGAGTGCAGAAAATGGCAAATATAAGTTTCTTATATCCGAAGGGATCATCTCATCATCATCACCATCATCCAAGCTTTCTCCCATGAGAATGGGGTCGGTATGGAGCATAAGAAAACTCCATATAAGATTTGACAAAGTTTTATTGCATGCTATTGACGTGACGTCAACTCTCTAACTTGGTGCCAAATTCCTAGCCAACGTAGCTATGAGCATAAGAGGGCCATGCCATAGAACCTAGGTGGCCAGTTGGAAGGTAAACCTACCTTCTTTATTGCAGTTTAAGCTCATGGAATCAAGGAGCAACCTCCAAGATTCCCTAGACTTTAAAGAGTCTAGACGAAGAGGTAAGATGGTACAATTTGTTAAAGGAAATTGCATTCATCTCTATGACACAGTTCACCAAAGGGTAAATGAATGACAATTCTATATCTCAGTCTCAGATACAGATACTACACTATTATACTTTAATATCGTTATGTCATAATGCCTTGTCATTGGTGCTAGTATTAATGGTTTTCATTAATATTGTATTAGTATCCTTAGTGATTAGATTTTGATTGGTGATAGCACTATAATAGTAGTGTGGATTAGTGTTTAGTGTTGATTTGTGTTTAATGTTCATTCGTGCAGGGATTAGTAATTACATATCATTATTGCTATGGTTATTGTTATTTAGTCTTGTGTTGGTGTCCTAGTTGTTTGGGACTTAGTCAACCTGTTGACTAATGACTTTGATTTTTGATCGACTTGACCAAGACCCTAAACATTGGCTAAACCTTTCGTTTGACCCTTGACTATGACTTGGTGAATTGGCATGAGTAGTATTTAGTGTGGAAGAATTGTGCGGGTAGGTGGCATAATGACTCGGCTTAGATAATTATATTTTTTAGTGTTTGAGAGGACATTTGAGGTGGCATTGGTGGTACGTGGGGGTAATATGAAGGAATCTCTTGTGCCATTAGGTAGTCCGAATGACATGGTTATTGGTGAGTGAGGTGGAGGATCCATTCATTCTTCTTCTTCGCTTCTTTCTCTCTTTCTTCCATTGTAAAATTCTTTCTTCTCCATCTTTTTGTCCATTGTGAGTGGTGAGAGAGAGCTAGGAGCTTGGATCTTGGAGGTGGTGTAATAAGGTGGAACTAGAGAGGGGGACATAAGGGCTTATGTTTTACGAGTGGAGCTTAGAGGCCTAAACTAGGCTAGTGACTTCATTAAACTATAGCAAGGCAAGTGTAACGGAAGCAAGTGAAATGCATGTTTTTCCTCTTCTTTCTCCATGGAACTTAGATGTAATTTATTGTACTATTGTATGTAAACATCACCTCTTCCCATTTCCATAGTATAACTTGTACACTACCTTACATAGAGCACTCTGATATGACAATGAGTTGTACTTGTAACCCACGGATTTCCTACACAAGTTCTTAGTGTATAACACCCTTAACTTGTATTTTAGATTAATTAACAAGCTTTGATAGCAAGTACATTGAGACTCCTAGCTTAAGTCATTTATATATGTCGAGTGTTGGGTTCGTTTTTGATGTTATTAGTGTTCGGGACATATATATCGTGATAAACAGACCAACCCCTAAACTACTCTCCTCACATTCATCTCTACCTCTCACCATCTCACACTAAGCAGTAGTAGTAAGCAACAATAACAATAAGCAATAGCAGTACTGTTGTTGTTGTTGTTGTTGTTGTTGTTGTGAAGGGATTGTGGGCCCGAGGGTAGCACATAAGGGGAACGGAGACTACATATAGGGTAATCCTAGGGTAGTTTCTATGTGTTTGCAACCTTTCATATGCTTATATATTGAATATTGGCTTTGTGTATATAACGAGCACGAATACATACAAGAATACTTGTTTATACCCGAAACTCATGGCTTGGATTGGTGTGTATCACATATACGGACATGGATACGGATTAGAAAACTTGTTTGTCCGCTAAGTGTAGTTTAGACAAGATACTCATGCTAATGAACTTAGAATGCCCTCGATATGTTAATATAAGTTGGAAATCTCTCCTAACTCAAGTAATGTAATTGTGTTATTGATTGGTGTGTATTACATGCTTAGTGATTTACTATACTAGACATACTAATGAACTTGAAATGTCCATAGCATGTTGAAAGAAAGTTGGTAATCTATCGTCGCTCATTAAATGCTATTGTATGCACCATATAAGATCTAATCACCTAGTATATCGTGCAATGTATATCAAATACAAATGAAATAAAGTATATATTACGTATACATGGTATATTCGTCTAGTAACAAATTCTAGTATTATGTTTATATAAGTATAAAAGCAAGTTCAAATTATATTTTAGTTTATTTTATGCTATCATGCATTGGGAGAGGAGAAAAAATGAAGTCATATAATACTCTATTTACGGTTTATTTGTCTAGAGAGTGACTTGATCAAAGATGTCCTGTATGGCATGGTAGTGCTCAAGCTTTTTAAGACGACACGAGACGGCTAAGTGGCAAACCCCTGAAACCCCTGAAAGGCCTAGGCGGCACATCAAGGAGGTGACGGGGCCCTTAAGACTAAAAGTTTAGGGTGTGCAGTAGTTAGGTTATTATTAACATGTAGTTACTAAACTTCTGTAGTTGGGTTAATATAAACATTCATGTACTAAAACTTATGATGTCTCAAGTTATCAGCAGCTCACTCTACGAGTAAAATGAAATATGAATTTCAATTAGGCAGACCAAGCTTGTTAAGACGGTAAAGACCAAAAGCTTTAGGCGGGAGGCTCAATATTAAATTAGGGGTGCATACTCTGTAGTAAGTCAAGGCAAGCTTGTGGTTTATGTTCTAAGGTGTTTTAGTTTTCTTCTAAGTTCTATGATAAATGTATAATTAAAACCAATACATGCAAATCTTATTGTGTATACTAAATACACAAGTGTAAGGCTTCAAAATCAAGTGCATAAGGTTTCCAATCAAGAAACGACAGTTAAGAGTATTACTAACTTTAAATAGGGAGGAGAAAAACAATTAGGCAGACCAAGCTTGTTAAGACGGTAAAGACCAAAAGCCTTAGGCGGGAGGCTCAATATTAAATTAGGGGTGCATACTCTGTAGTAAGTCGAGGCAAGCTTGTGGTTTATGTTCTAAGGTGTTTTAGTTTTCTTCTAAGTTTTATGATAAATGTATAATTAAAACCAATACATGCAAATCTTATTGTGTATACTAAATACACAAGTGTAAGGCTTCAAAATCAAGTGCATAAGGTTTCCAATCAAGAAACAACAGTTAAGAGTATTACTAACTTTAAATAGAGAGGAGAAAAACAATGTGAGAGAGAGCAAGATAGAAAGAGAGAGGTTGGTAGAGAGTCTTATGTGTTGCCACCTGACAATGATCAAGAGAGGGATGAGATTTGATGTTTTAGGCCAGACACAAAAGAGGAGGAAATGAAAAAGACATAAGGAAAAAGTTATTGTACATCTTTTTGTAGTATATCTTAAAATTATATCCATAGCTTTAATTTATTTGACTTGAATTAGATTCCATATTCAAAAAAAATGTAGGTATCAGGGTCATATTTAAGGCAATGCGGGTCGAAGTGAATGCCTAAGACGGAGAGACAATAGATGATCTGAAATGCCTAGGCGGATGCCTAAGAAAGGGGCCTTTTAAAACATTGGTATTGCTTAATTGTTTGGTTTTGCATGCGGCCATGAGCCATAGCTCGACCTGTTTTGGTTGTGGGCATGAGCCCATTGCTTGTTCTGGTTACATTTAGCAACATGGTCCAAAACTAAGTGTCGTATCGCCTTATGACCGTGATCCCGGCATGGACAGGATAGCCCCTCGAAAATAGAAGTTAATAACTCGAAGATGTTCTCAAAGGCATTCATATTCACTTTCTGTCTATAAATTTTTGAATTTCAAGTTTTAAAAAAAAAATCATTTCAGGTCTTGATTATTTTCTTAGTAGTCTTTTGTTACTGTTTTTGGATGTTTGTAGAGCAGAGTTATTGTGTTCTTTCATGCCTACCATGCTTATGGTGTTTAGTTGCTTATATTACTCATTAATGTCAGTATCTCCTTAATTTAATACTTAACATTATTCCAATTGTTATTTCTGCATGTATCCTTTAGATCTTCATGATGCCTAGCGTCTGACGTAGCATAGTTATATTCTTATATGTGATTCTCTTCCTTACTTTAGAACCATATTCACTACCATAGTTTTCTTCTTGTATGCTTAGTTGACTGAAGCCGCTGCCACTAAGAAACTAGGTTGAGATCGAGCCTCTACATAAATCAGAGATAATGCTCGTAACCAAATAATAGGCGACACGGCACCTACAAGAATCAAAGTTAATGCCCATTACCAAAGAAATAGGCTACCAGGTGGGGTTCTACCAGGAGACCAGGGAGGCCGAGGAGGACCTTTCTTAAGTGCTTTAAAGAGATTCTGGTATATATATGGTTTTCATCATTTATTAACTACGTGGATGATATTAGTTTTCTTAGTTATTGCGAAATTCAAAATCTCTTTAGTAAGACCAGATCTCCCATAGTTACATAGTTGGTATTATCACGTTTTCCACTCACCGATTCCGAAAGCGGGACGTGACATGGTTTTAGCGATGACCTATGCAGGTGCAGGTTTTTTATCCATTTGTACGTACTTGTATATCAGTCATTGTAAACTATGATTAGGAATATCATTAGGTAAGGGTCCTGTTAGGATCTCATTCACATTTTTACTTGAATTACAATCACTCATCTTTATCCTTAAATTTTTTGAATTCCTTAACTTGATATTTGCTTCATTGATACATCTTGATTTGAATTCTCTATCTGCTATTATATATATATATATATATATATATATATATATATATATATATATATATATATATCCATTCCTCCCTTGTTCAGAGGGATGGAGGCCCTTGGTTCTTCTGGAGACATGTAACAGGACGTTCAAGGGGATTATGGATGTCTATTATCAACAGACCTGGATGGATTTCTAGTATCAACAGACCAGGATTCTTCAAGATGTCATGAAGACCGCCCTAAAAGAAGGTCCCATGTAAAGGAGAGATACTGAAGGAGCTGAAGGGAAGGTTCAGGATGCAAAAGTACCCGTATAGTTCAGCAGCACCAGCAACATCTTCAAAAGCAGCAAAGGGATTTGTAATGTTTAAGTCTAGAAGGACAAGGTTACATCAGCAACAAGTGCATGAGGAAGAAATGTAAGAGTCTGATATTTGTAACAAGTTATCATGAGATGACTACTTGTCCACTCAAGGACGGTAGGTTGAAGGATTCAGTTCAGCAGTTGTGAGGCCCAGTCGTGTGCAGTTTTCGTGGGAAGGTAGGTCATATACGAAAGCATTCTACGGAAAAAGGCCAGTTTTTTGCTCTACGGGGATGGAGATCAAATGTCAGCTTGCCCACAATACCGAGGCATAGGTATAGCCCGCCAACTCAGAGACCAACGGTTATCATTATTTTATTGCTTGTTCTATTTCCCCTTATAGAAATTTCCTTGACGAAATTTTATAAGGTGTATAGGCTAAATACTTATATCCTAAGACACATATATTACACTATTATTCTTGAATATAGTATTATGGTGCTAGTATTAGCGTTTTCATTAAATTGTATTAGTATCCTTTATTTCATCAGTTATTTTGATTATTGATAATATGGTAATTAGTATTTACTGTTAATTAGTGAAGTATGTCCTAGTTGCAAGGAGTTCATAGTCAACCAATTGACCATTGACTTTGACCATTTGTTTGACCAAGACGCTAAACTATTGATTAAACCCTTAACTTGACCATGACTTAGTGAGTTGGTATATGGTGTGATTAGTGTGAATTTGTGATAATGTTCATTAGTGTAGGGATTATTATTAGTAATTAATATTAATAAATAACAATGTTATTATTACTATTATTATTGTTGTTGTTGTAGTGTAGGTTAAGTGGCATGGCTAGCCTTAGATATTTTGTGTGTGAGATGGCATGTGAGGTGACATTGGTGGTAAGCAGGGGGGTGTATAGGAAGAAATCTTTAATGCCATTGGATGGAATGGCATGGCTATTGGTGAGTGAGGTGGAAATTTCCCTCCACTCATTCTTCTTCTTCACTTCTTTCTTCCGGTTTAATCACTTCTTCTTTCTTCTCCATCTTCTTCTCCTCCGTCATTGTGAGTTGGTGAGAGAGAGCTTGGGCTTGGAGGTTCGGTGTCATAAGGTAGAACTAAAGAGGGAAAGAAAGGCTTGGGAGTACCGCTTACAGGCCTAACCTAGGCTAGTACCTTCATCCAAACCAGGGCAAAGCAATTGTAGTGTTAGCTTGTGAAATGCATGTTTATCCTCTACTTTCACCATGGAAGTTGATGTGGTTAGTTAGTGTACTCTTGTATGTGAACACCACCTCTTTCCATTTACATGGTATAACTTGTAAACAACACTGAACATAAAAATGTATTGTAACCCATTTCTACACAAATTCTTAGTGTATCATGCCCTTAACTTGTATTCAAGATTTATCAACATGCAAGAATGTTTAGATAGCAAGTACATTGAGTTTCCTTACTCATATATATGTTGAGTTTTGGGTTCTTTCCAGTATCTTGCTTGTTTGGACATATATCTCACGATACGGACAAACCTATTTTATTCTCCCTCCCATTCATCTCTACATCTGTCACCCTCTCGCTGTAGGCAGCAAAGGTAAGCAGCTCCAGCAGTAAGCAACTGCTCTTGTGGCAGTTTTATGGGCCAAGGGGCATGAGGGGGAAGGGGGCATACATATAGGGTACTCTTAGAGTAGTTTCTATGTGTTTGCAATCATTCAAAGTCCGGAAATTTATATAGTATATGTTGGTTTTTTGTGTATCATGAGCATGGATAGAGAAGGATACAGATACTTGTTTATGTCCAACAGTAGTAGTTTTTATATGTTCTTGCATATGTTCAATTATGATGAGCACATTCATGTACATTATTATTGCATGGATTAGTATGTATCCTAGATATGGACTCGAACAATACATGGATACTTGTTTTGGTCCGAGACGTGTAGTTTACACAAGACACTCATGCTAATGGACGTGGAATAAGTTAATGTGAACTTGGAAATCTATCATAACTCAAGTAACACAATTTGTGTCTATGGATTAGTGTGTTTATCATGGTTTCAAATATGGTTTTCTGACACAGTGTTATACTAAACTAAGCATGATAATGAACTTGAAATGCTGATCGCATGTGGACAGGAAGTTTGGAAGTTGGAACATAGTTTAGCTCATTAAATGCTTACTGTATTCACCATATAAGATCTGGACACCTAGTATATTAATGAAATGTGCAATGTATACCAAGTTCAAATGAAATAGTTTATATTATGGATACAGGTATGCGCGTCTAGGGTGAAGTTCAACTCAAGGGAAAAAGCTAGTATTATGTCTATATCAAGTATAAATGCAAGTAGAAGATGTTTCTTCACCATTCCATGGATCTTTCCTTCATCCAAACTTAGATCTACAAATAAACTACAAGAGGGAAGAGATTTTACCTACGACCTCCATTCAGGTCAGTTGTCGCTCCTAGAACACGTAAATTAAGGTGTCTCCAAGGTGTCCACACCGGAAATTCACTCTTTGAAGTCCCCTCTTTATGTTTTTCTCTCTTTTCTCTCTTCACAAGAAAGACCCAAAAAAAAGGAAGAAGAAGAACATATGACAAAGTTGTCATGGTTATTTTTCTCTCTACTTACATTACCTTTATACAAGTCATCTTTCATTTCGGCTTTCATAAATATCATAAGGAGACTTGTCCAAAATCCGTTCCCTTTGGCTTTAAATACATGGAGTTATTTAGAACCATTAAGAGATATGATCATAGGGTAGAACTAATTTCGCAATTTTGAGTGCTAGCTCAACATTTCCTAAACTAATATCTATGTAGGAACATTTCTGATTTCTCAAATCCACAAATATATTCCTAATAGACTCTCAAATGCACTAAGTTCCTTTCGGTGGCACGGAGCTCTCATGATTATAGCTACCGTGTCAAGAAATTTGGCATCAACATTGAGGGTTGCCATCAAGTTGAAGGTCATAAAACTATGTCAATTCTTCTTGAATATGCTCCATAGCCTCATTCTGACGGTTCTGATAGGAGAAGGCTAGGATGGTGATGATTTAAAGCACTAGGTTATATGTTAGTTTTTTTTATTATATTAGATACGTAAAAAGGAGCACATTAGGAAGTCAATTGATAAGTCAATAAAATGTTTTCTTTATTCTGTAGACAACCTTATATCTAACAGTTGCAAAGTAGGAAGTGTCAGGAACTTAGTTTTTGATAAGTGAAACCAGATAGTCGACCATATTAGAAGGTAAAAATACTTACAGCATTCGTGAAAGCGGCCAATACTTCTAATCGCTTGTAACTGAAATAAAATAATAAAAAATCGTTAAAATCTACTCTTCAGATTCTCAAGAATCTAACAACATGACATGAAGAACAATTTATATTTCAGAGAAGCGCATAAGGATATGCAAACAGCAGTAAAGCAGAAATGGACAAAACTTTGTAGAATATATACTTTAAAACATAAAAATCAGTTGTGGAACAGGGTGATTTTACAAAATAATTCCCAGTAATGAGTAAAAGTCTGTGAGAATCCCAGCTATCAGATGATCATTGCTCACTGAAGAAAATAATCTGAAAATATTTGTGTAAATCAAGCACGCTAAACCAATTTCATATTAAGTAACCTCAAATGCTTTTGGTGCATGGCCAATTAACAATTAATCAGAGTATGCATCCGATTAATAGCAATTACATGGCTACCTAGAACTTTGCTTAATTAATCAGCAACCTGATTTGATGGAGGACTGCTCATGTGGGTCCAAGTTCAAGTCCAAGTTGGATGGGTTATTGGATTTATTTATGGGTGTCACTTTATTATTTTTTTCGATGGCTAGGATTACAAATTGGTTTGAGTTAGTTGCTTTTTATTTATTCATATCCAGATATAAAGTCCTAGCTCCTTATAAAAGCTGAAGAATTCCATCAGATTTTGAGTTTTTGGGAATAAAATTTCAGAATGGTTCATAAATCTAAACTTTGTGTTTCCCTATCTCCTTCTCCATAAGCTGTGAATGCAACAGTCTTCTTCTTCAGAGAAATATGTTGCGATTACAACATTCGTCTTCGGAGAAATCAGATCAGACCACAACCATCGCCCAACCTTTAGGCAGAATTCGTGCACGAGTCCTGTTTGTACCCATTGGAGAACCCGACGGTATAACAAGCAGTCAGTCTATTGGCTGTCCACATCTAGTACAAAGCCAATTATCTGTCTTCTTCACTTTGTTTCCAGTGCCTATCGATTGTTACTTCCCCAAAGTTAGATTGTTGAAACCTCTAATACATCTTAACACTATGGTAAATTCAACTATTTAATTATTGTGATTTGTTGTGTTAGCTTCAAATTCTGAAGGTTCGCTACTTGCCGGAAGTCTTCCATATTTAGGCATTTTGAGGAGAAATGGAAAAAATTGCAAAGGAATCGAGATTAAGTCAAAGGAATTTAGGGTTTTATGGTTGACAAGAAATAGGGTTTAGTACAAATGAAGAATTTGTTGGTTCTCTGGAGGGAAACTTACAAAAATTCCAAACTGAGCTTCAGAGGAGCTCATCTCTATTATTTAGAATTTAACGTAGCAAGAACAGAGAAATTATAATAGTGTCCTTCAGTTACCGCCTCATTCAGACAAGCAGTCTCTTTTAACTAATTGTGCCAGCTGGCAAGTCTCATCCAAATAGAAATTAGGCATTTAGCTGAACTGGTTCAAATGTTCAAATGAGTAGCCAATGAGAACTGAATGAGAAAATGGAAGATCTAAACACCATTGCAATCTCTTCTCTAACTACCTCTTGCTCACTTGCCATGAATACCCAAGCTGGAGTCAAGTAACCATTTCCTCTAATAGTTATACAACTCTGGTAAGTAAATTGCAGATTATTTCTTTACTATTACTAGAGCTTAGTAATACTTCTTCTACTCTGTATGAGTCTCTGCTGCAGTCTATGTTAGGATTCATAGAATGAATCCTATCAATACTTTCCCCTTTATTTGGACCTTGTATCAAGGTCAAAATAAGGAAATTTCTTGATAAATTCTTCATATTTCTCCCAAGCAGTATCAGCCACACTACCTCCTTTCCACTGCAGCAGAATGTCTACTCTTGCTTGATTGTTTCTTTGAACCAAATTCCTCTCAAGTATTTTCTCAGGTTCAAGGATTACCTCTTCCGAATAGCATGGAACACATGGTTGCACCCTGTGCTAGCTACTAACTTCTTTTTTATCACTCTCGTATAGGTGAACTTGGATCGTTCAGTGAAAAAGGGATAAGAAGGATCCACTGGGAATGGATGGGAAGACTGGAGTAGCATCTTCATTAGCCGGAAGGAATTAGTCTCCGCTAGCGTAATTCGAAGCCGGGACATGAAAAACAGGATGAATTTGGGATTCTGCAGGAAGATTTAATTTACAAGCTGCTTGTCCCACTATAGAAATTACTTGATAAGACCCATAGATCTAGGAGATACCTTCTGGGGTATTCTTTGGACAATTGTGATCTGTCTATAAGGCTGAACTCTCAAATAGAACCCGTCTCCAACTGCAAATTCTCTGTCCACCTTATGTTTATGAGCAAACTTCTTCACCCTATCTTGGGCCAGCACTAAATTGTCCTTTAAGAGTTGAGGTAATATCTCTACTATGTGAAGTTACTGCAACCTCTGGACTCTGTACTGTAGCAGGAACATAGATTTAAATGTTGTGCCTCAAAAGTAGTAGTTTTGGTGGCAGTGTGCCTATTGGTGTTAAACCAATATTCAGCCAGAGGAAGCTGGTTATTCCACTCTTTATGTTTATGAGCACAAAAATACCTTAGATAGGCCTCAATGCGTCTATTGGTAACTTCAGACAGTCAATCATTTTGTGGATGATATGCAGTGCTCATTTTTAATTGGGTACCTTACAAAAACATGATTTAAAACTTAGATGAGTTATATAAAAAATTTATCGGAACCCAAGCCATGAATACATAAAATTAAGTAATTCTATTAAATTTCGGATTCATCAAATTCTAGATGTGGTAAGTAAATTCATCTCCAGTGAATAGCAGAAGGCCAGTTCAAAAGATAAAGTAAATAAAAGAACAACAAACCGCACATTTTGATTGGATCAATAACACTAGTACTTTACTGCGAACAAAAGCTAAAAATTAAGAACTCACCCATATGTATAAACTCCGTCAGGTTTCTTATGAGAAGCGGTCATTGCAAATAGTGAAAATGTTAAAAGGCCACAACCAAATGTCAAATGGAAGGCATCAGATACCAACCCTGAAAAAAAATTATCTAGATGAGTTGCAATATTAGGAAAAAAAAACATGCAGGGAATATGCATAGAAAATTGAAGACAAAAACATGACAATGAACTATTTTACGATTCATTTTAAATCTTTTGTGACAAAAATATGATGGCCCATACAAGTATAACTATCATCACTCATCAGTATTACATTTTAAAATATATAATTTATTCGATAAATATGTTGAGCAATGAACCAATAGAAATCCAGAACTTGCAACTTATTTATCTTGCTTGCACTTTTCTAAAAATTGGCATATGCGGCCGCCTAGGCACTATGCGGACGGTGCCCGCCCGATGCCAGCCTAGGCACCCACCTAGTGCTCCGAGACGTCCGACTATGCATATTTTGGGATTTTGTGGACAATTGCTGCAATTTTCAGCATGGTTTTTGTTTTTGTTTTTTTGGAACCGCCTAGAACTAGGCGGGCTAGCACCATGAGCCCGGAGCCAGGAGCCAGAAGCCCAGTGCCCGTCCGAGTAGTGCCCAGCGACTTTTACTACCTTGCTTGCTTGTATCTTGTTTGGAGATCCATACATTAGTAGTCACATTATGTTGTCACATTAAATGCCAAACACCTACAATTGTAGACACACCAAGGGCTGTTAAGGTTGTCCTGGCTGCACATCAGTATCTCAGCTAATGCTTGGCCATCATAAACTAGTAACCTCCAGCATTATTTAGAATAATGTTCATTTAACTCCTGCACATGAACATGTTGTTAGGCTCAGTTCTCCCTATATGGGCAAATGAACTTACCCAGCTGGTTTGAGCTAGAATTTCAACCCACATCCATCTTCCTGCTAATGTTCTCCACCAGAGTTGGTGTTATAAGAACCGGCTGCCGGACCATCTAAAATGTTTCATAGCTCATGTGCCTAGCCTAAGTGGTCTATCCTGTGTTATTTAACCCCTTTAGGTGCTTCCCGTCTGCTTAGACACTGCACTAAAAAGAGTTCAGTTTTCCCCTACGTGAGTAAAGGATTGGTTGTTGAACAACGACAAATTCATTTGGCTATATGCTTAATTATTTTTTCATTGTTTAGTTGTCAATAGTTAAACTCATTGTTTCCATAGTTAAATGTCCTTGTTGTTCGATCACTCACGTGATTTAAGTACTTCTACCATTTATTGTCTTTCAAGTTCCTATTCTCTTATCATTTCCCTTTCTGACATATGTTGTATATTTACATATTAATTTGAAAAACATTTCAATCTGCATAGCCCTATGCGAAGTGAATCACCTACTAGTGGTATGCCTATCAGCCAATCAGGAAAGTTGTTTTTGGTTGTAATATATGCAAGTCTGATTGTAATATATATAACTTTGTGAATGTTGATTATTAACAGTAGATTTTTGTTATGGCTTTCTATTTGCCATGTTTTCCCTCTTTACTTTATATTGTTTGCAACTACATGATAGTCTTTAGAATGAAGACAATTGATTTTATAGTCTCATGTCATGAACCATGTGCGATCTAAGTCCTCATAACTTTTGTTCTTAAAATTTCCTAAAACAAGGTTCATTGAGATTCTGAGAATGGCATTAACCAATTCAGTTAGAATACTACACTTTATGCGTACTAATATGATGAGTTCGCATAAAAGTGTACTAATCTAACTGAATTGAGGTGTTAACCATGATCGAGATAAATAGAACTAGATATGCGTGGTTTCCTTACCCATGTTGTAGTCAGTGTTCTTAATGACGGTTGAGACGGCCGCCTAGGCGGTAGGCGTTCTCTCTCCGCACCGCTTTTGCGGTAGGCGGTAGAGTAGGCGGCCAACAGAGATTTGGCAGCGTAGGCGGAGGTGAGGTAGCGTAAGCGGACGCCTAGGCGGAACAATACCTAACAAGATGTTGTAGCCAAAAGATTCTGCAAGCATTATGGGACTATGATTCACTTTTACCATTTTACAAAACTAAAAGTTCATAAATATTCGTTCTACAACTTAGTATGCATGGAACACCCTTAAGATATGCATATTATGCCAAAAAAACAATGGTAAAATAGTATTAAAAAAACTCCAAAATGTATCAACCGCCTAGGCGGCCTAGGCGGTAGGCGGACTCTCTCCGCCGCGCACCCGCCTACCGCCATTTAGAACCTTGGTTGTAGTCGGGGAATATCTTACGGAAAGACTGAATTGTACGATAATTGTACATGTTCTTAGTGGGTGTAGCTACAACCTCACATCAACTGGGTAGTCGTAATACATTGCTAGATGATCTTGGATTTTGCCATTTGATGAAACGACTAGTTAACCAATCAGTCGACTAATGGACCTTGTATAGACTCAGACCTACTTCCACCGTGATGTTGCGTCTAATAGGTTACACATTAGAGTTCATCCAACTAGGTCAAACCATTATCCGCCTAACAGTGTCTTTTGTCTTCTCCACAACATTGTTTATGCTATATACCCACGGACATTTCCTCTTCAGCAGGCAGTCCCGCTACCCTACTTTACAGAGAGGCTTGCACTAGCTCATCATCACCAAGAAACTTGCCGCTTAATCCGTCAAACCGCTTTGTTGGTTCCACCACCCCATTCCCCAAGTTCTTCGGACTGCAATCTTGCACCTCGTGTTGACGACGCTTCTTCTACTCACAGTCATAGTTCCCCCATTCAGCATATGTTGAAGTTATATTTATTAAAAGAAACTAGATTATGCATCTGATATGTAAACAGGGCCGGCCTTGGGATAAGCCGGACAAGACTTTGGGCTTGGGCAAACCCCCCCCCCCCCCCCCCCCCCTGCTAGGGCAACCCTCCCAGCCTCAGCATGATCCCACCAAGGGTCAAGGTCATGGATGACCACCAGGACCGGCTCACAATAAGAGTCAAGGGGTATTCCAAAATGAGCTCTATATAGGGCAACAACCCAACCCTCCGGGCCAGCCCCGTACGGAAATGGTGGATAACTCCAGTAATAAGAATGC
Organism: Iris pallida; assembly: GCA_029216955.1. Taxonomy (NCBI): domain Eukaryota; kingdom Viridiplantae; phylum Streptophyta; class Magnoliopsida; order Asparagales; family Iridaceae; genus Iris; species Iris pallida. The sequence goes on from JANAVB010025999.1 coordinate 27,786,389, forward strand.
ATAATTTATTTGGATACCGAGGAGAGGCATAAGATCCTGGCTGGGTGTCGGAAGATCAGTGGATCGAACCCAGGGGAATTATTCCTTCCATTTATAAAAAAATGGTGGAAGCTTGGGACAGTGGGCCCAAAAGGCATGCAGTGCAGCGTGCACAATATCTCGTGCGTATCGTCGGACATCTAAAAAAAATGAATGAATAATTGATTTAGATATCCTTACCTACGCGGCCAGTGAGAAGGCCGATCGTCAACTCCGTCAAGGAATAGGCAACATTTAGCGAGATCAGCAGCGCCAGCCGCTTCATCGGCCGACTACCGGACCTCGCGGCCCGAATTACCGACGTCAGCGGACTGCTCACGGCGGATAGCAACGTCCCCTTGCTTTCTCCTCCTCCTCCTCCTCCTCCTCCTAAAGTCCACAGCAGCTCGTCGTCGTCGTCGCCAGCGGCTGTTGGGGCTATGCCGATGCTGGAATCGCTCCGGGAGAGGTTCGGCCGGAAGGGAACCGAGGGCTCGGCCTGCTGCTGCCTAAACGAGGGGTTTCTCGAGAAAGCAAACCTGCGATCGCCGTAGGCTTCGGAAAGAATACTCTTCAGATCCATGGGTGAGATGTTACGTTGACGAAGAAGATGAACATGAGATGGAGGAGCCTGCAGGAATCGATCCGATCTATAAAAGTATAAGATGTGCCAAATTTCTCCTTCTCAAACACTCAGCCCCGGGTTTCTACCCAAAAGAGCCCATTTTTTGTTCACCCCCCAAAGCCCCCACACAACCCACCTAACACATGGTATAAAATTATCAAAAAGTCTTCCCAGACCGAAAGCTGGGACCCAAAAAAAAATCGTGCAACACGTGTCAGCACGGAATTGGACAAAAAAAATAAATAAAAAAACACTGTGACCCCCCTGCTAACTTCGGCCAATGAGAAACCGACACGTGGCGTCGGTTCACGTGCGATTTCTCTTGGCGGTCCGGGAAGAAGCTTTGTAAAATTATTTTGGTGGGTGAACAAAACCAATTGGGTGAATATCCCATCTAATTTTGGTGGGTGAACAAAACCACTTGGGTGAATATCCCATCTAATTTTGGTGGGTGAACAGAAATGGACTCCTACCCAAACTAGGTTTCCACAATTTAAGTTGCTACAAGGCTTCTCCAACTAGGGCTCTTGGGCCGATTTTGATCGGTCAAACCAAACCTAGATCGGATCGGACTTGACTTGGGCGTACCCGACTAGGAGTCCAGGGCGGGTTGAGAGAAAGAGAATCCAGATCCAGCCCGACCCACAACCCAAAAATTTTGAGGCTGGACTTAACAGGACTAGGTTCGGGTGAAGTCCGGACCGGTCCCGAGTTAACCCGAGTTAAATTAAAAAAAAAATCAGATATATATTGTGGGCGTTGGACTTTGGGGTAGAGTGGCTATGGGCTTGGACTTTGGGCTTTAGGCGCCTAGTTCGGACCAAATTTTCAACCGGCTCAGACATGCGCTGTGAAGCCAACCCGAAATTGAAGGTTTAGTAGATCGGGTCAGGTCAGGTCGGTTGACCGGGTCTGGATCGATCCAGCCTAGATTTGACCGGATTGTGCCTGAGCAAGGTTCCGGATTGTCCGACCCAATACACTCCTTGAGCGCTTCCATAAAAAACTTTATAAATAAGATTTTATTTCTATCTAAAATTACAAGTGAAATTTAAAAAAAAAATAAAAGGGCTCTACATAAAACAGATAGAATCTTTGTATGTCTATGTGAATATAAAAATGGGTCCCACAATATTTTTTTTATAGTTTTGTTGGGTTTGTATATGGATAAATATAGTTTTTTTTTAAGGAAAAGTAGTGAATTTATTAATCAGAGGCAACAGCCTCGTTGGCTACTAACTGAGCAATACAAAGTGGAGTCCCCATCTCATCACAGCTGATGAGATTGCTCAAAGAGAATGTAGCTAAACCATGAGCTACCATGTTACCAGCTCTACGAATAAAACCAAACTCCACAGATACCCTCATCTCGCATATCTCCTCGCGGATAGTCCTGATCAGGTCTCTGAGTCTCCAAGGGACCTGTTCGTCATCCCCTTTGAAAATCCTCTGTACAATATAAGAGTCTCCCTCTATAGTCATTTGCTCGGCTCGAACATGACTAGCAAGTATAACACCCTGGCGAACAGCAAGGATCTCCGATAGAAGAGAACGCTCAGCTCCGAAAGTGGAAATATCTTCCGAGACCTCCGATCTGGCTGCAATGCATTTACTCCTCTCATCTCTAGCCACGGCAGCAGCAGCAATGGTGGATGACGAGACTGCCCCGTCATGTTAATTTTGACGCATCCGATAGAAGGAGGCGTCCAAGAATTTTGCTGATGTAATTGACTGAGCTCTTGCAGATGTAGCATTTGAGGATTTGAAGTACCTCCATAATCTTTATACACGATATTTGCTTCATGAATAATCTTCTCAATTGTCGGATGGGAGTTATTAAATACACAGTTGCATCGCGCCTTCCAAATAGCCCACAGGATATTCACTCCTCTCCTCGCCACATCTTCGCATTCCTTGTCTATCAACCATTCCCTCAAGATTGATTTTATATCCGTGGAGCTGTTAACACGAAGGCCAATACTACAAGCGAACCAGACAGCTCTAGACAGATTACAGTGGAGAAATAGATGGTTATCGTCTTCCTCCTGCATGAGACAGAACGGACAATTGGTGTTGATACTGGGAAGTCATTTGCTAAGCACAATGAGTAAAGGGAGAGAGTTTTGAAGGAGACGCCATATGAAAATACGGACTCTGGGTGCCACGTTACCCAATTTCCAGAGCTTGTGCCAAGTTTCTTTGTTAACAACTGAATGTGACGCGCTGGGCTCTCGCCTTCTAAACTCCTCATAGAGGGATTTGGGAGTAAACCTCCCATTACTTGCTTTCGTCCAGATAAGTTCATCCGGACCTCCATCTCCCATGAGCGGAATTCTAGTGATGGCTGCCACCTCCAATGGGTGAAACAAACTCTGAATCAGAGATATGTTCCAAGTGTTAGTGTTTGTACATATGAGATCCCGCACAAGTAAGGGTCAATTGCTCGGTATCCTGCTCTCAGTAATACGAAAACCCGTCAATGATGGTATCCATGGCTCTTCAAGTATCTTCGTCCATCCTCCATTTATTCTCCAACAAATGCCATCCTTCATAAGCTGTCGAAGTTCCAGTATACTAGCCCAAGTCGGTGACGCTCGTCTTGTCTTCATGGCACTCCATATTGAGCGATTTTGCAGATACAGTCCACTGAGCAACCGAACCCATAGGAGATCGGGGTTCTCAAGAAACCTCCAAAGTAATTTCCCCACCAAGGAGTTATTCACCCATTGGAAATTCCTGATGCCAAGGCCGCCCTCTCTGGTTGGAGCGGCAATTTTCCTCCAACTGATAAAGTGCATCTTCCTCTCTTGAGTATCATGTCCCCACCAAAAGCTCCTCTGTTGTTTAGTGAGTTTGCTACACGTGTTGTTTGATAGCAAATTAGTCGACATGTAATATATAGGTATGGAACCCAGAGTTGCTTTTATGAGAGTGGTACGACCGGCATGGAAGAGTAACTTGGACTTCCATCCTTTGAGTCGAGCCGAGCATTTATCAGTGATGGTGTCATTAGAACATGCAATATGTTTCGACATCATAAGCTTATGTCCCAAATATGTATCTCCCTCCTTCATAATAGATAAATGCATCGAGGAAGCTAACAACTCCCTGTCATTTGCAGGTACTAATTTGCTAAAATGAATGTTGGATTTATCGAAATTAATCGATTGCCCCGACCACTTAGAATACGTATGGAGAATGTTACGTACTGCTTCTAATGATCCGAATGTAGCATATCCAAAGATCATGATATCATCAGCAAATAACAAATGAGAAACAGCGGGTACATACCTATTAAGCCGAACGCCTTGGAAGAGGTTGTCTCTTTCGTATTTTTTGAATAAATTGGATAGGACTTCAGAGCATAGAACATATATAAACGGCGATAAAGGGCATCCCTGTCGAATTCCTCTCACAGGGGTGATAAATCCCTCCGGTGACCCATTTAAAAGAACTGAATAAGTAGGTGATTCGATACATTTCATGATCAGATCATTAGATTTCCCTCGAATGCCTATGCTAAATAGAACTTGTTTGATGAAAGGCCACGAGAGTCGGTCATAAGCCTTCGACATGTCTAATTTCAGGGCATACAAATTTTTCCTCCTTGGTAGGTATTTCATGTTGTGTATAATTTCCTGGGCGATGATAATGTTATCTGATATTTGCCTTCCTGGAATGAAAGCATTTTGGTTAGGCGAAATCAGCATGGACAACACCGGTTTGATTCTATTTGTCAGAATTTTGGCAATAACTTTGTACGCCACATTGTATAAAGCAATTGGCCGATAATCCGCCGGCGTAGTAGGGTGGTTCTTCTTTGGGATCAAGGCAATATGAGTGTGATTCATCATTGGAGGAAGATTAGAATCCTTGAAGAAACTGTGAACCGTTCTGGTCAGATCCTCACCAAGTACCGCCCAGTATTTTTGATATACAACTGCTGGAAAACCATCGGGTCCTGGGGCCTTTAATGCACCCATGCTTTGAGTGGTTGACTTGATCTCTTCATGGTCGGGGATGACACTAATAGAGGAATTTTCATCTTTTGAAATGCAATCATTCGAAACAGGAAAAGATGGATCCATGGCCGTGGATTCATCAACACACAACATGGTTTTGAAATGATTAACAAGTGTAGTCAAAATGATATCATGATCATACACCCACCTGCCATCGGAGCATTTGATCGCTCTGATTTCATTCCGTCCTCTCCTCAAAGTGGCTCTTGTATGGAAATATTTTGTGTTGCTATCTCCTTCTCTAATCCATCGGCATCTAGATCTTTGGCACCAGTAGGCTTCTTCTATAGCTTGTAATTCCTTTGCTTCAGCATTTAACATACGCTCTTCAGCTAGCGAATCCTCCGAGACCTGTTTTGATTGAATAACACTAAGGCGATTATGAATATCAGCAAGACGGGTTTTAATATTACCAAACTTAGTACGGCCCCATTTGTGCATCATCGAAAGCGTATGTCTCAGTTTGTGACCCAATGAGGGATCCTCATGAGAGCTTGTCTCTTGCCAAGTACGTTTGAGCATGTCGGGGAATGAGTTGTCTGACATCCAGTGCGCTTCAAACCGTAATGATCGCTTTATCCTGGTTTGCTTCTTACAGGTGTTGAGGAGGATGGGTGCATGATCACTATTGATACATGGAAGAGTGGATACCGATGTATTAGGGAAGGAACAGCACCATTGTGCGGTAGCCATGGCTCTATCTAACCTTTCTCTGATGTGGTGACTCGCCCCACGTCGGTTGGACCATGTGTATGCTGGTCCGACACACCCAAGATCAATCAAACCACATTGGTCTATCATCTGCCTGAACGCATTAGTTGCACGGTGATCAAAGCCTGTCACGACCCGGTCCCAAATTGTTGGGTCGAATCGGATCATGTCTAGCCTGCACCGTTGTGAGATGGCGGCAGTAAGCTGTATCCAAATGCAGGTAATCACAACAACACAATCTATTTTGTCACAACATCTGAATTTTGAATATTTAAAATAAACTTTGTCCAACAAAAGTACAACTGAAATAAAAAACTGAATAAACTGTCTTTTATTTAACAAAAAGATAAAACATCCTCTAGAGATTAGGCTCATCAGCCCCAAGATCAACATCGTCCACGTGGAATGCTGGAAGCACGGCTGGGTAGAGCTCAGGGTCGTAATAACTACTAATCAGTAGCTCTGCATCATCAAAAGAACCTAAAAATGTTGTCTCCAGTCAGGAGGGAGCAAAGTACAATTCATGATAATCCAACAATTGAAATAATAATAGAGTTATGCACTTTTAAACAATTTGAAATAAATAGTTCTCCAGCAGTTAAAACATTGTGATGTGAATAGGCAATGAATATGACCGGATTGGATTGTACAGTTGTATCCTATTGATACGATATGGCTTATCCCCGTGTGTATGAGGTGTAAGCTAACACAGTCAGTATACTACTTTGGATGTGGTCATACTCATTACACTACTCCCCCAGTACACAACAGTCAATCAGTCAATGCTCTCAGAGAGAGTTCCGTGTTGTATCGTGGTTTAAACTTGCAATAAAATGATTACTAAATAATTGGTAAACTAACACAAATTATACTTGTCTTGATTACGACTGGATTCGATGTTGGTTCCGGGATGATACTAGTACAGTCCTCGAAACCCTACAATTGAGAATTCTTGACTTAGCACCAATATTCAATCCATATCTAGGAGTGCTAGTTACAATCTCTAGTATTTGTCCTAGTCAAATTTTAGGTTATTTACAACTCTACTTAGAGCGCGCTTATCGAGGTGAGTTACTATCTTACGAAGAAAAGTCAATTTAACTTTGTATTTGGATAAACTCGTAGTTATTGATTTACTTGGTAAAATTTTGTATTTTGTATTATATATAAAATTAATATTTTTCTTTAAATGAGAAAACGTGAATTTGCAATAAACTTGTAATTTTCTAATTATTTTATTGTGAGAAAATGATATTAAATCTTATAAAATAATTATATTATCATTTTACGTTTTATGTCAATCAACCAACCAACCAGAAATAAAATAAAAAATTTCAGTATTACAAAACCACAGATAATAAATAAAAGCTGGGCTTATGCCCTTACAAACCATTTTCACGAATTGAAATAAGAAGAAACATTGGTTAGTTCTAAAATTTATCCTACAATTTAATTACAAAATAAGATTAATAAATTAAATTAAATTAAAATATAATACGAGTCTCAGACTTGGTCCAATTGTCATAAAATAGCTAATGCCCCAACGTCCGAAATTCCCGGTTTCGTTTGCATTTAGCTAGGGCCCATTGATCGATACGGTCGTCGCCCGAAAGGTATCCAAAACCAACAAAACCAATCGAAAAACCTTTTAATAATTCTTTGCAAAGGCCGGTTTTGAAAATAGTATTTTGAAATCATTTGAGAAAAATTGGGCAGCATCTCCTTTGTAACTGGGATAACCCAATCCTGGGAAAATGCCAAAAACACAACCAATAAAATGTCCCAAACCAATCCACAAATATTTCGACCCAGACAATATCACAAAGCTAAAAACAAAACCCAGCACAATATAACCACAGAATCGTTTCGAAACGAAGTTCGGAAAGTACCAAAAAGCCACAGAATCCATTTCCGAAATGGAATTAGGAAAACCAAACCATAGAAATATTCCGCGAAACTCACAGAACGTTTCCGAAAGGATTTCGAACAATCTGAAACCAAAATCATAATAATTCTAACCGATTCCCATTGCGAAATCGGGGACCGAAATCATCATAGACTACAGAACAGAAACGAGGACAACGGAAATATACCTTGGGTTGCTCGATTAGAGCTCTCAGGTGAATAAATAGGGAAAGAAGGCGAATCCCGCGAACTCGGAACAATCCAGAACACGCGGACGGCGGGATCGAAAACACGGGAAACCACGGACAGTGGATCGGGAACGGGGTGAGCGCGAGGAGGCGCTGGATCGGAGCAAGAGCGGCCGGATCGGGCTTGGAGTCGCGCGCGCGGGTCAGCGGGCAGGGTGCTCGGGCGGAGGGGCGCTGGAGAAATGCCGGGAGGGGGCCGCACAGGGGAGCCCCGCGGGATCGGATGGCCGCGGGTGGCGCGCCGGACAGAGGAGGCGGCGGCGGCGGCGGCGGCAAGATCGGCATGGAGGTGGCGCTCGGGACCGCGGGGAGGATCGGCGGCCGAAAAAATCGCCGGACAGAGCGTGGCTAGGGCTTGTGGGAAAAATTTTGGGTGAGGAGAATGGAGAGGAGAAGGGGGCTTTTATAGGGGAAAGAAGCTTGGGGGTTTCGGAAGGGAAAGAGGCGGCGGTTTCACGCGGGGAGGGGAGGAGCTCGGCCGAGCAAACGTTGAGAAGGAAATGAAAAGTTTCCATTCTCCAGAATTAGAAAATTGATAGAGAGAGAGAAAGTGAATTAAAGTTTGAAAGTTGTAATAAATATATTAATGAAAGTTTTATAGAAATTGATATGAATATCTTTTCTTAATAGGATAATAAAATACTAATGGATTTTATTGATTAATTTCGGAAAAACGAATTTGGGTTCGAGACGGGTTTAAGTCAGGCTTGGGACAGGTCAGGACCAACATTCAAAATTCCAGGATTAAAATATTTTTCTAAAATATGGTTTTTTTCAAAACAAAATGATAATAATTAATTAACAACAATTTATAAAATGAAATTTTACGGGTTTTGACTAAACTCTAAAATTCCAAAAATAATAATTTTTTTTCAAAAATACAATTTTTCTAAATTAACAACTAATAATAATTTATACTAATAATTAGCTAATTAAATTATTTAATTAATTAACTAAAATTTTTTGGATTTTACAACCTTCCCTCCTTAAGAAATTTCGTCCTCTAAATTAAAGCATAGGGTTAGGAGTTACCTCAGGTCTCAAATAAATACGGATACTGCTCCCGCATCTCATCTTTTCGCTCCCAGCTAGACTCGCCTGGGGAATTGTCGCCACATAACTCTGACTATGGGCGTCACCGAGTTCCTGGTTCTCTTCTCGCCTCTGTCTAAAATTGCTATTGGCTTCTCTAGCACTGTGAGGCTTGGTCCAATCTTCAGCTCCGAATGGTCCAGAATGTGATTCGGATCCGAGATGTAGCGTCTGAGATGTGAAACGTGGAAGACGTTGTGCACGCCTTCAAGATTAGATGGTAGAGCTAATCGGTACGCTACTTTTCCAATTCGGTTCAAAACTTCGAATGGGCCAATGTACCTGGGGCTCAGCTTTCCTGCTCTGCCAAATCTGATAGTTCCTCGGGTAGGGGATATCTTCACAAACACACCGTCTCCTTCTTCGAACTCCAATGGTCGACGACTGTTATCAGTCCAATGTTTCTGCCTGTCCTGAGCAATCCTGAGTTTGTCTCTAATCACCTTCACCTTCTCTGCTGCGTCAGTCACCATCTCTGATCCCAGCAGTACTCTTTCTCCTACGTCATCCCATGCAAGTGGAGTACGACAACGACATCCATAGAGTGCTTCGAACGGTGTCATACCGATGTTGGCTTAGTAGCTGTTGTTGTAAGAGAACTCTACTAAGTGTAAGTGGTCTTCCCAAGACCCTCCAAATTCCAAGACGCAAGATCTCAGCATGTCTTCTAGCGTCTAGATGGTCCTCTCCGATTGTCCGTCAATTTGGGGATGATAGGCGGTGCTGAACTTCAATTGTGTTCCCAAACTGTCATGCAAACTCTTCCAAAAGTGAGAGGTAAATCTAGTATCTCTGTCAGATACGATACTTACCGAAACTCCATGAATCCGGTAGATATGTTGCATGTACAGTGCTGCCAACTTCTCGGTGGATAGACCAACCTTGAAGGGGATAAAGTGAGCTGACTTCGTCAGTCGGTCCACAATAACCCAAATGGCATCCTTTCCTCCTTGGGATCGAAGCAGTCCCGACACAAAATTCATCGTTATGTGTTCCCATTTCCACTCCGGGATGTCCAGCGGCTGCAACAATCCTGCTGGTCTCTGTCTGCTGGCTTTCACTTGTTGACAAATCAAGCATCTAGCTGTAAATCTGGATACGTCCTTCTTCATTCCATACCACCATACAATGGTACGCATATCCCGGTACATCTTGTTAGCTCCAGGATGTATGAAATACTGCGACTGGTACGCTTCTTGCATCATCTCATTCCTCAAATCGCCAGATGGTACACACAGCCTCGTACCATTCTTCAATGCTCCGTCACTGGCGATAGAGAATCCTTCAAGTATTCCTGCCAATACTTGATCTCTGAGTTTGCAAAGTGCCTCATCTTGAAATTGCATCTCCTTGATTTTATCTACCAGACTCGAGCTTACTTGCAACTGCATCATGGTTGAGTCAGCTCCAGGTAAAATAGCTTCTCGCCCCAGTTCCTTCATCTTTTTCTCAGGCAGTACAATCTCCAGACCAAGCTTCTCTATGTCCTCCAACAAGTGTCGTTCCTTAGTTAATAACATCGCCACTGGGTATCGACTAAGTGCATCTGCAACCATATTAGCCTTACCCGGATGGTACTGCAAGTCGATGTCGAAATCTTTTATCAGCTCCAGCCATCGCCTCTGTCGCATGTTCAGCTTCTTCTGAGTGAAAACATATTTCAGACTTTTGTAGTCTGTAAATATTTCCACTCTCTCTCCATAGAGATAATGCTTCCATAGTTTCAAAGCAAAGATGACTGCAGCAAGCTCCAGATCATGTGTGGGATAGTTTTTCTCATGAGTCCGTAATTGTCTAGATGCGTAAGCAATCACTTTCCCATGTTGTTGAAGAACGTAATCCAGTCCTTTTCCAGAGGCATCACTGTATATTGAGAAACCTCCGGTACCTGCGGGTAGCGCAAGTATCGGTGCTGTTGTAAGTCTCTTCTTCAGTTTCTCAAACGATGCCTGGCAAGCTTCCGTCCAGATGAACTCTTCATTCTTCCGAGTGAGCTTCGTCATTGGTTCAGCAATCCTGGCGAAATCCTTCACAAACTTTCGGTAGTAGCCAGCCAAGCCCAAGAAACTTCTGATTTCAGCAACTGAGCTTGGGGTAGACCACTTCTCAACAACAGCTATCTTCTTAGGATCCACCGAAATTCCTTCTTATGTGACAACATGGCCAAGAAAATCCACCTTGTCTAGAAAGAATTCACATTTGGATAGCTTACCATATAGCTTCTCCTTCCTCAAAGTTCCCAGAACTTTCCTGAGGTGCTCTTCATGTCTTCTTCGGTCTTCGAGTAGATCAGAATGTCATCGATGAAGACAACAACAAACTGATCTAGGTATTCATGAAAAATCTTGTTCATGAGATTCATGAATACCGCAGGAGCATTCGTCAGTCCAAACGGCATGACCAAGAATTCAAACTGCCCATACTTGGTGTTGAACGCCGTCTTTGGAATATCCTCCTTCCTGACCTTGATTTGATGGTAGCCAGATCGAAGGTCTATTTTCGAGAACACCTTAGCTCCACTGAGTTGATCAAACAGGTCATCGATTCGGGACAAAGGATACTTGTTCTTGATGGTGATGTTGTTCAGCGCCCGGTAGTCGATGCACATCCGCACAGTCCCGTCCTTCTTGGGTACGAACAAGACATGTGCTCCCCAGGGTGAAGCTCCATCGCTGATAAATTCAAGTGCCTTCAACTCATTGATCTGGTCCTTCATTTCCTTGGCCTCCTTAGGGTTGACTCTATAGCATCCCCGAGAAATAGGAGCAGAGCCGGAAACTAGGTCGATGTTGAATTCTACATCTCTATCTGGGGGTAATCCTGGAAGACATTCATGAATTCTTCTATGATAGGGTGAGGAGGTCCAGGTTCTTCGGTGATAGAGGAGTAAGTAATACCCTCCATATCTTCCGGAGCTCGAGAGATTTCCAACTCCGGCTCTCCAGGTGGGCTGAAGATTACACATCCTCCGTAACAATCTATCAGCGCATGCTGCTTACTTAACCAGTCCATTCCTAGGACTACATCATAGTTAGGTAAGGACATCACAAGTAAGGGTGCTAAGAAGTTATGTCCAGATATTATTATAGGACAGTTACAGGTCTCAGTGATGGATATGGGTCCACCACCAGTCATAATTCTACATATCTTCTTGCTAAATCCCGTAACTAGGTGGTGTGCAGTGATGAATTTTGTTGATATGAAACTATGTGATGCACCCGAATCAAATAATGCTAAAGCAGGATGTGAATGCACATAAATGAAACCTGCAATGACATCAGCGGTAGGTTCCTGTTCTGGCTCTTGTTCCTCTGCTGTTAGGGTAAAAGCTCACCCAGTCTTTTGTTGATGTTGCCCAAACTGTTGTTGCTGAGTGGGTAGAGGACCTTTCTGTTGAGTTGCTCCAGTCCGGTGGACTGACGAGGGGCAGTCCTTCACTTGGTGGGTGGCAGACCCACAGACTAGGCAGTGTCCTAGCCTCTTCCTGTAGATGTTCGACTGATGCCCTGGCCTATTGCAGAAATCGCAGACAGGAATCTGCTTCTGAGGCGCTGTCATTGGTCCTCGCCTGATGATGCTGCTGCTAGTGGTGTGTCACGACCCGCACCCGCTTTTCGGATGCGAGCTCGTGAGCAAGCCATCTACGTATCGATCGGACTCGAGCCCGACTCGAGTACGTATAAGCTGTCAAGGTCATGGTATCATGTCTAATCTAAACTATATCTCAATCCACATGAATCATATAAACAAGAATGAACAAATATGGATCATGGTCTGCAGCCCATTAGCATATTGTCCGATTAGACTCCAAGAATAATATGAGTCTATAAAGTAAGCAGAGTATATCATAGTATGGAATAATAAGCACGAGAAGATAATAAAAAAATAATACAAACAAATACCTGTATCATGCATCGCAAATCCTCTACCATCCCGCTCTGCTAACTAACTCCATGCAATCGCTAAACCTGAAGAGATCATCAGGTCCTCAGAGGACTAGCAAGATACATAATATACAAGCCAACATGTAACAGTACAAATGTACAAAGAAGTAAGGGACAATCAAGGGCATCCAACGAGACAAAATGAACCAAGACACAAGATCTAAACACAAGGATCCTAAGACACTGGCATGCCATACTAGAACTGGCTAATAGGTCAAAGCTATAGACCGCAGTCAAGCCAAGTACTCACAATCTATAGTGTCTCAATCGTTGTCAAGGCGAGTACACACAACCAAGACGGTAGCCAATCCTAGTATAAAATCCTATAGACCGTAGTCAAGGTAAGTACTCACAATCTATAGAATGTCAAAGTCAAATCCCACTCAAGTCATGTCAAGTCAAGTCAAGTCAAGTTATAATCAAGTCGAAAAAATCGTGGTGTGGGACTAGACGACTCTATCAAGCAATACGTATGAGACTAGCATAGTGTAACAGATAGAAATGTCATCACAGAAGGAAACAAGAATGTGTAGACAACTAGAATCATGTAAAGTGAAACTATAACAAAAAAAGTGCACTAGACATGAAATAAAGCAATCACGAATATAAGCAAAAGAACCGCAGCGAGATGATGAACATGCATATAAATTATACTGTACAAGTTGGCAAGGTATACTTGCCTGGGGGTTGCACGGAGAACCAACAATGTATCGCCAATCACAAGTCAGAAGGTCCAAGTCATCCCAACTGTCTCCGAAAGCTGAAATAAACGTTACCAACATTCTCAGAATAGTTAAATTAGCTAGAATTGCCTGTCCTTAAGTCCAATTCTGGACACAGAGGGAAAACGGTAATTTCGGGCAAAAACGATGTCCGCCGTTGGACCCGCTTTGTACCAAAAAATGTGCCAGAGTCAATGGTCTCTAAAGTTGTCAAACTACATGTCTACGAATCCGATTTTCCGATATGAAACCAACTGTATATCAAAAGTTGGATTCCGGCGGACCGTGCACAAAATCATCCGTCGAGTCGGACCGTGGGGCCCGCAAAACGACGATTTTATCAACTGTCTCAGAATCGGACCAAACTTGGCATACAGGACCAGAAAAATGATACGGTCCTGTTGGCGTAAGTTTCGTCTCAATCTGACGAGCGTGCACAAAGTAATTGAGAAATTTGCAAAGTACATGATACGGTAAATTTTGACGGATACGCATCAAATTCGTCGCGCACACGCGACCAATTTGAATTCCGTCAAAGCCCACACGACCACGAAGCCGTTACGCAGCTTTCGATGCTTACAGGTACGACCACGTCGCCCGGATTGGCGGAACGCACGTCGTGTGGATGAGTTTTATTGAATTTTCAGTTTTCGAAAATGGGTTTTTCCAGGATTTTGGAATCAATTATCTCTCCATATATTAGATGAAAAATAAATCTACAAGAAAGGTCTTGATCTCCTATAGGTTGGCTATAAATTTGTTCAAATCAATTCTTGAATCGATCTACGGATTGGCGAGAAATTGCCTTCCAAATTAGGGTCTGTGAACAGTTCATCCTCTGTTTATGAACAGATTTTTCTCGATGTTGGGTTCAATTTCTCGACCAAAATATTACTCCTCGTCGTAAACTAATACATGGATTGGGAAGAGGGTAATATTGGGTTCACGTAGGATTTTTTGGAATCGAAATCGGTGAACGGGATGCGTAGGAAATCGGTTGTGAATATGGTACCTGCTATGAATGCTCTGTTACTGCTGCTGCCTACACGTTGTTGTTGCGCGCGGTTTTCCCCGACGTTTGGCCGACGGTCGGCCACCACGGCGACGCGGTGGCTGCGCGCGCGCGGCGGAGGAGCGCGCGTGGGTGGCGGCGCGGGAATTAGGGTTTTTGGGGTTTGTCGATCTCTTCCTCTCTTGTTATATAGCTCGGGTTGGGGCGCTCGAACAAAAAGAGCATAAGCTAGGTTATGCTCGGTTCGAGCTATGCGGGGGTTCTCAGTTAGGCTGGGTTTCGCTCAGCTGTGAGCTGGGCTCATTTGCTTTGTTCTTTTTTTTTAATTTCTCTTTCTTTTCTTTTTCTTTTACTACTTCTTTTATTAGTAATTAATATATAAATACATTCACATATATTTACATATATACACATGCATATATGTATACATAATACTTTATACGTTTATATACATACGCACTTATTACCATATATATTTATATATACACACAAATACATATGTATATTTATATATAAATACACATAAACACCTATATATAATATATATATTCACACACATATATATACATCTACGATATATATTTATATATACACATATATATACTTTATACCCACACACGTATATATATGTATATACATACACATATACCCTATATATACACACATATATAAAATCCTATGTATATACATATATATATTCACAAACATATAACAAAATAATATCTATATACGCACATATATATCTATATACGCACACACACACACACACACACACACACACACACACACACACACACACACACACACACATATATATATATATATATATATTCATACACACATAACCAATTAATAATAATAATATTTAATAATAACCTCAATAATATAATAATGATAATAACCCTATTAACACTGAAATTTAACCAATAATATATTGCGGTGCACTTATCAACCACCCCATTTATTTGGCTCCAGAATTCGTACAATATTCCATAGGCTATTTAATATTAATAATACCTATATTCTATCCATAAAAATATTTAGAAATTAATTTTCAATTCCTAAAAATATGTACGAAATATTCGCACTTACCAAACATGTCTACAAGGCCGTATTTGGTCTCACTACATGCCTACATGGACTTGGATATCTGGATAGGTTCGGTACAACCGGGTTCCCTAAACTTCAATAATATAATTAAATAATAAATAAAATCTTCGGTGCGGGTTACGTCGCAACTTGGCATGGTTTTCCTAGTTAGGATACTCCTAAGGCTTTGCATTCTCCTACCATGGCTAAACACTAGTCAAAGCACGCTACTGCACTATCCGTGCCATGCTTCCTAGTTGTCTTGTACTTCAAAGCGCAACCATGGCTAAAGTCATCCATCGTAATAATTATGTAACTAATTATTTAAAAAAAAACAAATTAAAAAAATCACTATTAAATCAGATAAAGGAATAAATAAATATTTCCAAAAATATTTTCGGGAAGGGAAGCTACAAATCTACCCACCTTAAAAATAATTTCGTCCTCGAAATTCTAATTCATAACTATGCCTTAAAATCAAAGTCTACTATCACTTTAATCCCCTCAAAATTAATTTCTCTAAAAATATTTCATGGCATTCTTTAGTCATGTTATACTCCGAGTACTCGAGGACTTCTACCCACCTTTGGTCATACTACTCCTCAAAATACGGTCACTAAAGTCTTATAATATTCTAACTACTGGCTAACAGTCCTACCAAGAATAACTAGGACACATGGTATCTATAATCCCTCCTATCTATAAACAATCAAAACTCAATAATCATGCAATATTTATACTATAATTTAAGAATTTCTGATAAATTCTAAGCAGCACGATTGTTCGTCACCTCGAAATAGGAGGGACGAGAAATAATAGTACGGAAAGCAAGGGAGTATAATCGAGAACAAATATGGAGTTTTCAAGGACGTGGAGAATTTCTAGGAGAATTTTCAAGGCAGAGTGGATTGAGATTTCTAAGGTTCAGTCAAGTCGCAGGCTCGTACCAGTACAGTTACGTAACCGGTACGATATGCTCTGACCTGCATGGGCCACCACAAAAACTTGTCATGACCCGTACCCGCTTTTCGGACGCGAGCTCGTGAGCAAGCCAGCTACGTATCGAGTGGACTCCAGCCCGACTCGAGTACGTATAAGCTGTCAAGGTCATGGTATCATGTCTAATCTAAACTATATCTCAATCCACATGAATCATATAAACAAAAATGAACAAATATGGGTCATGGTCTGCAGTCCATTAGCATATTGTCCGATTAAACTCCAAGAATAATATGAGTCTATAAAGTAAGCAGAGTATATCATGGTATGGAATAATAAGCACGAGAAGATAATAAAGAAATAACACAAACAAATACCTGTATCATGCATCGCAAATCCTCTACCATCCCGCTCTGCTAACTAACTCCATGCAATCGCTAAACCTGAAGAGATCATCAGGTCCTCAGAGGACTAGCAAGATACATAATATACAAGCCAACATGTAACAGTACAAATGTACAAAGAAGTAAGGGACAATCAAGGGCATCTAACGAGACAAAATGAACCAAGACACAAGATCTAAACACAAGGATCCTAAGACACTGGCATGCCATACTAGAACTGGCTAATAGGTAAAAGCTATAGACCGCAGTCAAGGCAAGTACTCACAATCTATAGTGTCTCAATCGCTATCAAGGCAAGTACACACAACCAAGATGGTAGCCAATCCTAGTATAAAATCCTATAGACCGTAGTCAAGGTAAGTACTCACAATCTATAGAATGTCAAAGTCAAATCCCACTCAAGTCATGTCAAGTCAAGTCAAGTCAAGTTATAATCAAGTCGAGAAAATCGTGGTGTGGGACTAAACGACTCTATCAAACAATACGTATGAGACTAGCATAGTGTAACAGATAGAAATGTCATCACAGAAGGGAACAAGAATGTGCAGACAACTATAATCATGTAAAGTGAAACTATATCAAGAAAAGTGCACTAGACATGAAATAAAGCAATCACGAATGTAAGCAAAAGAACCACAGTGAGATGATGAACATGCATATAAATTATACTGTACAAGTTGGCAAGGTATACTTGCCTGGGGGTTGCACGGAGAACCAACAATGTATCGCCAATCACAAGTCAGAAGGTCAAAGTCATCCCAACTGTCTCCGAAAGCTGAAATAAACGTTACCAACATTCTCAGAATAGTCAAATTAGCTAGGATTGCCTGTCCTTAAGTCCAATTCTGGACACAGAGGCAACACGGTAATTTCGGGCAAAAACGATGTCTACCGTTGGACCCGCTTTGTACCGAAAAACGTGCCAGAGTCAATGGTCTCTAAAGTCGTCAAACTATATGTCTACGAATCCGGTTTTTCGATACGAACCCAACCGTATGTCCAAAGTTGGATTTCGGCGGACCGTGCACAAAATCACCCGTCGAGTCGGACCGTGGGGCCTACAAAACGGCAATTTTGTCAACTGTCTCAGAATCGGACCAAACTTAGCATACAGGACCAGAAAAATAATACGGTCCTGTTGGTGCAAGTTTCGTCTCGATCTGACGAGCATGCACAAAGTAATTGAGAAATTTGTAAAGTGCACGATACGGTGAATTTCGACGGATACGTATCAAATTCGTCGTGCACACGCGACCAATTTGAATTCCGTCAAAGCCCACACGACCACGAAGCCGTTACACAGCTTTCGATGCTTACGGTGTGCGACAATGTCGCCCGGATTGGCGGGACGCACGTCGTGTGGATGAGTTTTATTGAATTTTCAGTTTTCGAAAACGGGTTTTTCCAGGATTTTGGAATCAATTATCTCTCCATATATTAGATAAAAAATAAATCTACAAGAAAGGTCTTGATCTCCTATAGGTTGGCTATAAATCTGTTCAAATCGATTCTTGAATCGATCTACGGATTGGCGAGAAATCGCCTTCCAAATTAGGGTCTGTGAACAGTTCATCCTCTGTTTATGAACAGATTTTTCTCAATGTTGGGTTCGATTTCTCGACCAATATATTACTCCTCGTCGTAAACTAATACATGGATTGGGAAGAGGGTTATATTGGGTTCACGTAGGATTTTTCGGAATCGAAATCGGTGAACGGGATGCGTAGGAAATCGGTTGTAAATATGGTACCTGCTATGAATGCTCTGTTACTGCTGCTGCCTACGTGCTGCTGTTGCGCACGGTTTCCCTCGGCGTTTGGCCGGCGGTCGGCCACCACGGCGGCGCGGTGGCTGCGCGCGCGCGCGCGGCGGAGGAGCGCGGATGGATGGCGGCGCGGGAATTAGGGTTTTTGGGGTTTATCGATCTCTTCCTCTCTTGTTATATAGCTCGGGTTGGGGCGCTCGAACAAAGAGAGCAGTAAGCTAGGTTATGCTCGGTTCAAGCTCTGCGGGGGTTCTCAGTTGGGCCGGGTTTCGCTCCGCTGTGAGCTGGGCTCATTTGCTTTGTTCTTTTTTTATTTCTTTTTCTTTTACTACTTCTTTTATTAGTAATTAATATATAAATACATTCACATATATTTACATATATACACATGCATATATGTATACATAATACTTTATACGTTTATATACATACGCACTTATTACCATATATATTTATATATACACACAAATACATATGTATATTTATATATAAATACACATAAACACCTATATATAATATATATTCACACACATACATATACATCTACGATATATATTTATATATACATATATATATACTTTATACCCACACACGTATATATATGTATATACATACACATATACCCTATATATATACACATATATAAAATCCTATGTATATACATATATATTCACAAACATATAACAAAATAATATCTATATACGCACATATATATCTATATATATACATATATATTTATACACACATAACCAATTAATAATAATAATATTTAATAATAACCTCAATAACATAATAATAATAACCCTATTAACACTGAAATTTAACCAATAATATATTGCGGTGCACTTATCAACCACCCCATTTATTTGGCTCCAGAATTCGTACAATATTCCATAGGGTATTTAATATTAATAATACCTATATTCTATCCATAACAAATATTTAGAAATTAATTTCCAATTCCTAAAAATATGTACGAAATATTCGCACTTACCAAACATGTCTACAAGGTCGTATTTGGTCTCACTACATGCCTACATGGACTTGGATATCTGGATAGGTTCGGTACAACCGGGTTCCCTAAACTTCAATAATATAATTAAATAATAAATAAAATCTTCGGTGCGGGTTACGTCGCAACTTGGCATGGTTTTCCTAGTTAGTATACTCCTAAGGCTTTACATTCCCCTACCATGGCTAAACACTAGTCAAAGCACGCTACTGCACTATCCGTGTCACGACCCGCACCCTAGAGTAAGGGCACGAGAAGTGGGTACGTCCAGCCTACGCCGCAGTGTCGGCGGTAGAACGCTGTCCTAGGTCAATCATCTAACAATATAAAGGTACCTGTACAGTTTATACTCTCCGAATGGAGGTGACAAACAGAATACAATCTCAATCACATCTAGGTAGAAAAATGAAAGATAGATAGATAGACAGTAACTCAAAGAGAACAGTAGAATAGATGAAATAAGTCTAAGTGTCTAGGATACATAACATCCAGAATGTCAACTCATAATACAATAAGTCTAAGAGTCTATATATCTCAACATCTCAAAATACAACTCAGACGTGAGACAAAAAGATAATACAGAAAAGACTGTCTAAATAAGCTAGCCTAGACTACTGGGGCAACATCCTCAGCTGCAGGTGGATCCTACTGAGGGTCCACAACATAAGTATCATCTAGTCCTGCTCCATAATGGGTAGACACCAGGGCCTCATCCTTATCTTCTGTAATATTTTCAACATGTCCAGTCAGGACAGGAACGAGCACAATACATCTCACGCAGTGCATAGTATGATAGGAAATATAAAGCATACAATAGAGTAAAATACAGGAACTGCTGAAGGAAGATACATGTAGTAAAAGAGATAGCTGTAAAGGAAATATCTACTGTATATAGAGAACTGTAAGTGGCTAGTGATGTAGAGTACAAGATAGGCATGTGAATGGCTAGAATTTATACATGATTACACTACTGAGTTTGCACATGATTACACTACTTTGGAATTATTCACATGTCCACTTCTACTCCCCCGTTTCCCCAATCAATACACAAGGATCCATTCATGTTACGTTAAGATTCGTGATAAGCCCATAATTGGGTGATACGTGAGTGATTCATGAAGATTCATGAAGGCTCGGTGATCATGAGAGTACATGAGTCACTAGCTGATACATGAAGATACATGATAATAGAAGCATGAGATACATGATGTAAGTGAAACACATGTGACAAAAGTATCTGATGCTCCCGAGGGGGATAATATTTCATGAAAAGATCCATATAGTACCAATCTGTGATAACAATCGTGTCAGCATCAAGTAAAGTAATCTAGAGCAAGAATATAAATCCTGGCAAATATGAAACGGTCAGAGAATGTACTCGCCTGATAACTGAATGTCTGAAGAGGATATACTGCCTGAGGAGAGGTGTATGGCTCCTAATCAGAGCAATACAAGTCACAATGTATCCACAATGGTAAAAATAGAGTATAGAATACATACTACATGATTCTAGGTCAATCTGGTCAAAAGTCAACTCTTGGTCAACTCAACAGTCAAACTAGGTCACAGAAAGCCACACTAGGTCACAGGAAGTCATACTAAGTCAAATAAGGTCAAACAAGGTCAACAAGTCTAATCTAGGTTGAAGTCAACCCTTGGTCATCATTCTAGCCAAACTAGCCAAATACTAGTCAACATGATCAATCTAGGTCGAGTCTAGGTCAGACTTAGACTAACTAATGTTTTGGGTCAAACAAAGACTAGTCAGCAAGGTAATTAGGTCAATGGTCAACCATCTAAGTCAATACCACAAGGTTAAGGTATAACCAATACCTATACAAGTATACCACATATAAATACATATATATATATAATACCAACCTTAATCCTATATTCAAGCTAATCCTATATTCCAATCTCAAGTCATGACTCGACTCTAAGTATCTAACTTAATCCCATACATATCTTAATCTACATAGGTCTTTCCACAAAACCCAAGTCACAATAATATACTCATATATAGGTCAAACCTAAACCAACTAGTTAATAGCCTAGGATTTAGTCAAAACTTAGTCAACAAGTCCTCTTAAGTCTATCCAAGCCATTTCTAGGTCAATTAGGTCATGGTTGACCTATAGTTGACTTTGGTCAACAATGGTCAATTATCTAGTCAAATTAGGTCTACTAGTCAAGTTAGGTCAAACATGGTCAAACTAGTTAAACTAGTCATTTTAGGTTAATCCTAGTCAATTCTAGGTTAATTAGGTCAAGTTTTGACCTAAGGTTGACTTTGGTCAACTCTAGTCAACAAGGGTCAACTAGTTAGGTCATGGGTCATTAGGTCAATTGGGTTTAGCCCTAATGGCCATAGGCTAATTTCTAGGTCAATACCCATAGGTTCACATATAACTATCTATGGGTAAACCTATATCTATGTAATATATATTCATAGCCCTCTATATACAAATCAATATATATATGTATAACTAGTCATATATATTATAATATATATATATATATATACATATACTTATACATATATATAACTTATATATATATATAGTGAGAGGGGAAAATAGAGAGAGGGATGTGAGAGAGTGAGAGAGATAGAGAGTAAACAAGAGAGAGAGATATGGGTGTGTGTGACAGGGGGGTGTCCTGAAATCTCAGGAACTGAGATTTGGGCTCACAACACACACACACATTACACATATACACACACCTATCTATATACCTACATATACACACATATATACACTCACCTACACATACACATATACCCACACACTCATATACATATATACATATATATACAATATATACACACATAAATATACATATATATATACATAAAAATCAATTCGAAATTGGGTTTTAAAAAATTGGAAAGAACAGAACACTGTTCATTACTGAACATAGTGTAGGTAACGGGAGGGAAAACCAAAATCGACACACAAAACCGAGCTAAGGCTCGAACCTAAAGGTTGGTAAGTGATGCCCCAAGTGTCCTCTAGTGTCTAGGGGGTCTGACACGACACCACGACACGAAATAATGTGTCCAATCACTCAAAAACCCAATCGGTAAATCCTGATACGCACACGCGTACACAGCGTCGTGCACGCGTTCCTCACGCTCGTGGACACACCACGAGACACGACACGTCTCGTGGTCATGCACACATGTAGCCCACACATAGGGCTACACGATCCGCATACTGATACGCATCCACGACACTCCTGGACACGATACGAAACCCGTATCAGTCGTGAAAAACACGACTGATACACACGTTCAGACCGCGTCGTGCACGCGATTGCACGTCTCATGCTCGTGACACAGGACACGACACATCTCGTGGTCGTGTCCTCGTGTTCGCCACTTGAAGGGCTACACGCTCGTGTCACCACGAGGTGTCCTCGACTCGTGTCCACGCGACACGAAGGCCGTGTCTAAGTCGAATTTTCGACTGAAACGCATGCGTGCACAGTAGTGCATGTCCAGTGCGAGTGAGATTTCTCATTCGACACGACACGAGAAGTTGTGAGATTTTGGGGGCATGTTCGCAGACATTGCCCCCTCGTGTCCACCAATTTTGGCGTGTCCACGTGCTCTGTGCAGTGAGCACGAAGGGTGTGGTAGCAGGGCATGCACGCGTGTGCTCGTGCAGTGGGTTCGTGTCCATTTTGGACACGGACACAGCACGAAAACGTGCTCAGTCCACTTGGGTTGTAACCTACAAGTCTAGGGCTACACAAAAATGTAATTTGTTTTAGAAAAACACAAAAACCAATCCTTTGTGGCATTTCATCAAACAAGGGTTTATAGCCTAGGATACGTGTCCGATACGGACACCAAACCAACTCTAATTTTCACCAAACTTGACCCACAGTTATGGTAGTCCTATATGCATGCATTTATGAAGAAAAATCAGAATATTAACTAGGTTTGAGGGCATTTACCTATTTGTGCAATTCCAAGGAAAAAATCAATAAAGAGGGGGTATGTGTCCTTCAACTTGGTGATGTCCAAAGCTCATAAATCCTTGCTAGCAAGCCCTAACTAGTATCCTCTAGTGTAGGGGAGTCCAATACAAAAGACTAGACCCAATTTGGATCAAAAATGATCAAGTTATGGTTTTGTGAGGGAATGGGAATTTCTAGGTTTTTAATTCATGTAAAATGATCATGAATGAGTGTGATGGGGTTATATAGGAAGGGGGGTAGTGTTTGGCTGCCATGGGGGTAGGGGAGAGTGTCCTACCACCTTGCAAACTTAGCCCCTAAGTCTTTGACTAAGGGGTTAGATATTTAGGTTCTAAAATATCTAAAAAGTAAAATATCTAGATATTTATCTAACTAGATATTTATACATAAAGCTAATATCTAACATTAGTCTTCTAGGTTAGTTGCTAACCCCTAGATTAGGCTAAACTAGGTTAGGGACTAACATGACACTAATCAATAATTAGACAATAATAAAAACACATAAATACAAATAATTTCAAATAAATCCTAAAAAATTACCAAAATACCCTTTAGGCTAAAAAGCCCTAATTTGATGTTCTAAACCTATGGCTAGGCTCATATGATCATGGTTAGTCTCTAGGTTATGAAATCTCTAGGGTTTACACTAGGGTTATAATAGTAAGTCACAAAGTCATAAGTCATGACTTAGAAAATGGTTTTAACTAACTAAAAATCACCAAAAATCATATCATGACTATAATACCATTAATAAATAATAAAAATAATAATTTTTCAAAAATACCCTAATTTCAGAAAACTGGGTGTTACAATCCGTGCCATGCTTCCTAGTTGTCTTGTACTTCAAAGCGCAACCATGGCTAAAGTCATCCATCGTAATAATTATCTAACTAATTATTTAAAAAAACAAATTAAAAAAATCACTATTAAATCAGATAAAGGAATAAATAAATATTTCCAAAAATATTTTCGGGAAGGGAAGCTACATGGTGAGAAGGCATGTTGTTATTGTTGTGGTTGAGCCTCTTCTGGTTATTCTGAAAGTTGCTAGTTCCAGAATACTCCCTCTTTGAACGAGCAGGCTGACTCTTCTCTATATCCCGATCTCGAATTAGGATCCTCTCATACGTCTTGGCGCCGTCTGCGATCACAGGAGTGCGAATCTCTTCCCCCAGTCCATACCTGAATCTTTCAGCATGATTGACGAGATCAGCAACCAAGTTCTTGGCAAAGCGATTAAGTTGACCAAACTCGGCCGCATATTCGCCAACAGTCATGTTCCCTTGCTTCAGGTTCTGGAACTGTCTTTCCATCTCCCGCAACTCTGATGTTGGGAAGAACTTCCTTCGGAACAATCTCTTGAAAGTATTCCAGTCCAGCTGCTTGTCCTGGAGTCGGGGTTCATTCCGATACCAGGTGCTGGCTATATCTAACAGCTGGAGTCCCACAGCTTCAACTTGAAGATCATCAGGAAGTCGAGCAATGCTGAGGAGACGT
The DNA here is from genome assembly GCA_029216955.1 of Iris pallida. Classification (NCBI taxonomy): domain Eukaryota; kingdom Viridiplantae; phylum Streptophyta; class Magnoliopsida; order Asparagales; family Iridaceae; genus Iris; species Iris pallida. The sequence goes on from JANAVB010025999.1 coordinate 27,811,378, forward strand.
TCCATGCTGTCGAGCCATTCGTCAGCATAAATGATTCCCTCGGTTCCTTTGAAAGGTCGAGGGCCCAGCTTCTTGAATTTCTCGATATCACCGACTTTTGCCGGCCTTGGTTCATATTGGGCTGCTTCTCCTCACTCCAGTGCAACCATAGCCACTGTAACGCCCCAGTCCCAAATACTTGAGACTAGGTACGTATCATGCCAGCTGTATACATACGAGTAAATATACGGCTCGTATGTATACATAAGCTGTAAAATGTAGAAAGCCAAGACACTAAATCACATCCACAAAGATAAATGATAATATAAAAGCAACTTTTGAGTTTATCATGTGTACAATCGTTGGGCGGAGACAAAGTCCACTACCAACTAATTTAAATAGAGAGAAAATATACAAAGAAAGTGATTGATCGAGCGAAGCAAATGACGAGTCCAAAAGCAATCATCACGAAGGGTAGAGCGCAAATCATGGCCTTAGCTAGAGCACCTGCAAGAAATTACGGAAACACATACCTGGGGAAAAACCAGGTCCTCAGAGGGACGTAACAAGACACATAATATCATGCCGATAAACTGAATAATAAAGCTCAACAGAAAAGTATGCATGAGTAAAGGTTCCTAACCATTCTATGTGGATTTTAATTTAGAGGACAACGTTCTACGCAGGGGCTGTCTCAAGCATGTAATAAAGAGTGGCCAACAAGTAGTGCTCATCCGAGACACTATCGGCCGGGTAACACGTAGCGCTCATCCGAGACACTATCTTCCAAATGTGTAAAATAAAAGTAGCCCCTACGCTAGTAGATGTCCCCTCCCCTCCAATGATACTATACGTGTGTCGTAACCATGACACACAAACACGTGTCGTTTCCACAACACTGTTTTAATATAGATAACTGTCAAGTCTTCTAATCATGCATCTATTGACTGTTATTCCTACGCATGCGCACGGGAGATCAGCCCACACGCAAGTGACCTCTATATGATACTCACAACTCTCACACACAACTCGTGTATAATCGTGACAAGTCAATGAGACACACTAAATTTGACGGTAGTCCCTTAACTCTAAGCAAATTTTATAAAATATAGTAATTTGCATCTACATATAATTTAGAAAGAAACAACTTGAAAATAAACACAACATGCATGGTATTGAGCAAGAAATTTAAACAGTAAAGGCAAGGTGTCTTGCCTGATGTGTCGCATGGTGTGACGCCGGTGTGGTGCAATAATCCGACAAGTTTCAATTGTCCAATAGCCATGTTCAATGTGTAATGGTTCGAGGTTGCGACAAAATAGAAAAATATGATTTAGCCATGATTTGTGATGATAATCAAAGAGATTAAGTGAAAGTTACGTATATCATTTTGGAAAATATTAGTATACTTGAAAACTATATCTTATTAGTCGAAATATGTTTTTAGACAATTACTGGAAAATCAAAAGATCATTTTAGGCGGAAACTCTAAGATTGTCAAAGTATAAATTTAATAGAAACCATATTTTATTTCAAAATTATTTTTAGAAAAATATGGGAAATCTAGAAAAATTATTTAAGACTAATATTAAAATTTAAAATTATAGGGCCAAGCCCTAATAAAATATTTTTATAACCTCAAATTCCTAATATAAGATTTTTGCAAAATATTACCTATCTTTTATAAGAGAAAATAAATATTTAAGTAACAATACACTAATAATTAAAAATTTATTAACCTAACAAAAGTATTAAAATAATACTAATGATATAAAAAAACAATAATAATAATAATAATTAACAGTAATTATAATAATTGTAATAATAATAATAATAATAATAGTAATATCAGAATTGATAATAATAATAATGATGATAATAATTGATAATAATATAAACCAAAAACCAATACTTAACCCTCATCCCCAATTTTCATTCTGTAAGAGAGATGGGAAGAGAAAGCAAGCGAGAAAAGAGTGTGCGCTCACCGGCGGGGCTCCGACGTGGCGCTCGGCCTGGTGGCGGAAGGCGGAGGAGAGAGGGGGCGCGGGCGGAGCTCCGGATCTGACGCCGGCGGGGCGCTGGGGAATCGACGGCGGGCGTACGGCTGTGAGGCGGCGCCGGTGGTCGCCCGCGAGCAGCGCGGCGGAGTAGAGGCACTGGGGAACTCCGGCGGCGGTGGGACTCCTCGGCGGCGAGGATCTGGCGATGGGAGGGTCCCACGCGCGCGGATCTGGCGGAGCGTCGGCGGTCGGGCTACGGGGGCAACGGTGACGCTTCCCGGGTCGGCGCGGGGCTTCCGCCCGGGAGGCGGAGGTTCCGCCGGAGGCGGTTGCGCGGGATCGGAGCCGAAGGGAGGTGGTGCTCCGGTGGGGAGCGGGGTCACCAGGTGGAGAGGATCGGGGCACCAACTGCAGGAGGGGGCTTTGAAGGAGTTGGTCATGGACTGCACGGCGGCGGACGTGGGCGTGCCTACGCCGACGGCGGCGAATCCAAGTAAGGGATTTCCCCCTCCTTTTTCTTCTTTGATGGCGATGGTGGTGGTGACGATTTGCCGGGTGGTGGAGAGCCGGTCGGCGGTGGCCGCGACAGGGGCGTGGTATCGGTGGAAGGGGTGTTGTTTGTCGAACGGCTGATGGTGGTGGTGTTTGCGGAGTGACGGAGGACAGGGGCTGTCCGACATGACAGAGGAGTAGGGTTTTCCGGCGATGGTTGGTTGTCGAGTCGATGAACGGGGAATATTGTGATGCAGGGGTTTATGGGAGCTTTGGTCACCAGGGCTGGGAACGGCGGTGATGTAGAAATTAGGATTAGGTTTTGGCGTGTCGGGTTGTGTCCTGCGTGACACGAGAGAGTGTAGTTGTCCGGGGTTGTCGGACACGGAGAAATAATGTATATGTAAATAAGATAAGTAGTGGATGGGACACGGACACGGTCATGGACACGATGCACTCACTCTTGGTTGTGGAGAATTTGGAGTAATTGTGAAGAAAATATTGGAGGAGTACCTGCCTATTTATAGGATGTGGGAATTCCCAATTAGATAGGATTATGATTTATTTAAAACCCAATTTAGATATTTGCTACTAATAAATTTAAATCAATCAATCCAAATTTAAATCAAAATCCAATTTAAATATAATTAGATTTTTAGTTTGAAATCAAATGGGATAAATCAAATTGCAAATATTTACTTATTTAAATAACTCCATAAATTTAAATCAAGATTTAGGTGCCAAAATAATTTCAAAATATATTTTCTAAAATACTAGTAATATTAATTTCGAAAATTACATTAAAAATAAACTAATAAATAATTACTAATTATATATGTATGCATAAATACTGTTTTCATAATTATGCCTTTCTAGTATGAAATAAAAATATTATTTATTACTAAAAATTTGCGAGAAATGAAAGGCTTTATAAATAAAATAGCAACTTGAATTTTGGAAGATAACAAAATAATTATTATATACATTATCTTGAAACCATAAAAATAAAAAATAAATATAAACTAAAAATATGTACGCTCGCACATATTCGCACTCGTCGAGCAATTTACAAAAATAATTTTCGTGCGCGTGTACAATTCGACTACGCGACGTATAATAATAAAATTTCAAATCGGTACCAAAATTTAAATAAAAAATAGTAGAAATTTAGGGGTTTTACATCCTACCAAACTTAAAAGAATTTCGTCCTCGAAATTAAGAATTTGTAGGGGGTGAGAAGGCACAACGGTAGATAGAAGGGTTTCTTAAAAAGGTTTATATGGTCGTAGTCTAGGTTGAAGATATGATTTAAGAGACGATTTTTAATCACTTCTTAAATTCAAGTGATTAGAAAGTCAAGATTGTAGAATTAGGGTCGAGGGAAAAGTCGAGGAGTTTATGATGAAGACATAGCAACATCGAGTGATAATGGTCATAATCGATAGGAAGGCTAAAGGAGGTTCTAGTATAACGCCTTCGTCTTTCTAAAAATGGGTGAAGGCGAAAACAATAGAGAGTTCAAAAGACAATATTATCGAATACGAAAACGTGGTTAAAAGACGACCGAATAATTTCAAAAGAATTTTCAAGGCAGTCGTGGATGGGATCCTAAGGACAAGTTTAGCTATGTCTCCATCCACGTAGAACGATAGATAAAAGCGAACCAAAGTGCAATAGGTTGATCAGACCATCATGTACCGGTTCTGATTTGACAGTATGTTAGTGGGAGCGACCCAATTAACATATGCCTTGGACAAGCTCGATAAAAATAAGCTTGCAAAAACTAGGCTACATTAGCATCATTAGTCAAATGGTAAATACATAGGCACGAGAGATTAAGATTTAAAGAAGGTAGAATGATTCTAAGTCATACAGTCGTCCTATAGTCTTCTTGTCCAAGTCCTTGGTTGGCTAGACGGGTTAGGTCCTCTAGATTCTAGGATCTAAATAAGCTTGCTATTATAGGTCACTAGGTCAAAGGGGTTGATAGTTCATAAGGCTAGTTCATAAGGTATTCTACCCAACTTAAAGAATTAAACTAATGGTGTGATAGGTCCAGCAATCAAGATAAAATGCAAGGTTAAGCATGTAAGGAATTAAGTAGAACAAAATCATATATCGGTTCGAAAGAATTAAGTCGAGGTCGGGTCTCATCTATAGTTAAAAAAAGAAAGTATCTTGGTTTCTCGGTAGGGAATTGAGTCCAGTCATTTTGACTCGAAAGTCGCAATATGAAATTAGAGTACAAGGAGATGTATTTTAGTGGCACGTGATATACCTACATGAAGGTGGACTCGTGTAGGTCTTGCATATGTAAGTTGTGGGAAAGAAAAGTCTAGTGTTGTGCTCCAAATATCAAAGTCACTATAGGGACACCAAAGAACTTAAAGTAGAAAGTGGGAGTTAATGAGATAATGATTAACGAACCAAATAAATGACCGAGCTAAAGCATGAAATAAAGATAACTTAGATTCTAACAAATCAAGATAAAATAAATTAGGAGTACAGTTTCTAGGGATATGATAGCCACTTAGATGGTGTATGATCAAGGAACAATCTAATCATTTCTCAAGTTCCAAATGATTAGATGGTCATGACAAAATATCTAGAATTGAGGGAAGGTCGAGTAAGTCAAAAAATATGTTCATCGGTTTGGTCGATGACTAACTATACTTGTGTATATGCAATATCATAATCATAGGTGGCATGGCAATCTAATGTACAATACTTCTATCTCGCTAGGGTGACCTCCCTTGCTTCTTGGTCCTCTACCAATATGATCTAATCTAAATTTCAAGTTCCTCGAAGCTTCTCAATAAAATTTTCGAGATACTCCACCAAAATTTCTAATTATCTTAAGCTACCAAGTCTAGTCAAAATTTAAATTCCTAATCAATCTCGAAATAGTCCTTGTATATTGCAAATTGAACATACTACCCTCTTTTTTTTACCAAAATTTAAATATCCATAATCAAGGTTTTAAACTTGAAATCTAAATAACTTTTTAAATCATAGATCATATGACATAATTTAATTCAAAAACCTTTTACCAAAATTTACAATCATCCTCAAATTTTGGTCAATCATAAATCATAATTCCACATTTAAAATTTTAAGATCCTTTTCCAAATCAAATTTACATCATTCCAAAAAATGTATAGCTATAACTCGATAAATCATGAATGCTCAATGACCTTCAAAAATCAAAACGCAAATCAAATTAATTTATTTTCTCGATCTAGCTATCCTCTTGTGTATATCATCTTGTAATATCAAAATAAAATTCCAACTACCTTTTGACGGCGGTAATATGCTACTACCCAACTTGGAATTAACTAATCCCTATGATCATTTCTCTAGGAAAAATAAATGTCTTTATACTCAAATATAACCTCAATGGATATTAACTGTCGATGCAATCTATCTAGCCATGTGTTTAACCTATGTGCATATACTAGTGTAGTCATCTTACTAAACACGAAACTAAGAAATTTACGGTAGAAGGAGTCAAGCAAGATGCAATTCAAGGAGGTCGAACGAGAGTTCGAAATTCGAAGTCAAGAAAGGATGTCAAGTAGGTGGATGAGATTCTAGACTCTAATCCTATATTGCAGGCCCGTTTGGTACAATCATGTAACCGAAACGGCAAACTTGACCTGCATGGGCCACCACAAAAACATGTAACGCCCCAGTCCCAAATACTTGAGACTAGGTACGTATCATGCCAGCTGTATACATACGAGTAAATATACGGCTCGTATGTATACATAATATGTAAAATGTAGAAAGCCAAGACACTAAATCTCATCCACAAAGATAAATGATAATATAAAAGCAACTTTTGAGTTTGTCATGTGTACAATCGTTGGGCGGAGACAAAGTCCACTACCAACTAATTTAAATAGAGAGAAAATATACAAAGAAAGTGATTGATCGAACGAAGCAAATGACGAGTCCAAAAGCAATCATCACGAAGGATAGAGCGCAAATCATGGCCTTAGCTAGAGCACCTGCAAGAAATCACAGAAACACATACCTGGGGAAAAACCAGGTCCTCAGAGGGACGTAACAAGACACATAATATCATGCCGATAAACTGAATAATAAAGCTCAACAGAAAAGTATGCATGAGTAAAGGTTCCTAATCATTCTATGTGGATTTCAATTTAGAGGACAACGTTCTACGCAGGGGCTGTCTCAAGCATGTAATAAAGAATGGCCAACAAGTAGTGCTCATCCGAGACACTATCGGCCGGGTAACACGTAGCGCTCATCCGAGACACTATCTCCCAAATGTGTAAAATAAAAGTAGCCCCTACGCTAGTAGCTGTCCCCTCCCCTCCCCAATGATACTATACGTGTGTCGTAACCATGACACACAAACACGTATCGTTTCCACCACACTGTTTTAATATAGATAACTGTCTAAGTCTTCTAATCATGCATCTATTGACAGTTATTCCTACACATGCGCACGGGGGATCAGCCCACACGCAAGTGACCTCTATATGATACTCACAACTCTTACACACAACTCGTGTATAATCGTGACAAGTCAATGAGACACACTAAATTTGACGGTAGTCCCTTAACTCTAAGCAAATTTTATAAAATATAGTAATTTACATCTACATATAATTTAGAAAGAAACAACTTAAAAATAAACACAACATGCACGGTATTGAGCAGGAAATTTAAACAGTAAAGGCAAGGTGTCTTGCCTGATGTGTCGCAAGGTGTGACGCCGGTGTGGTGCAATAATCCGACAAGTTTCAATTGTCCAATAGCCATGTTCAATGTGTAATGGTTCGAGGTTGCGACAAAATAGAAAAATATGATTTAGTCATGATTTGTGATGATAATCAAAGAGATTAAGTGAAAGTTACGTATATCATTTTGGAAAATATTAGTATACTTGAAAACTATATCTTATTAGTCGAAATATGTTTTTAGACAATTACTGGAAAATCAAAAGATCATTTTAGGCGGAAACTCTAAGATTGTCAAAGTAGAAATTTAATAGAAACCATATTTTATTTCAAAATTATTTTTAGAAAAATATGGGAAATCTAGAAAAATTATTTAAGACTAATATTAAAATTTAAAATTATAGGGCCAAGCCCTAATAAAATATTTTTATAACCTCAAATTCCTAATATAAGATTTTTTGCAAAATATTACCTATCTTTTATAAGAGAAAATAAATATTTAAGTAACAATACACTAATAATTAAAAATTTATTAACCTAACAAAAGTATTAAAATAATACTAATGATATAAAAAAACAGTAATAATAATAATTAACAGTAATTATAATAATTGTAATAATAATAATAATAATAGTAATATCAGAATTGATAATAATAATAATAAGGATAATAATATAAACCAAAAACCAATACTTAATCCTCATCCCCAATTTTCATTCTGTAAGAGAGATCGGAAGAGAAAGCAAGCGAGAGAAGAGTGTGCGCTCACCGGCGGGGCTCCGGCGTGGCGCTCGGCCTGGCGGCGGAAGGCGGAGGAGACAGGGGGCGCGGGCGGAGCTCCGGATCTGACGCCGGCGGGGCGCTGGGGAATCGACGGCGGGCGTATGGCTGTGAGGCGGCGCCGGTGGTCGCCCGCGAGCAGCACGGCGGAGTAGAGGCACTGGGGAACTCCGGCGGCGGTGGGACTCCTCGGCGGCGAGGATCTGGCAATGGGAGGGTCCCACGCGCGCGGATCTGGCGGAGCGCCGGCGGTCGGGGCTACGGGGGCAACGGTGACGCTTCCCCGGGTCGGTGCGGGGCTTCCGCCCGGGAGGCGGAGGTTCCGCCGGAGGCGGTTGCGCGGGATCGGAGCCGAAGGGAGGTGGTGCTCCGGTGGGGAGCGGGGTCACCAGGTGGAGAGGATCGGGGCACCAACTGCAGGAGGGGGCTTCGAAGGAGTTGGTCATGGACTGCACGGCGGCGGACGTGGGCGTGCCTACGCCGACGGCGGCGAATCCAAGTAAGGGATTTCCCCCTCATTTTTCTTCTTTGATGGCGATGGTGGTGGTGACGATTTGCCGGGTGGTGGAGAGCCTGTCGGCGGTGGCCGCGGCAGGGGCGTGGTATCGGTGGAAGGGCGGTTGTTTGTCGAACGACTGATGGTGGTGGTGTTTGCGGAGTGACGGAGGACAGGGGCTGTCCGACATGACAGAGGAGTAGGGTTTTCCGGCGATGGTTGGTTGTCGAGTCGATGAACGGGGAATATTGTGATGCAGGGGTTTATGGGAGCTTTGGTCGCCAGGGCTGGGAACGGCGGTGATGCAGAAATTAGGATTAGGTTTTGGCGTGTCGGGTTGTGTCCTGCGTGACACGAGAGAGTGTAGTTGTCCGGGGTTGTCGGACACGGAGAAATAATGTATATGTAAATAAGATAAGTAGTGGATGGGACACGGACACGGTCATGGACACGATGCACTCACTCTTGGTTGTGGAGAATTTGGAGTAATTGTGAAGAAAATATTGGAGGAGTACCTGCCTATTTATAGGATGTGGGAATTCCTGTAGCACCCAGTTTTCTGAAATTTAGGATATTTTTGAAAATTTATTATTTTTATTATTAATTTATAGTATTTTAGTCATGATATGATTTATGGTGATTTCTAGTGTAATTAGAACCATCTTCTAAGTCATGCTAAGTCATGACTTATGACTTTGTGATTTTGTTAGTATAACTTAGTGTAAACCCTAGTTTTCATAACCTAGAGACTAACCATGATCATGTGAGCCTAGCCATAGGTTTAGAACTTCAAATTAGGGCTTTTTAGCCTAAAGGGTATTTTGGTAAATTTTTAGAAATTATTTAGAATTATTTGGATTTATGTATTTTTATTATTATTTAATTGTTGATTAGTGTCATGTTAGTCCCTAACCTAGTTTAACACTAATCTAGAGGTTAGCAACTAACCTAGAAGACTAATGTTAGATATTAGCTTTATGTATAAATATCTAGTTAGATAAATATCTAGATATCCCTTTTTTAGATATTTAGAACCTAAATACCTAACCCCTTAGTCAAAGACTTAGGGGCTAAGTTTGCAAGGTGGTAGGACACCCTCCCCTACCCCCATGGCAGCCAAGGGCACCCCCTAGCAGCCCACACTTCTATTTAATCCCATTCCATTCCATTCATTCATGAATAATTTACATGAATTTTAATCTCACAAAAATCCCATTTCTTCACAAGGCCACAACTTGATCAATTTTGATCCAAATCACCTCTAGTTTCTTGCATTGGACTCTCCTACACTAGATGGTACTAGTTAGGGCCTGCTATTGAGGATTTGGAAGCTTTTGGCATCACAAAGTTGAAGGATACACACACCCCCTCTTCTTTGATTTTCATTGGATTTGCACAAATAGGTAAATGCCCATAAACTTTGTTAATTTTGTGTTTTCTCTTCATATTTGCATGCATCTAGGTACTAGGGTACTGTAGGACAAATTTGGTGAAAGTTTGAGTTGGTTTGGTGTCCGTATCGGACACGTATCCTAAACTAGGAAACCATGTTTGATGAAATGCCACTGAGAAATAAATTTCATTATTTTGTAAAACAAATTTCATAATCTTGTAGCCCTAGACTTGTTGTTTACACCCACACTTGACTGAGCATAAATTAGAACCGTGTCCGTGTCGAAAATCGACACGAACCCACTGCCAGGACACCGCACTGAGGCATACAGCCTCCCCTGCTACCCGACACCTAGTACGGGCACTGTAGGACACGTGGACACGTGCAAATTGACACAGAGGAGGGGGCAACCTCTGACATGCCCCCCTCGAGTTTGAGACACGTGTGTGTCGTATAGAGGACACACGGACACGTGCACTGGTCGTGCACTGTCAGCACACACACGCACGGGCACGACTTTGAGCGTGTCGTATCGCATGGACACGACACTAGAGTGTCTCGTAGTGACACGGGCATGTAGCCCTATACGTGGCGTACACGTGGACACGAGCACGTGGTGCGTCGTGTCCTGTGTCGCGAGCACGACGCGTGCAACCGCGTGCACGACGCGGTCTGAACTCGCGTGTATCAGTCGTGTTTTCACGACTGATACGGAGTTCGTTTTGTGTCCACGAGTGTCGTGGACACGTGTCAGGGTGTGCAACGTGTAGCCCTATGTGTGGACTACACATGTGCTCGACCACGAGACGTGTCGTGTCTCGTGGTGTGTCCTAGAGTGGACTGCACGCATGCACGACGCTGTGGTTTCGTGCGCGTGTCAGGACTTACCCGTGTAGTGTTTTTGCGTGTTTGGACACGTGAAACTGTGTCGTGGTGTCGTGTCAGGCACCTAGGATACTAGTGTATGTATGGGGCATCAGTTACCAACCCTTCGATTCGAGTCCTAGCCCGATTTTGTGGGTGAAATTAGAATTTCCCTGTCTCGAGTGCACTGTTCTCAGTTTCCAGTTTTGGGATTAAATTCCAGTTTTCAAAAGTCGAATTTCAAATCTATTTTGATTCAGATTTATACATGTATAGATGTATTTTAGTATATATATAGGTAGTATATATGTGTCACGACCCGCACCCGCTTTTCGGATACGAGACGTGTCCAAGCCAGCCTACGCCGCAGAGTCGGCGGTAGAACGCTGTCAAGCCCGCAAGAAAATAAATGCTCAAAATACACATTTGCTGCTCATTCACAATTCTATATTTATTACAACATTTACAATTAAATAAAAATACAAGATTTACAATTAATGAATCTGAAACAATGCTTTCTATTTCTAGGTTGTCTTCAGCATACCCAAGTCTTCCCCAGTGCTAAAAGTGATAGCGACTAAACCTGAAAAATGTTGGTTATCCAGTCAGGATTGGAACAAGTACACAAACCGACGACAATGCAAAACATAACAGAATTAACAAGACATGAAAATAGCATATGAGATATGAAAGCTGTAAGAAAACTGATGACATAGCACGATAGAGAAATAAACAAGGAAAAACTAATAAAAGATATCTATCTAGGTGGTGTGAAATATCTGTTTCGACATGTGGACGGCTAGGGATAAATAAGGCACAATGCACGTATCGTGCGCAGCGGCTAGCATTCACGAAAAGACAATGGGATAGTTCTGGGTAGTCCACATGTATACTAAGATATTTTCCCTCCCGACAACTCCGTGTGACGAGCGTGTCAACAAGCAGCAAGATATATGTATAGACATGAAATAAAAAGACTACTATGAATCGGAAAGCAATCAGAAAGTGCACTTGCCTGAGGTCCTTAGCTGGGGAAACCGACGATTCCATTGAGTTCAGACTAGTCCAATTAGCCTAAGGTCGATATGAAGTAGTCAGAATCACAAAGAATACGAACGTATGACTAGTCATGGCCAAGATGGATATCGAAGAGAATTTTATATAAATAAAAATATTAGAAAACTATGTTTTATACTAGTTATATAATTTTAGGTAAATACTTTTGAAAGCCAAAAATTATTTATATCTATATGTGAACCCATATTAAGAAAATGTACAAATAAATATATACAAACTAATCAAAATAGTTAATCAAATAATTTAGCAAATAATTAAAACTTAATAATAATTAAACTAATAGTTTTTAATTAGTGATTCAGCCCACAATCCCACTGAACCCTACCTATATATTAAATCACAACATAACCCAATAATTTCTCTATATAAAAAAACCCAAAATACATATTTATTCTTGGCCCACACCTGAGACAAAAATTAAAACTGAAATTGTTTTGCCCAACTCACAGCAAATAGTTGGAGCCCATCAATTAAATTAGTTTATAATACTTATATATATTGAGCTCAGGCCCAAATACCAGTTGAGCCCAATCCCTGTTATTAGGCCCACCATAAAAATCCATATAACAAATAAAATAATACACTATTACACCTTAGAATAAAAAACTGTCGTTCCCAAAATTTAGAGGAGGAGAGAGAATGGGAAAGTATTGGGAGAGGAGTAAAGGAGACGGGGAGAGGGGGACTCACCGAGGGTCAGTGCTCGGCGGAGCTCGGCGCTCGCGGCTGTCTGAGTTCAGGAAGGAGCGGAAGGAGGGGCGCTCACCGGAGCGCGGTGCCGAGGCGAGGCCGAGGCCGCGGTGGCGCTCCCCCGTTGGTCGGCGTGGCGGCACACAGACTGGCCGACGGTGGCGACACCGATTCTGGAGCAGAGGGCTCCACCGTTTGGCAGTGGCGCCGCTCGACCACGGTGGCGCACTCCGGTCTGGAGGTTGCAGATCTGGCGACGGAGGTAGGCGGTCGGACGAGGCGGACTAGGTACGGCGGAATCACCGGCGCTCGCGGTTCGGGGCAGGTGCGAAGGTAGCGTTCTACAATTGTGGGAGAGAAGGTCGGTGCGGGGAGACTTTCGTCGGTCCCGCGTCATCAGCCGTGGCGGGAACTTCGACGCGGCGGCCGTCGTCAAACTCGGCAGTGAGGAGTTGGGGTCTGGCGACTCATCGAGGGAGGCGGGGCTCGGTGTTCAAGGGTTGGCGGCATCTGGGAATTGGGGACGGGGAGTGGCGCTCTGGTACGGCGTGGAGGTGGATCGGCCGGAGTGGCAAAGGTGCTGGGGTTCCGCGGTGCTGCGGACAGGGCGTTGCTCCTCCGATACGACCGGTGGATGCGGCGGTGAGAGCAGCTGCGGAGGAGACGGAGTCCTGCTGGAGCGAGCACGGCCTCTTCTCTGGAGTCGAGCGCCGGTGGCTCGGTCTCGGCGACGAGGCGTTCGTTGGATCAGCTACTGGCCGCAGCGGAAGAACCAGGGACGGTCCGACCAAGGTAGTCGGACGAGACGACCGACAGGTGAGGGAGGAGGGAATTTTTCTTATGGCTGTGGATGCTGTCGATGTGCTTGGCGGTTGGATACGGATTTGGTGTAACAAACTGGATGAAGGAATTGATGACACGGACACATGGGTCCGGGCACGGGTAATATTTAGTTTCTGCTGCGGACACACAGACACAATCAGACACGAGTATGTTGTTGCCTGTGTTGTGGTGGCATCGATGGTGACGATGGTGCTGGCGAGGATGGGCAGACGGGTGGTGGTGCACCAGCCTGGCTGGTGGTGAGCATGGTGGTTGATGGTGGCTGGGTTTGGCATACATAGGAGGAGATGGCCAAATCCAGGGGGCTGTCGGTACAGGGACGGGCGTTGTTGATGGGGAGGTCTGGTGTTCAGTTGGTGGTGGTGGTTTGGGCCGCAGGGTGCAGGGAGTTTTCTAAGAAGGAGATAGGTTTTTGTAGGTTTCGAAGAGAGGAAGTTATTTATAAACATGGATTTGGATTGGTGTTAATCCTAGGAGGATTAGAAGAGAATCAAATTCAAATTTGATTCGGATGGAACAGCAGGGACTCCGAGTATTTGGTAGCACAAGCAAATTTGGATATTCCTATCTAGCTTAGTATTAGAATCTTCTAAGAATAGATAACAAAAACAAATGGGTGTTGTGGTATGTAAACCTTACCCACTAGAGAAAAATAAATTATGCGTTTGGGAACATGATTTATGAGACGCTACACTCTACCTACCTAAAATAATTCTCATACTTTTAAGAACAAACACTACAAACTGATGCTTGAAGTCAGTGAAAAATTAAAGACTACATACAGATTTATTGTATAAAGGATTCTCCTTCCAACTTGAACATAACCAATTTTAAGGGCAAATCAAACTGTACGATGATTGTTAATTGAAGGCTATAAGGTTACAAATTAGCAAATCAGGATTGAAGGCTATAAGGTTACAAATTAGCAAATCAGGACATTCACAGGGAATAGGAGTTTTGAAAATTTAGGGAAGAGGAGTTTTGAAAAATATTGATATTACCAAGTAACTAAATCATATAATTCAATTCGATAGATGGTCAACCTAATAATCTTACAAAATAATATTTAGTATTTATCAAAATAAGTTTAAGCATATATTTTAAATTAAATCAATAATTGACTACCATCGTAATATAAATAACATTCGATATCTTCGAATAATTTTTAAAAATATATTTCTTCATAAATCTAAAGTTCTATTTAAAAAAATACTTTGACAAATAATTTAATTAATAGAAAATGTTCAACCCACCTTCGGAGTTCATATACTTCGAAAGCCCAAAAGTAAAATATTTTGGTGTTACAAAATAATAAACTTTCAAGAATAAATATTTTATTAATACCAAAATAGTATTTTTCAAGTCATAACTTTAAGACAGTTTTGAAATACAAAAGTAATAGCAAATAACGTCTATACGTTGTAAAGAGATTTATTAGAATAAATAATTAAGTATGATTTTAAAAAAAAATCGGAAAGAGGGTTTACAATATGTATGTGTATGTGTAGGTGAAATTTTAGGGTGTGTACATGTATATACATGTGTATATACATGTATGTGTATGTGTAGGGTGTGTGTGTGCACTTTTGTGTGGTTGGGGGAACTGTTCTTGGTTCCAGAATCTGGGAACCCCCTCCCCCTTTCTCAGTCCAGTATGTCCCTCTCTCTCTCACTGTCCTGTCCTCTTCTCTCTCATTCTCTCTCTCTCTTATCTATATATATATATGTAATATATATATATATGGGTTGATATATATATATATATATATATATATATATATATATATATATATATATATATATATAAAGGATATATATACATTTGTGTTAGGTCTAAATAGGTCATATATAATGTATTGTATACATGTGGGTTTGTATTGTATATAGTATTCCTATTTTGGTATATGGGTAGATAGAGTCTATATATATATATAGATATATATATATATATATATATATGTATAACTTCTAGTTATAGGTTGTATAGAAACCTATGACTATGGCCTATGGCCAAGATCATTAGCCTATGGCTTGGGGCTAGCCCTAATGGCCCAAAACCCAACTTGTTGACCCTTGATTTCTAAGGGTTGACCAAAGTCAACCTTTGGTCAAAGTTGACCTAGTTAACCTAGAATTGACTAGGAATGACCTAAAACAACTAGTTTAGCTAGTTTGACTAAAACCCTAACTAGTAGACGTAGTTTGACCTAGACTTGACCTAGATTGATCATGTTGACTAGTATTTGACTAGTTTGATTAGAAAGTTGACCAAGAGTTGACTTTTGACCAGATTGACCTAGAATCATGTAGTATGCATTGTATACTCTATTTTTACCATTGTGGATATGTTGTGACCTGTTTTACTCTAAATAGGACTCTGTGACACCAGTTCGGACATCTATTCATATCAGTCATACAGGGTGACAGACGAGTACATTCTCTGATCTTTTCATACTTGTTAGGACTTATATTCTTGCTTTAGATTACTTTACATGATGCTGTCACGTCATTATCACGGATTGGTACTATATGGATCTTGTTATGCGATGTTATCTCCCTCGGGGTGCATCAGATACAGTTGTCATGTGCTTTTCACGAACATCTTGTATTTCTTGTACACCGCTTTCATGTATACTCTTGTGTAATCTTGTACTCTCATGATCACGTGAGCAACCATGATAAAAATCTCTTGTGCAAGGTAACGTAACTTGACTGGATCCTTGTGTATTGATTGGGGAGGGTGAGTAGGAAATGGTTATGTGATTAAAATCCCATCTTGTACAAATTCTTGTGAAATCTTGTGAAATCTTGTATATGTCCTAAGCCCGTTTATATAACCATATCATGCTCTAAATCACAGGTTACCTACAGTTCTTACTTATCATATATATAGATATTTCCAGTTATCAAATCTCTCTCGTTTTACATATATTCTTTACAGTTCATGTATCTTACTCTATGCATGCTTTACATTTCCCAACCTGATATGAACTGCGTGAGATGTATTGTGCTCGTTCCTGTCCTGACTGGACCTGTTGAAAATATTACAGATGATGATGGTGACTGTCCTACCTTCTATGGGACACATGAGGGTGACCTTCAGGAGCCTGAGGAGCATCTAGCTCAGTAGAGGGTGCCTAGTCTAGTCTAGTGTTTACAGTTTTCATTTTGTATCGGACTGTTCCGATTGTTAGTTGTGACTTAGTTATATTTCAGGTCTTGTACTTATTTGTGTTGGACATCTACTTTGTGTGGTGTGATAACTCTATATATATTCAGTTCTTCCTTTCATCTGATTCCATATCATGTTCTATCTTTCCTAGACTTGTGTTTGAGATATAGAGTTGAGATGTTATGTTATACCTCCGTGCGGAGATGACAGGTTTATATATCTTGTTATTAGATGTTAGATGTTATAGATGACCTATACAGCGTTCTACCGCCGACACTGCGGCGTAGGCTGGACGTACCCACGTTCTCGTGCCCCTAATCAGGGTGCGGGTCGTGACACGTTTTTGTGGTGGCCCACACAGGTCTGTGTCGCAGTTAGTGCGATCTCGTAATGGTGCTCGACTTAGAGTACTAATTACGAGCCTGCAATTAGGACGTAGGACCTAGGACATGATAGGAGTTTCTCAATCACACCTAGGAAATTTCCGATCTTGATTATCATGATTACTTCCCTTGTATTAATTTAACTGTCATTTCTTGATAAATCTACTCATGTGCCATATTGACCTCTTTGTTTCAATTCGTCTCCAGGATGACGAAGACGCACCCGCAGGCCACTGGATCGAGTAGTTTGCCTGAGAGATCTGATCAGGCAGAGGAGGAGGTTCACGAGACTGCCCCCAGTGATTCTACTATTCTGGAGACCCAGGCAGTTGCACAGGGAGGTCTACCACCTCCACCCCAGAGGGTTACGGCCGTTGTTCCGGAGATACTGCTGCCACCACCACCGGTACCGACGGATACGCACCATATGTTCCTTCTCCTTCAACAGATGATGGAGACACAGCGGGCCCAGGCAGAGGCGTCGCAGCGCCAGACGGAGGCGTCACACCGTCAGATTGAGATGCTGAGGCAGAGTATGGAGAACTCGCATCAGCTTGCCCTAGCAGCAGTAGAGAGAGTGGCACCGGGTACGGTACAGGGCCCTACTGGCCAGCAGCCGTACCAGCAGCAGTCCAGGCCGGGGACAGTATTGGACTTCAGGAAGATGAGCTCCAGGGACTTCACAGGCACGGAGGGCATCCTCTATGCAGACGACTGGCTAGAGGATGTACAGCGGAGCATGGAGCTGGCAGAGCTTCCTAGAGCGCTTTGGGTTTCGGCCGCAGCCAGCCGATTCTTCGATATTGCGCTGACATGGTACCGCACGGATCCTCGTGCGTCGGTGAGAGGGCTGACTTGGGAGAACTTCCGGAGGCTCTTCAAGGAGAAGTTTTTCCCGGACGTGGCTCTTACAGCATTGGAGGGCCAGTTCGTGGGTCTAGTGCAGGGGAACTCGTCGGTGGACGAGTATGCAGTTGAGTTCTTTCGCCTTAGCAGGTTCGCTCCCGATATGATCCAGGATGAGGGGCAGAAGGCTCGTAAGTTCCGCAGGGGACTTATTCATGCAGTGCGCACCCGCACCTCGGGACGCCGTGACGCGACGTTCGATCAGATATTGATGGACGCACAGATTGCAGAGGAGGACTTCGGCCTCAAGCCGAAGAGGAGCAGTGATACCTTAGGGGCTAATTCTAGTGTAGGGCCAGCCAAGCGCCCTTACATACAGCAGAGGCCAGTTCAGCAGCCGTTTTAGGGCCAGGGACATATACTTCACCAGCAGGCACCCAGGCAGCAACAGCACCCCATGTGTAACTTCTGCAAGAAGCAAGGTCACGGATGGGACGACTGCAGGAAGAGGCAGGGCCTGTGTTTGCTTTGTGGTTCAGCAGAGCATCAGTTGAAGGAGTGTCCCAAGAACTTGGCACGATTGACTCAGACAGTAGCAGGAGCTAGAGCTCCGACAGGGCAGCAGACAGGACCACCGTTGCAGACTCAGCAGCAGAGGTTTGTCCAGCATCAGCAGCAGGCCAAGGGAGGCCAGCCGGGGCGAGCTTTCGCCATGGCAGTCGATGATGCACAGACAGAGGGAGAGCTGATTGCAGGTTCCAACCTTTTCGATTCTATTTTCGCATTTGCCTCCTTATAACTGTCTTGGAATTTCGATTCTATCTGTTCCTTATAGTTGATAAATTCTGTTCGGATATTTCATTATGAATTATTTTCTTCTGAGATAAGTCGTATGGGCTAGGTCGTCTCGATCATGGGATCTAGAGTTTTCTATAGTCATGTTAGCTGGCATAGTGAGGACATATAGTCGAATTTTGGACGTATTTCTCGGATGTGGGAATTTAAGGTTTTCGCGGCCAGGCATACGGCAATGCGAAAATTTTAAATACCATGATTCTAGAGGTATGTACCTTAGTCGAGGACTCTGTGAATATCGTAGCCTTGCTCACTAGCATGACGAAGATTCCGAATATCATGATTTCGGACAGACGCATATGATTATCGGACTGTGTGTTTGAGACTGTGATTGTTGGGGTGTTTGACCTAGAAGGAGTATGACCATTCTAATTTCGAGGACGAAATTTTCTAAGGAGGGTAGACTTGTAGCACCCAGTTTTCTGAAATTTGGGGTATTTTTAAAAATTTATTATTTTTATTATTAATTTATAGTATTTTAGTCATGATATGATTTATGGTGATTTCTAGTGTAATTAGAACCATCTTCTAAGTCATGCTAAGTCATGACTTATGATTTTGTGATTTTGTTAGTATAACTTAGTGTAAACCCTAGTTTTCATAACCTAGAGACTAACCATGATCATGTGAGCCTAGCCATAGGTTTAGAACTTCAAATTAGGGCTTTTTAGCCTAAAGGGTATTTTGGTAATTTTCTAGAAATTATTTAGAATTATTTGGATTTATGTATTTTTATTATTATTTAATTGTTGATTAGTGTCATGTTAGTCCCTAACCTAGTTTAGCACTAATCTAGAGGTTAGCAACTAACCTAGAAGACTAATGTTAGATATTAGCTTTATGTATAAATATCTAGTTAGATAAATATCTAGATATCCCTTTTTTAGATATTTAGAACCTAAATACCTAACCCCTTAGTCAAAGACTTAGGGGCTAAGTTTGCAAGGTGGTAGGACACCCTCCCCTACCCCCATGGCATCCAAGGGCACCCCCTAGCAGCCCACACTTCTATTTAATCCCATTCCATTCATTCATGAATAATTTACATGAATTTTAATCTCACAAAAATCCCATTTCTTCACAAGGCCACAACTTGATCAATTTTGATCCAAATCACCTCTAGTTTCTTGTATTGGACTCTCCTACACTAGAGGGTACTAGTTAGGGCCTGCTATTGAGGATTTGGAAGCTTTTGGCATCACAAAGTTGAAGGATACACCCCCCCTCTTCTTTGATTTTCATTGGATTTGCACAAATAGGTAAATGCCCATAAACTTTGTTAATTTTGTGTTTTCTCTTCATATTTGCATGCATCTAGGTACTAGGGTACTGTAGGACAAATTTGGTGAAAGTTTGAGTTGGTTTGGTGTCCGTATCGGACACGTATCCTAAACTAGGAAACCATGTTTGATGAAATGCCACTGAGAAATGAATTTCATTATTTTGTAAAACAAATTTCATAATCTTGTAGCCCTAGACTTGTTGTTTACACCCACACTTGACTGAGCACAAATTAGAACCGTGTCCGTGTTGAAAATCGACACGAACCCACTGCCAGGACACCGCACTGAGGCATACAGCCTCCCCTGCTACCCGACACCTAGTACGGGCACTGTAGGACACGTGGACACATGCAAATTGACACAGAGGAGGGGGCAACCTCTGACATGCCCCCCTTCGAGTTTGAGACACGTGTGTGTCGTATAGAGGACACACGGACACGTGCACTGGTCGTGCACTGTCAGCACACACACGCACGGGCACGACTTTGAGCGTGTCGTGTCGCATGGACACGATACTAGAGTGTCTCGTAGTGACACGGGCGTGTAGCCCTATACGTGGCGTACACGTGGACACGAGCACGTGGTGCGTCGTGTCCTGTATCGCGAGCACGACGCGTGCAACCGCGTGCACGACGCGGTCTGAACTCGCGTGTATCAGTCGTGTTTTCACGACTGATACGGAGTTCGTTTTGTGTCCACGAGTGTCGTGGACACGTGTCAGGGTGTGCAACGTGTAGCCCTATGTGTGGACTACACATGTGCTCGACCACGAGACGTGTCGTGTCTCGTGGTGTGTCCTAGAGTGGACTGCACGCATGCACGACGCTGTGGTTTCGTGCGCGTGTCAGGACTTACTCGTGTAGTGTTTTTGCGTGTTTGGACACGTGAAACTGTGTTGTGGTGTCGTGTCAGGCACCTAGGATACTAGTGTATGTATGGGGCATCAGTTACCAACCCTTCGATTCGAGTCCTAGCCCAATTTTGTGGGGGAAATTAGAATTTCCCTGTCTCGAGTGCACTGTTCTCAGTTTCCAGTTTTGGGATTAAATTCCAGTTTTCAAAAGTCGAATTTCAAATCTATTTTGATTAAGATTTATACATGTATAGATGTATTTTAGTATATATATAGGTAGTATATATGTATGTGTATGTGTAGGTGAAATTTTAGGGTGTGTACATGTATATACATGTGTATATACATGTATGTGTATGTGTATGTGTAGGGTGTGTGTGTGCACTTTTGTGTGGTTGGGGGAACTGTTCTTGGTTCCAGAATCTGGGAACCCCCTCCCCCTTTCTCAGTCCAGTATGTCCCTCTCTCTCTCACTGTCCTGTCCTCTTCTCTCTCATTCTCTCTCTCTCTTATCTATATATATGTAATATATATATATATATATATGGGTTGATATATATATATATATATATATATATATATATATATATATATATATATATATATATATGTATATATATATAAAGGATATATATACATTTGTGTTAGGTCTAAATAGGTCATATATAATGTATTGTATACATGTGGGTTTGTATTGTATATAGTATTCCTATTTTGGTATATGGGTAGATAGAGTCTATATATATATATATATATATATATATATATATATATATATATATATATATATATATATATATATATATATATATATAACTTCTAGTTATAGGTTGTATAGAAACCTATGACTATGGCCTATGGCCAAGATCATTAGCCTATGGCTTGGGGCTAGCCCTAATGGCCCAAAACCCAACTTGTTGACCCTTGATTTCTAAGGGTTGACCAAAGTCAACCTTTGGTCAAAGTTGACCTAGTTAACCTAGAATTGACTAGGAATGACCTAAAACAACTAGTTTAGCTAGTTTGACTAAAACCCTAACTAGTAGACGTAGTTTGACCTAGACTTGACCTAGATTGATCATGTTGACTAGTATTTGACTAGTTTGATTAGAAAGTTGACCAAGAGTTGACTTTTGACCAGATTGACCTAGAATCATGTAGTATGCATTGTATACTCTATTTTTACCATTGTGGATATGTTGTGACCTGTTTTACTCTAAATAGGACTCTGTGACACCAGTTCGGACATCTATTCATATCAGTCATACAGGGTGACAGGCGAGTACATTCTCTGATCTTTTCATACTTGTTAGGACTTATATTCTTGCTTTAGATTACTTTACATGATGCTGTCACGTCATTATCACGGATTGGTACTATATGGATCTTGTTATGCGATGTTATCTCCCTCGTGGTGCATCAGATACAGTTGTCATGTGCTTTTCACGAACATATTGTATTTCTTGTACACCGCTTTCATGTATACTCTTGTGCAATCTTGTACTCTCATGATCACGTGAGCAACCATGATAAAAATCTCTTGTGCAAGGTAACGTAACTTGACTGGATCCTTGTGTATTGATTGGGGAGGGTGAGTAGGAAATGGTTATGTGATCAAAATCCCATCTTGTACAAATTCTTGTGAAATCTTGTATATGTCCTAAGCCCATTTATATAACCATATCATGCTCTAAATCACAGGTTACCTACAGTTCTTACTTATCATATATAGATATTTCCAGTTATCAAATCTCTCTCGTTTTATATATATTCTTTACAGTTCATGTATCTTACTCTATGCATGCTTTACATTTCCCAACCTGATATGAACTGCGTGAGATGTATTGTGCTCGTTCCTGTCCTGACTGGGCCTGTTAAAAATATTACAGATGATGATGGTGACTGTCCTACCTTCTATGGGACACATGAGGGTGACCTTCAGGAGCCTGAGGAGCATCTAGCTCAGTAGAGGGTGCCTAGTCTAGTCTAGTGTTTACAGTTTTCATTTTGTATCGGACTGTTCCGATTGTTAGTTGTGACTTAGTTATATTTCAGGTCTTGTACTTATTTGTGTTGGACATCTACTTTGTGTGGTGTGATAACTCTATATATATTCAGTTCTTCCTTTCATCTGATTCCATATCATGTTCTATCTTTCCTAGACTTGTGTTTGAGATATAGAGTTGAGATGTTATGTTATACCTCCGTGCGGAGATGACAGGTTTATATATCTTGTTATTAGATGTTAGATGTTATAGAACATGGAATAGGGTTGCGCACACACTGGCCAACCATGCTATTCGTTCTGCAGTTTTCTCTGTGTCTTTTTACCACTTATGATTGTATTCGTAATCTCATTTCTGAAGAGGCTTTACGTGGTGGTTCACGTTCAGAACCATACCACCGAATAAATGATTTCATTACCTCAAAAAAAAAAAAAAAAAAAAAAAAGAGGTGGGATCTATCTCAAATTCTATATACATATGCTTACAAAGGGGAGGCCCATTTGTACTGTATATCAAAGCTCTACACGATCCTGTTCATTACACTTGGCTCCGTGCATCCCAAAACATTTCACGTTCCCATGGGCAATCAAAACTAAATTCACGGACCCATATATATCATATCATATCCTCTCCCGATCTGTCGGTTCCTCCGTCACGTGCTCCGCTCGGACCATTTTTTTCCGTCAATAGAATTTCAACATAAAAGAATATTTTCTCTCACATCTCCTCCTCCATTTGACGGAAGCAGCTCCGGTCCAGGTACTGATTGACCTTCACTCCCTCCTCCTCCTTCTTCTTCTTCCTCTTCTTGAACTGTTTGTTACTTGCTGATTCTAGGGTTTCGTGCTCAAGAACCGGAGAAGAAGCATCGGTGGTTTCTTGATTTTGCTTTTTTTTCTTGGAAATGAGACATGGAGGAGCTGAGTGGCAACTTCCCGAGGCCTCCTAGCTCTAGCCGGGCGCCCCTGAGCCTGAAGACCTCGTCAATGTCGGGGAGATCCAGCCCCAGGAGCTACTCCCCGTCGCTCCGGAGGCTCAACTCCGGCCGGACCCCCCGCCGGGACCCCCCCAGGCCGGGGAGGTTCCAGTGGATCCGCAACAACCGCGTCGTCTTCTGGCTCATCCTCATCACCCTCTGGGCCTACATCGGCTTCCACGTGCAGTCGCAGTGGGCTCATGGCAACCACGTCGAGCCCGAGTTCGCCGGCTACACGAGCGAGCCGCGTACCACTACTGCTGCCGCTTCGGACTCGCCAGGGTCCAATGTCACGACGACGACGGAGCCGCTGGTGGTCCCGCGGAAGAAGGATCTGGAAGAGAAGCTCGGCGTCAGTGTCGTGAAGAGAGGACAGAGTTCTCCTCCGAGGAAGAGGAGGAGGAGATCCGACCGTAGGTCGACGGGAGGGGATGTGAAGCCGAAGGAGGTGGTGCCGCCGCCGGAGGCCGATGTGGACGGAGGGAGCACGGACGACGGCCTGATATCCAAGAAGAACACCACGTATGGTCTGATCGTCGGGCCGTTCGGCAAGACGGAGGAGAGCGTGCTCGGGTGGACCGGGGAGAAGAGGAGGGGTACTTGCGATAGGAAAGGGGAATTCGCACGGATCGTCTGGTCGAGGAGGTTTGTGCTTGTTTTTCACGAGCTGTCGATGACGGGAGCCCCGCTCTCGATGCTGGAATTGGGAGCAGAGATGTTGAGCTGCGGCGGCTATGTGTCTGCTGTGGTTCTAAGCACGAAGGGCGGGCTGATGCCCGAGCTTGATAGGAGAGGGATCAAAGTGCTCAAGGACAAGGCCGAGTTCAGCTTCAAAACTGCCATGAAGGCCGACATTGTCATTGCTGGGTCAGCAGTCTGTTCGTCCTGGATTGGTAAGAGAGACAATGTTATAAACTTCAAGAAATATAATCTACATGTAAAATAATCGACGATGATTATCTATTACTTATACATCTGTTGAGCCAGTAGCAGTTCTAAAGCACTGGCACGAAGAATTGATGCTCGCTCACCAGATACCTAGACCCTTATTAACTGAAAGTTAGATTATTCTGTTCATGTGTATGTGTGTCCTACTTTTATTGCTAAACTGTATCCTTATCTTTTTAATTTGCATTTGACTGCACTTGTAGTCATAGTCCGCACTACTGGCTGTATCTTATCGGTTTTGGCATATCCCGATATGGTACATACTGCTACGGGACAATTGTAGGGGTCACTTTTTTCAATCAATTCAATAAATAAAAATTGAATGAAAAGAGAGAAGTATGGAAAAATAGTGTCGGCACAATGATTCGGTTGTACCAAAGATAGTTAATGTTGACGCTGTAACCATTGCCCTCAGTTGATATTGTAGTTGTACTATGTCAGAAGGGGAATAAATAAACAATGATATCTAAACGATTGAACATTGTTGAATATTTTTCAATTTAAAACTAAAAGAAATAACATATAATATATAAAATCATATCAAAATGTATCAAATATTTTTTCTAACTTTTTTAAATTACTTTTTATCATTTCCGACCATCCAACATGAAGAACCCGATACTCCAACCCAAAACAACAGAAACTTCCTAAACATCGATACCGATAGGTCCGATACTCGTAGGAAGGGTAACCTACATAGGAGTATGGTAAAATGTAGAAATCCTAGAAGGTTAATGAATTTTCGATGGAATAGGGGGGCTACTGCGCCCCCTGCTAACCATGGCTCCACCCTTGGTAGCCACTCTACTCAATGGAAGCCATTCTATTGTGTCAAGTATCTATAGTGTAACCTAATATAAGAGCAAGGTTCTTACCAGACCTAACTCTTTAAAAAAAATTCCTTAGCCTAATGCAACCCATTCCTAATCCTAGAGTACCATGCAAGGGAGATTAGATCCATGTAGGGTTATCAGGTTGATTAATCTTGATGCTTACAATCTAGACCTTCCAAGAACCATCTATGATGTCCTTGATGTGGAGGACTCGACATTCTATATTAAGATGCTTCTACCCTACAACGATTGGTTTCAACCGCCTACCATCATTAGAGGTTTTATATCACCCTTTTTGTTTGATATCGTGACAGGTCTTTCTACTATATACTTATGCTCCTAGAATGTCATCGTATGCCCATTCTAGGAGCATCGACTGCTAAATTTTCAAGGAGTGACAATAGCACCCTCCACAATAACCAATACCATCACGGAGATGACTATATTGGGTTCAAGTACCACTGTCTATCATGGTCATCTTAGAGATATAATAATGTAGAGATTTTTTAAGTGATGTTTATTGAAGTAGAGACTACATATATATAGGAGAGGCTAGCCTCCTCTCCTATCATTCTAGGCAATGTGGGACTAAAGCCCAATAACACTTAACACATATATCAACACTTCCCCTCAAGATGGGCGAAAGATATTCACTAAACCCATCTTGTCACATACTCTCCTCATGCTGATAGAACTAAGCCCCTTTGTCAGTCCGTCTGCTACCTGATCTTTGGTTGGAACGTAGCCCAGCTCTAGTACTCCTTTCTCCAGCTTTTCTTTGATGAAGAATCTGTCAATCTCGATATGCTTGGTCCTGTCATGCTGCACTGGATTGTTGGCAATACTAATAGCTGACTGGTTGTCACACCATAGCTTCATCTTGGCTCCTGGTCCAGCTTTAGCTCCGTCAGCATATTTTTCAACCACAATAGTTCTGTGACTCCCAAGGCCGTAGCTCTATACTCTGCTTCAGCTGTTGATCTGGCCACCACTGACTGCTTCTTACTCCTCCACGAGACCAAGTTGCCTCCTACAAATATGCAGTAGCCCGATGTGGATCTCCTGTCGTCAGCACAGCTAGCCTAGTCAGAATCACAATAGCCCTCGATGCTTATATGATTATTTCTTCTGAAGATTAGTCCCTTTCCGGGAGCTCCCTTTAAGTACCTCAGAATCTGGTATACTGTGTCCATATGACCCTTCCGGGGGTCATGCATGTAGCGGCTCACTACACTGACCGCAAAGCTGATATCAGGTCGAGTGTGGCTCAAGTAGATCAACTTGTCTACCAATCTCTGATATCTATTCCGGTCAACTGGTTCTCCAGCTTCAGCATCTAGTTTGAACTTCTGGTCTATTGGTGTCGTAGCTGGTTTGCATCCTATCATCTCCATTTTCGTAAGCAGGTCCAGTGCGTATTTCCTTTGAGAAAGAACGATTTTTTCATTATCTCGAGCAATCTCAATCCCAAGGAAGTATCGAAGAGGGCCAAGATCCTTCATCTCGAACTTCTTGCCAAACTTTTCTTTGAGTTGGGCGATCTCCTGCTCATCATCGCCTGTGATAATCATATCATCTACATATACCGCAAGCATGGTGATGTGACCTCCACTTCGCTGAAGAAGACTGTGACCAGCATTGATCTGCTGATATTCTATCCCTATCATTGCTCTCCTGAACCTGTCAAACCATGCTCGAGGAGACTGCTTCAGTCCATAGAGGGACTTTTTCAGTCTGCAGACCTTGCCTTCTGTCTGTTTGGTGTCGAATTCTGGTGGTATCTCCATGTACACCTACTCCACTAGATCCCCATAAAGAAATGCATTCTTCACATCCAGTTGGTGTAGCTTCCACCCTCCATTGGCTGTCAGGGAGATCAAGGTCCTGACAGTGCTCATCTTCGCTACTGGTGCAAAGGTCTCGTCATAGTCGATGCCGTACGTCTGACTGTATCCTTTTGCCACCAGTCGAGCTTTATAGCGCTCAACCTGTCCATCTGGGTTCTGTTTCACAGTAAAAATCCATTTGCATCCGACTGCTCTTTTTCCTTCTGGCAGTCTCACCAGCTCCCAAGTGTGGTTCTTCTCAAGAGCTCCCAACTCCTCATGTATTGTCGCTTTCCACTTTGGATCGTTCTTGGCAACCGGCCAATTGTTAGGTACAGTAATACTATCCAAAGATGCTATAAATGCTCCATGAGAAGAAGAGATATGATCATAAGAAACAAACTTAGCAAGGTCCCAACCATATCTGTCCGGAGGATTTTCCGCATTACTGCGAGTAGTCCTTCGTGTAGGTAGTGGTATGGGAGAAGTAGGAGGAATGATATCACCTGAGGATGGTGGTGGTGTAGATGAGGAGGATGAGGATGGTGGTGTCTCAGGAGTTGGGACAGACGCATGTAAGGGACTTAGCACTGGCACTGTAGGTACTGGTCCTGCAGTTTGTTTCTCTCTCCTGCTGTAGGTAAGTAACTCCCCATGAGTCGTAGGCCTGATACTTCTTATCTCCTCCTCCTGTTCTGCTTCACCTTCATGTTTCTCCTCAACCGTGCCTTCATGTTTCTTCTCAACCGTGCCTCTGTGCCATACTTCTAGATCGGTTACCACTAAGTTCTCCATCTCCCCCTCTCGTCTTATACTGGTAGTATTAGGCGTGTTGTGCGAAGTTCCCTCCTGGCGGTAATATGGCTCATGTTTTCGGAAGTGGACATCCATATTAACGAATTTCTTCTTCTCTACTGGACTCCAGCACACATATCCCTTCTGAGTCGCTGAGTAGCCCACGAAGATGCACTTGACTGCTCTGGGGTCAAGTTTTTCAACTGATGGTCTGTTGTCTTTCACAAAGCACACACACCCGAATACCTTTAGTGGGAGTATCCCACTATTATTGCCTTGTAATACTTCGCATGGGGACTTCCATCCCAGGACTTTTGAAGGCATCCTGTTGATAAGTTGAGCTGCAGTCAATACTGCATGTCCCCATAGATTTTGTGGGACATTCATGTCGAGCATCATACTTCTTGCGGTCTTTAGAAGGTGTCGGTTCTTCCTTTCTGCTACTCCATTTTGTGCTGGTGTGTATGCACAGCTGGTCTGGTGCTGTATTTCGTGTGCTGACAGGTACTCTGCAAGTGTCCTGTTGGTGTACTCCGTTTTATTGTCAGACCTCAGTACCTTCACTACTGCATTGTACTGAGTCTGGACATGTTTATGGAAGTCCCGAAAGCAAGCAAATACTTCACTCTTATTTTTTATTAAATACAGCCAGGAGACATGAGATGCACAATCAATAAAGGAGACAAAGTACTTATATCTATTCATAGTGTTAGTAGCACATGGACCCCAAACATCAGAATGTACTACCTCAAAAATAAGAGAACTCTTATGACCAGTACCAACATATGAGCTTCTAGTAAGCTTTCCTAACTCGCATGCATCACATACTAATTTCTGTTTATTTGATTTTGCATACATATCTGGATACAACTTACTTAGAGTATCAAAAGAAGAATGTTCCATCCTCCTATGATGAAGTATCAAAGTATCTTCAGTCCTCTGCTGCAGCTCTCCCATTCCAGCCTTCTCCGCCATAGATATCAATGCTGAGTCCAGTCCTTCCCGATCTAGGTACCACAGTCCCTCATGCCAGGTGCCAGTCCCAAGTCTTCGTCCCGTCCCTTTCTCCTGGAAGATCACCTTAGGAATATAAAAAAAAATAATGCATTTTAGTTGGAGAATTATAGAACTAATAGACAAGAAACTAACTGGAAAGGATGGAGTATGTAACACATTGGATAATTTTACTGAACCTGTACAATTAACAGTACCCTTACCGACCACTGGTTGGAAAGTGCCATCTGCAGTCTGAATAGTGTCTGCTGGTGCTAGGTGAGTGTATGAAGAAAATTCACTAGCGTTCCCGGTCACATGTCGAGATGCTCCTGAGTCGATAATCCAGTCTGACGTTTTAAGAAAAGACATAGATGCAAGAGCGAGTGACTCGTAAGTACCTTCTGATGGGTGAGCATACATAGCGGCGTTGCCTCCGAAGAATGGGATGGATGTCTCCTCTGCTCCGCTCCTCCTGTCTCCTTCGGTCGACGCTCTCTGCTTTCTCTCCAGCAGGTCCAGCAGTGCCTGATCCTCCTTAGTAAAGGTGCCACCAGCTCCAACATTCCCTTCTCCCACCAGCAAGTTTGCCCGATAGCCTCCTCGGCCGCCTCGTCGGCCTCCTCGACCACGTCCACGTCCAATATATCCTCGTCCTCGTCCACCACCTGAGTCTCCCTCCTTAGGTGGTTTGGTACAAGCATATCGATGATGGCCCATCTCCCCACAGTTGTAGCACTGCCGATTGTGTTGCCAGAGCTCTCCCTTGGATCCTGTGTCGTCCGAGCTAGCAGCTGCTAGTGCTGACTTTGCTTCGGGGGGACCACCTGTCCCTGTCTGTAATCTGATCTGCGTCTCCTCCTGGATCATGGCTGAGATAGCCTCCTCGAGACTAGGGATCTCTGGTTGGACGAGGAGTAAGGCTGTCCTTTGTGCAAATGTTGCAGTAAGCCCTTTGAGGACTTTCATCGTCCTCTCCTGCAGACACACATGTCTCTCCTTGCACTTCGGGTCCCCGCAGCTTGCCCGTTTCGAGGAGTGATCATAATCCAGCCAGAGACGCTCCAACTCCGTAGCGTACTCCTGCAACGTCTTCTCCCCTTGTACGGTGTCATCGATCTCCCCTTTTATCTGGAAGATCCATAGGTTGTTTTCCACGCCATCATAGGTTCTCCTCAACTTCTTCCATACGTCTTTCACCATCTCAATGCCATCTACTGTGGAAGCAATAGACTGTACTAAGGAATTGAGAAGCCAGATGTAAATCACCATATGAGTGGATTTTCACTCGTCGCGTCCTGTCGAGCCCTCTTTCGGCTCTGTCTTCTCGTCCGTCAAGAATTCCTCCAGGTTCTTTCTTGCAAGGGTTCTTCTCACCCGCCGTGACCAACTCAGATAGGTGGCTGGTCCATCCAACTTCAGATCGATGGAGGATAGTTCCAACTTTGGCGGCGCTCGTGTCGTGCTATCACCAGCCGACACCTTTATCAACTTCATCAACGTCGTCACATCGTCAGCATCCAGCTTCTTGAGGATCGCCTCCATCGATGCTTCTTCTCGATCACGTCACACTTGCTCCACGACTCACGCTTGTCCTCTTCGGCCTCTCCTAAATCCGAATATGTCTGGTTTCATCGGATCTAGGCATCATCGACATCTCCTTGAGAATCTTATATGAGATAAATCTTCAAGAACGATTTTAGGCTTTTCTACACTGTAGGTGCCACAGATGAAATAAATCTCAAGTTTAGGCTTACCTACACTGTAGGTGCCACATATGAGATAAATCTCAAGTTTAGGCTTACCTACACAGTAGGAGCCCTAAAAGTGGTGTGCACGGAGGCACCCACGGCAGCAGCAACGGCAGTAGCAGCCGCAGCAGCGGCACATCCGCAGCGGCGACTGCAGCGGGAGCGGCGCAACAGTGGCAGCGGCACAGCCGCAGCGGCAGCGGCTCAGCAGCGGCTGTAGTGGCAGCGGGAGCAGTGGCGCAGTAGCGGCAGCGGCGGCGTGGGGGGGAGGAAAAGTGAGGGCGAGGTTAGGGGTAGGGTTTGTGTGGAAAGGGTGGCTCTGACGGTATTCTAAGCAAGTTTAGGCTCTGATACCATGTAGAGATTTTTTAAGTGATGTTTATTGGAGTAGAGACTACATATATATAGGAGATGCTAGCCTCCTCTACTATCATTCTAGGCAATGTGGGACTAAAGCCCAATAACACTTAACACATATATCAACAAATAAACTCATCTTGGAGATATAATAAGCTGGAGGTCGAGTTCATGCTTGCCGATGAGCTCGTTGTTGTTACTGATGGGAGTAGGACGACATTTTTGTGTGATGACAAGGACGTTTAGATGTAGAGAACAATCATACTGGGCTTTCTTTACGATCACAATATATACCAAAAGGTGAATGTTTCAAAGCCAGACAGTTTGGTGGAAGACCATCTCTAATTTTGAGATCCGAGAATTTGAACTTTTGGATTTATTTATACGTGCACATATCTGGGTGCACTTATTCATATGGGTGCACATGATTTGATTTCTAAGATCAATCTATATTTGTTAGGATTTGTTATATTTGGTACTTAGGATTAAGTTATAATTTGGTAACTTGTTATCTACCACAATTAAGACTAGTAGTCTTGATGGACAAGGTTATTCTGGTTTTTATTCATTAAAGAGATTATAAATTCATTTGAGTTACAGTTTTCATGTTTTGTTTAGAGTAAATTTCTTTTTCGTTTAATCGCCTCCAAAAACTATAACCCTAAAATCCGTCAACCATCTTCTTCTTTAAAACCAAAACATAAAACTCTATTCTCTACCATTACATCCGGTAATCCATTCATCGGAATCCCAGAAGGAAGGCTTGGATTTGTGGAATCATCGTCTTTGGAGCAAGATTTGGCTTGTTCCAAAAGAGTGCTTGCCGCTTGGACTTGGCAACTTTTGTGTTATTTATTGTTAGATTAGTGATAATCATTGTATGATAATTAGGCTTCCGAAAATTTCAATTAGTTAATCGTGATTCGATCCGACTAGATTTACCCGAGGTCTTGTCTTGGTTTATTTTTCTCTAGAGTATTTTTTCTAGCTAAAAGGTGGTCGAAGGTTCCCAAATCATTGAATAATCTGAAATCAGATCATTTAAGCACTCCAACACGAATCGATTTGTCAAGGAAAATATTCAAGTGGATATGGTGGAGTCACCTTAGCCCCCTTGATAGAGCCACATTAGATTGTAGCTTCCCATATGGTATGTGGTTTGTACGTTACAAAATTTTGCCAGAGCAATCATCTGCCTCCAACCAGTGTCAGTAATTTTCCCAGTAATTATCAGCACTCCACAAATTTTGCATTTCCCATGTCTAGGTTTCTATTTCTTCTCCACCAAAGTTCATTTCAAACAATAGATTCCAATAGTGGGGTCCAGTTTGTAAACAAAAGATTCCATAGGGGACTTAATAGGCAAACGCTGGTAGATGCAGGTTGCACCTGTTCTTTCCGTTGATTTATATCTTTTCCTGGAAGAGTCTAGAATCTTCTATGCCATCTTCAAAAACCTTTATTATGTGATTCCTTATTCACCGGAGCATCAAAGAAAACAGTCAGATGCAGTATCTAAGTAACAATAACTTTGTTGTTTTCTTACTTGTGCACTGAATGAAGCAGCTATACACGGCCACTTGGACATTTGTCTTGATTTACCACTTGCTTAATCCACTTAACTTACTAATTATTCATCCAAAAGATTTCCACTTCTTCTAATTTTAGGAGCATTCTATAGCTCTGATGAACCTGTTATAGGATTTAGAATGTATCTTAATCAATTGTACCATCATCCATTATGATGAACCCAACAATGTTCCATTGTATATTATGAGATTTTTATTTTTTTAATTGAAGAATTGACTTCTTGTAAAGTATAATATTATTATTGCCAGTGTTATGTGTAGAGAAGATTGATTTACACCTTTCAGAACCATATTTGAC
Organism: Iris pallida; assembly: GCA_029216955.1. Taxonomy (NCBI): domain Eukaryota; kingdom Viridiplantae; phylum Streptophyta; class Magnoliopsida; order Asparagales; family Iridaceae; genus Iris; species Iris pallida. The sequence continues at coordinate 27,844,469 of JANAVB010025999.1, forward strand.
ATGTTTTCCAGCTGCTTCACGCATCTTATAAAGTATAATATTACTATTGCCAGTGTTATGTGTAGACTGAAGATTGATTCACACTTTTCAGAACCATATTTGACACGGTTTCCAGCTGCTTCAAGTCAAATTGTTTGGTGGATCATGGAGAATCGACGGGAATACTTTGACAGATCAAAAAGTTTGCTCAGCATGGTAAAGATGCTGATTTTCTTGTCTGATACACAGTCTAAACAGTGGTTATCATGGTGTGAAGAAGAAAAGATAAAGTTGTATACACAACCTATGATAGTGCCTCTTTCTGTCAATGATGAGCTGGCTTTCGTAGCAGGCCTTCCTTCTTCCCTAAATACTCCAGCATTTAGTGTTGAAAAAATGGAAGAAAAGAGGGCCAAATTAAGAAGTTCTGTCAGGAAAGAGATGGGTTTGGGTGACAATGATATGCTTGTGATGTCATTAAGCAGTATAAATCCAGGAAAGGGACAGCGTTTGCTTCTTGAAGCTGCTCGTTTGGTGGCTGAACACAATATTTCTGTAAAAGATACTAAGAATATTGAATTATTAGAAGTGGAGGAGATATCAGCAGTTCCTCAAAACCATACTTCCGAAATTGGTCAGATGAGGTCTGGGACTTTGTTGCAAACTAACCAGACTGATAAAGTGGCACAGTATTTACACAAAAATGTTACTTCTCGTGCCAAATCTAGAAAGAGGAAGAAGAAGCTCTCCAGATTACGTAACATCCTCTCAGTTAATCACATTAAGACTGTCACAGATGGTGAACAGAGAGAAATGAGGAATTTGCTGTCACAAGATGTAAGCAAGCAAGAAGAAACCCTTAAACTCCTCATTGGTTCTATTGGATCAAAAAGCAACAAAGTGCTTTACATCAAATCGATTCTGAGATATATCTCTCTTCACTCAAACTTGTCGAACATGGTACTTTGGACTCAAGCAACGACACATGTTGCCTCTCTCTATGCTGCCGCAGATGTTTATGTAATAAATGCTCAGGTGAAATTTTATGGACTGAAATTTTGTTCGCTTTATCTTAACAATAGTGAACAAATTCTGCCTCGGTGGAAAAAAGAGTAAAATACCATTCCCTGCGAAATGTGGTTCTGATTAGCATCCTTTGTTCACACTAGAAAATAGAATTAGAATAATCATTTTTTAGAATCCATCAATTTCCCAAGGATTAACATCAATAATGTAAACAATAAGAAACTGGTGTTTTGATACTTGCAAGAGTCTCTTAATGTTGTTGTTCAGCATCCGGTTGCTTCATATATTATTTAATTTGTTTTTTCAATAGTTACATGTTATTTGCGTAACTCTTACTTTCCTCGTTTTTCCATCATAACAAAGATATATCATGTCAGTTAGGGAGCATATGGCAACTATAGGACCTCAATGTAGTTGATTATCACATCTATCTTGCAAAGTGTTGTACTTTAGAATAGATGTGGAAGGTTCCAATAATTGATCTTTCCACCTACATCTCATTAAGAAACATGATGTAGTAGCAACAAAAGTACAATACATCATGTAAGTCACTACTTCATCTAAAAGCTTATAGACACATGAGTTAACAAAAAATGCTACATGGATACCCTTTTCTATTTTTAGAAATTCTGTTCTGAAACATATTAGTGATTTCTTCTGGAATGGTAAGTCCAATGAACCAAACACTTTGTAGAGGAAAACCTGAGTTCAACTCCTAGACCCTTGTAACTCCTAGGTTTGACTCATATTTGGATTATGATAGGATTTAAATATCAAGATTTGGGTTTATATTAAGTAATCCCATTTGCTAATCCTAAAAGGAGTTGGATTGCTTAGCTTCTATATATAAGGCTATTCTTTAGTGTAGATTTTTGTGTGCAAGTTTTTTAGGGTTTGGGTTTATTGAGACAGAAAATTGTGGGTTTGGGCAATGTTTTAAAAGTCCTTGGCTTCGCCGTCTTAGCCCTAGCTTAGGCGTTTCGGATGCCTTAGCACCTAGGCTACTAGTATTTAGGCGGTGAGATCCTTTGACATATGCCTCGGCGTACCTTTTGTCTTGCATCGACTTAAATGTAAAATGGACTAAGCCATTTTTTGAATTTGAAATATGATCTAGACCAAATAAAAGATTTAGATATTAATAATTTGATCCTTTGAGAAGAACAATGTTCTTTCCTCTTCAGGTTTCTTTCCCTTGTATGTTTGTGCTAACTCACTATATCCCTTTTCTACTTCCACATCCAACGGGCACTGCCACAAAACCAATTTGTAAATCTCTTAATCTCTCGCCCACCCCTTTCATTAGTGACTCCCTCTTTCTTTTTCTTTCAGTCCTATGCCAAAGTCCAAGAATTTCGACGCTGACAATGTTGCATGTCTCTGTCCTCTTTATTGTTTTGATGAATTTTTCTTCCCTCTCCATTGGGTATTTCCCTACTAGGCTCCTCACATGAAGTTTTGGAAGAATAGACACTCCAAAAATTCGTGTCTTGTCTATGTCGTATTGGACACGTATCAAACACGCCACAAATACTACAAAATATAATAATACAAAAGATTAGGTATTGAATATGTGTTGTCGTGTCCGAAACATGTCATGACATATTCGCTACACATATGGTAGATTTAGGTAACATAAGTTTTACTAGCTACATGTTTTTCTTAACCTACCTATTGCACACCCCGAAATTTTGATCTTGAGGTTCCGCCTCATCACCTTGAGACCCCCACCTAGGCCTTTGTGGACTTTGCCATCTCGCCGCCTTGCGCCGTTTAAAAAAAGCTCACTTTTGGGTTTGAGAGAATTGGTTGTAATTCAAAATATTAGTAAAATGAATTATTCTTCATAAATTAATAGTTGTTCGTATAATCTCGATAGCTCTTCTCACGACAAATTGGTAACAGTGTAAGGTTGGAAGAGCATTATCGAGATGAATACAAAATCTACGAGTTTGAAGTTCGAGGTAGAGCAATTCAATAGGAGAATTAACTTTCCTTTGTGGTAATTCAAGATGCGAGACCTATTGGTTCAACAAGGTTGTTGAAGGTGCTATTGGGGAAGAAGCTGAAAAAAAATTAGATAGCACTTTATATGGAAGTGTAAGCATGATTTGACTATGACAGAATAGATGTTCTCTATAATCTTCTCGGTTAAGATTCGACAAAAAATTGAAAAGGTTAGAAAGTCTCTACATGACGAAGTTGACAAACCGGTTGTTTATGAAACAACATCTCTACAAGCTTTCGATGAAGGAATGTACTCCTATACATGAACACATGAATTTATTTAATAAGATTATCTGTGAATTGACTAGCTGTAGAAAATAATAGTTGGGATGATTTTATTGATGGACTACTTCACTACTTATAGGGAGTCTAGCTCCTCTACATACTACAAATTCCGATGTGGGACTAAAAGTCCCTTATTGATTCTCAACACTCCCCCTCAAGATGGGCGATAGATATTAATCATCCCCATCTTGTTACATAGCTTTGACAGACTCAATGAACTAAGACCCTTAGTCAGACAGTCTGCCACTTGTTCTTCTGAGCGAACATAGTCAATCTTCAGTATCCCTTGTTCCAGCTTTTCCTTGATGAAGAATCGATCGATCTCGATGTGCTTCGTTCTGTCGTGCTGAACCGGATTGTTCGCTATACTTATCGCAGCTTGACTATCGCTCAGAAGGTGCAATGGTGTCCCCTTGTCTAGCTTCAACTCTGTCAGCAGCGCCTTTACCCATAGCAATTCTGATACTCCTAGAGCCATTGCTCTGTATTCTGCTTCAGCTGTCGACCGTGCTACCACTGACTGTTTCTTGCTTCTCCATGAAACCAGGTTTCCTCCTACAAAAACACAGTACCCTGTGGTAGACCTTCTGTCGTCTATGCAGCTTGCCCAGTCTGCATCGCAGTATCCCTCAACATCTGTGCATCCATTCTTCTTGAACCACAGTCCTTTTTCCGGCGTCCCTTTCAGATATCTTAGGATCTGAAATACTGCATCCATATGACCCGTTCTTGGATCATGCATATAGCGGCTTACAACACTTACTGCAAATGAGATATCAGGGCGAGTATGCCCTAGATAAATCAGTCTGTCTACTAGCCTTTGATACCTTTCGCGATCAACAGGCTCTCCTGCTTCTGCTCCCATCTTGCACTTCTGGTCAATTGGAGTGACTGCTGCTCGGCATCCCAGCATTCCTGTCTCCTTCAGCAGATCTAGTGCATATTTCCTTTGTGAGAGAACAATTCCTTGTTCACCATTACACACCTCGATACCCAAAAAGTATCTCATCTCTCCCAGGTCCTTCACCTCAAACTCTTTGGCGAGTTTCATCTTCAGCTTAGTGATCTCATCAGCATCATCACCTGTGATCACTATATCATCCACATATACAGCAAGTATAGTTATGTGGCCTCTTGCATGCTGGAGGAAGACCGTGTGATCTGCATTTGTCTGATGGTACCCCATGCCAGTGACAGCCTTTCTGAATCTGTCAAACCAGGCTCGAGGAGATTGCTTCAGCCCGTACAGCGACTTCTTCAGTTTGCACATTTTTCCATGTGACGTTCCTTCACCTGAATCTGACACAAAGTAGCACCCCGGAGGAGTCTCCATGTATACTTCTTCTTGTAGGTCTCCATGAAGAAATGCGTTCTTTACGTCTAACTGGTGTAGCTTCCACCCATAGTTTGCTGCAATGGAGACCAGCGTTCTTACGGTACTCATCTTCGCTACTGGGGCAAAAGTCTCATCATAGTCGATGCCATATGTCTGGGTATAGCCTTTTGCAACCAGTCTCGCCTTGTACCGCTCAACTTTTCCTTCTGGTGTCTCCTTCACTGTGTACACCCATTTGCATCCCACAACTTTTTTCCCTTCAGGTAATGGCACCAGCTCCCATGTCTTATTTTTCTCTAGTGCCCCAAGTTCTTCCATCATTGCAGCTTTCCATCTTGGGTCCTTCTTTGCTTCCTGCCAATTCTTAGGTAAAGAAGTGGAGTCTAACGAAGTGAGGAAGGCTTGATAAGTCGGAGAGATATTAGAATAAGACAAGTAGTTGGCGATATCATGTTCATAATCTTGATAACGAATAGGAGCCTTTCCCGCATTAATGCGAGAAGACCTCCTTAAGGGAGCAATGGGTGGTGGGGAAAGCATACCATCTGAGTCGGAGAGACCCGCTTCCGAATCCGAGTGATCCGGTACGGGAATAACATCTTCAGGAGTTGGGGCAGGAGTAGACGAGAGACTTGGCACATTTGGCACAGGGCACGGCACAGTACTGGACGTCTGCTGTCTTCTTCTGTAAACTTGGAGCTCCTTTTCCCTTGTCTGCTTCTCCCCCTGCGTAATGTACGTATTGTCTTCTTCATCCTCCGTATCAGTATCATCGATGCTTTCTTTCCCTTTCTTCCAGTTTGTCACGACAGGACAAGGTACCGATCCGACAACTACGTTTGGGCGTACTACCTCCCCCTCACGTCTAACACCCGCTGTGTGAGGCTGTTCCCAAACGCAGAACCTTCGTCCGAACCATAATAAGGTTCCAGTTCTCTGAATGTAACGTCCATGCTTACAAACAGCTTCCGTTCAACCGGGCTCCAGCATACGTAACCCTTCTGTGTCCCGGTGTACCCAACAAAGACACACTTAGCTGCTCGAGGATCCAGCTTACCAACGCCAGGCCTGTTATCGTGGACGAAGCATACGCAACCAAATACTTTCGGAGGAACGGTGTACGCAGTTGTCCCCGTTAGCATTTTCAAAGGCGTCTTCCAGTCCAGTAATTGAGAGGGCATCCTGTTGATGAGATAAGAGGCTGTCAAGACAGCCTGCCCCCACAAAAATTTAGGGACATTCATAGCCAGCATCATTGTCCGAGCTACCTCCAACAGGTGCCTATTCTTTCGTTCGGCAACACCATTTTGAGCCGGTGTATATGCACAAGAGGTTTGATGCAGTATACCATGAGAGGATAAATACGCAGCAAACCTCTTATGGGTATATTCCGTCCCATTATCCGACCGGAAACACTTAACACGAGCATTATACTGTGTCTGCACCCGTTGATGGAAGCTGTGAAATGCCTCAAAAACATCACCTTTATTCTTCAGCAGGTAGACCCACGTTACGCGGGTAGAGCAGTCAATAAAAGTAACAAACCATCTATAACCGTTAACACCGTTTGTAGGACAAGGGCCCCACACATCAGAATGAATCATATCAAAAGCAGCAGAACATCGATGTCCAGAATTCACATAGGAGCTTCTGGTATGTTTTCCCAACTCACAAGCATCACAAACTAACAACTCTTTATTTGCTTTATGATATAAGGATGGATACAGTCGACTAATAACGGAAAAAGAAGAATGTCCTACACGCTGATGGTGGAGGAGCAGCTCGGCTTCGACACTTCGACTTCGTACTTCCGGTTGTGCGTCTGCAACTAAAGATGCCAGTGCTCTATCCAGATCGTTCCTGTCCAAGTACCATAGACCCTTATGCCATGTGCCAGTGCCTAGTCGTCTCCCTGTTCCCTTCTCCTGAAAAGTTATCTTAGGAATATCAAAGGAAACAATACAGTTTAGATCAAGGATAATGGCGCTAATGGATATAAGATTTACAGGAAATGAAGGAGCATGTAAAACATTAGATAGAGTGATGGAAGGAGTGCAATCGACAGTGCCTTTACCCGTAACAGGCCTGGAGGTACCATCAGCTGTCTGAATGCTTTCCGGCGGCGTTAGAGTAGAGTATTCCCGGAACTCACCTCGGGACCCCGTGACATGGCAGGATGCCCCAGAGTCCATAATCCAAGCTGGCTGAGAGACAGATGCAAGAGCACGCGGAGGTATACCGGCACTGGTTTGGGAGAAGTAAGTGCAGTAATCTCCTGTAGTGGACGGCGCCCCAGGAATGACTTGTCTTTCACCAGAACCAAGCTTTGAGCCGCGCATCTTCTCGAGAACTTCTCTCTCAAATGGAGTGATGTCCGCCAGCTGATTGTCCCCACATTCATCCGCCAGATGCGCCTTGTTGCCTCCAGAGTAAGTGCCCCTAGCACCACTGTAGCTGCCTCGACCACCTCGTCGTCCACCGCGACCACGGCCCCGACCATTCGAGGGAGTCCGTGTCGGTTTTGGGCAAAAGCGGATGTAATGCCCTGTGTCACCACAGTTGTGGCAAACGCCTCCCATAGAAGGAGGCTGTTGGAAAGTGGCAAGAGCAGATGTGTCAACTCCAGCCTGCTCCCCCTGGGAGATATCCTTGGTAGGCATCAGCTTCAACCGTGCTTCTTCTTGTGCCATGGCAGCTATGGCGTCTTCTAATGTCGGCAGCGTCGGTTGGGCTAGAAGGACATTCCTCCGTTGCTCAAATGCAGGGTTGAGCCCCTTCAAAAACTTCATCATCCGTTGCCGCGAGATATAATCCAGAAATTTCTGGAAATATTTCGCAAAAGCCGGTTCAACCTGAGCATCCTCCATGCCAAGAGGATCATAATGGTCAAGATCAGACCAGTACTTCTTCAACAAGGCAGCGTACTCAGAGATGGTACGATCGTCTTGGATTACCCGATCGAGCTCATCCTGCAGTTGGAAGACTCGCATGGGGTTACCTGAACCGGAGTACATGTCCTTCAACGTTCTCCAGATATCAGCAGCTCCCTCCATTGCTTCAACGTTACCCGACACTTGGTCGGTCAAAGAGGCTGTTAACCAACCAGCCACGACATTGTTGACAATGTCCCACACAGCAAACTCCTTCGAGGAGTGATCGACAGGGGCTTTGGTGTGGCCATCTACATAACCAACCAAGCCACGTCCCTTCAGCGTCCGCATCGCCTGCCGCGACCATTTCAAGTAGTTGGTCGTGCCTTCCAACTTCGTCTCCAGCTTGTCCAACTTCCCCATTTTGTACGGTGACGGATCCACATCAGTATGGGTCACGCGTGGGGTTGCCTCTGGTAATCTCTTGGTCAGGAGATCCTCGACCAGGACCTTCATTTCTTCTGCTGTCAACTTCCCATAGATGGAATCCATGACTTCTTCAACTGCAATCAGTGAGGTGTTGTTGTTTCCTGAGTCGTCTTCTTTTGAGTCGTCTTCGTCTTAGGCAGCTATCGGGGGAAACAACAAAACGAGATCCCTCACTGATATGTCGTAGTATATACGACCAACTAGAACCGCGTCATGATAACGCGTTCGGACGGCTCAAGGATAACCAACGTAGTTGTGCCTCCTTGCATGAGACAAACCAGAGGTATACCAGCCGGGCAGAAACGTTTGTAAAGACAACGTTTCTGAGATACGAAAATCTAAAGAGATTTCGTATTCGAAGTAGAGCTTCTAAAAAGAAGGTACTGATTCTCGAAGGCAACAACAGAGATCTTCTAAAGAGAAGGAAATCTGTTTTTTTTTTTTTGTTTTTTTTTGCAGAACAGTGAAAAACCCTAAAAAAGGTTGCTGTAGCAGCAGTAGGGGGGGCGGCGCTGGAGGGGGGGGGGGGGGCGGCGGGGGCGGCGCTGGAGGGTCGGGGGGGGGGGGGGGCGGCGGGGGAAGGGGGGTCGGGGGGGGGCTGCTCCGGGGGGGAAGGGGGGGGGGGTCGGGGGGGGGGGGCTGCTCCGGGGGGGAAAGGGGGCCGGGGGTGGGGGTCGGGGGGGGGGGGGCTGCTCCGGGAGGGGGGCTAAATTTTTTTTTTTTTTTTTTTTGTGTGTGGAGAGAGAGAGAGAGAGTTATGGCTCTGATACCATGTAGAAAAATAATAGTTGGGATGATTTTATTGATGGACTACTTCACTACTTATAGGGAGTCTAGCTCCTCTACATACTACAAATTCCGATGTGGGACTAAAAGTCCCTTATTGATTCTCAACACTAGCATCGAAATAAGATTGATGATAAAGATGTCTGTCTAATTTTATTAGTATCTGTATCATTGTAATATGAGCATCTTGTTACTACCTTACTTTTTGAAAGAGATACTATTACTTTGGAAGATACTGCCGCTTTTCTTTTATCTAATGATATTAGAAAAATGTCATCTAGAAAGGAATCAATGAAGTATATGTAGCAAGAGGCAGACATATAACTTTCAAGAGAGATCTTTCAGAGATTTGAGTGCAATAATTGTAAATTAAAAGGACATACTCTGAGATTTTACCAGAAGTTACCCAAATAATAAGGGTTCCTTGTTCTGCTCAATTATTTCCACAATTTGCTTTTTGTTTCTCAGTTTTATAATTGTTCTGTTATTGATTTATAGGGGATTGGAGAAACATTTGGAAGGGTGACAATTGAAGCTATGGCTTTTGGCTTGCCGGTATTGACAATCATTTATTTGCTTGTTACTTCATGTTGCAGTCTTATTCTAACTGAATTTATTTGTTTATCTTCTTTTCTTTTCCAAATAGGACATACTACTATTGCTTCACTATTTATGCCAATCCTGTTTTCTTCTTGTCTGATGCTCCAGGACCATGAAATACATCTCTTTGATTCTTCATCTGAATTACTTACAAATCCGATAGTTTTTTCTTATACTATGTGATTGATTAGAAGAAACTTGTGTACATAAAATACAGCTCAAAACATGTCTAAAATGGACATGAAGACCTATCTTGGATATTCTTTAAGATACTTATGTGAGATTATGGTGTATCATAAACAAATTGTTAGAATCATAAGTCTTATTTTCTTATGTGGGTACATTTAAGTAGTTTTGGGTGTTTTTATCATCATATGTTAATATAAATACACATGAGGTGCAACTTAGGATTTTGTGCCAATGCACTCTCGTCTCCTCTCCTCTCCTCTCTTCCTTCTCACTTCTTCTAAATTGGACATGATATTAGAGTAACTTGAAAGCTAATGTGTATTCCTTCCACAACTTTTCCTGATATCAGAACCTATTTGCTGCCTAATATGTCAGTGAGCCAGAGTCAGTAAGTTTTCTTTAATCTTTACATCGGACCGTCAACGGAGTAAAGAAGTCGACCACAGACTTGATCTTCATCGTTCCAACTCCCTAGATTTTTATTTTGTACTTAGAATTCTTGTAACTAGGATTCTTTTATACTCTCTCTCTTTGAAAGTTTTAATACAAAAGTTCTGTAACTTTTTGCAACGAAAACAATGAAATCCAGGGTTCTTAGATCTCATGTTTCTATTGCATTTGCAAGTATGGTGACCGAATCTTCTAAGTTACTAGTGGTGGTGGTGTTTTGGGTAATCCTTTGACTATTATTCACAGTAACAATAAAGTGGGAAAGTAATTATTTGCGGTAAAACTTAATGAACTGACTTATGAACTGACTTGTCTGGTCTAAGTCTATTAAAATAGTGTTGAGGGTGAAAAGTTGAAGTTTTTGGTAGAAGAGCCCTCGCATGAAGTGTCACTTGGTTATGATGATTGGATCAGTACATATGCATATGTTAAGTAGTGGTTATCATAGTATATGGACCTACACATCGTCTCTAATGTTTAGTGGTTTGAGTCTCTAATGTTTAGTGGTTTGGGTCTTCCAACAGATTTGGGCACTCTGGAACAGTCCTATTCACAGCCCATATCTATGAGTTGTACGAGCAGCTATTTAATATAAAGCAGATTGAGAAGCTTATGAATGAGTATCTGACTTCAAATAAGACTATGGGATGAACTCTTGCAATATCATCTGGTTACTACTGATTTGAAAGAAAAGAAACTCAGTGATAGAAGGAGTTCCATGTTTCACTCATATTAGTTGGCTTGGATCCTATACTTGAACCTTATAAGGCTCAGACATAGATAGTAGTTATCTACAATGACAGATACTTTCTCTCGACTCAATCGTTCATTTATCGGATAGAGTTATGTGATACTGAGTAATGTCTCTTCTGCCTTGGTTACTAGCAGTGTTCTAGATTTCGGCCTAGGCAGCCGCCTAGGCGCTAGGCGGCCGCCGGCCGCGCCGAAAATCCCCTAGGCGGCGGTCCTAGGCGAGTTTCGGCCCTAGGCGGAGCCTAGTCGGCCCTAGTCGGAGAATTTTTTTGAAAATCTTTTAAAAAAAATCAAAAATACAAACTTACCTGCTACCGTCGCCGCCGCTGTCGTCGCCTCCGTCGCCGCCGCTGTCGTCGCCTCCGTCGCCGCCGCTGTCGTCGCCTCCGTCGTCGCCGTCGTCGTCGTCGTCGTCGCCGCCGCTGGCTGCTGGTGTTGGCTGATGCTGCTGCTGTTGTTGGCGGAGGGGAGGGAAAGGGGAGGAGGAGGGGAGAGGAGAGGGGAGGGGATCTGAGAGGAGAGGAGAGGGGATCGGAGAGGAGAAAGACGGTTACGATGGGATTTGACAGTCTCAAAGAAAGCCATGTCACCTACAGTATGCAAACGACGGTTACGAGAAAGACGTTAGCGTTTACATCAATAGCTTCTTTTTACTTCATAGCTGGATAATGTCGACACAATGTGACATGACCATCATGCATCAGACGTGTTATGCTGCAGAAACATCATGCGTCAACAACATTATGTGGCAGAAGTGTTATGCCGCATGGTAGTACCATGTGGAGATCGTGTGCTATGTTGTCGCATGTCACGCAACACGTCTCAAATAACTGAAGCTACGTGGCAGTACGAGCGTGACATGCGTGCACGTTCATCCCACGTACTCCAAAGTACTTATGCGCTAACTGTATTTTATGCGCATAAGGAAAAAAAAAGTGTATTTTCTGCTTTGTGCGCGTATAGTCATTTCCAGTGTGAGTGGCTATAAATAGCTGGGACATGTGCTTCCCAGAGGCATGCACGTACGAACATACACAGATAGAAGAGCCTTTGATCAAAGCCTACTTGCTGCCCATTCTGGCAGTGAGCCAAAGTCAGCAAGTTTTCTTCAAATCGGATCGTCAACGGAGTAAAGAAGTCGACCGCAAACTTAATCTACATCGCTCCAACTCTCCAGATTTTTATTTTGTACTTAGAGTTCTTGTAACTAGGATTCTCTTTTACTTTATCTCTTTGAAAGTTCTAATATATAAGTTCATAAGTTTTGTAACTTTTTGGTAACGAAAACATCAACGATCCACCTTTTATAATAAAATTTGTATTCAATTTGGTAAATATATTATAGTTTTACGTTTTGATAATGCGTTGGAGTATACTCAATGTTCTGTTACTTCTTTTTGTGCTGATTGTGGCATTATTCATCAAATTAGCTGCATCTATACCTTTCACCAAGGTGGTGTAGTTGAACGTAAGCACGATGTTGCTCGAACTATCATGTTCAATATACATGTCCCTAAACAATATTGAGGAGATGTCATTCTTAGTGCATGTTATTTGATTAATTGCATGCCATTATTTGTGTTGTATAGCCAAGTTTCCTACTTCATGTTACATTTAGGTCTCTCTTTTTTCTTTACCTCATCGTGTGTTTGGGTGTGTTGATTTTGTTCACAACATGGAACCTAATCGAAACAAGTTGGCTCCTTGAACTATCAAGTGTATCTTCCTTGGTTATCCTCGAACTCAAAATGGTTATGATAGTTACAGTCCCCAGTCGCTTAAATATTATGTCAATGCAAATGTTACCTTCTTTGAGTCCACTAATTTCTTTCCTTCAAGAGACCATCCATCTTTCGTTTACATTGTATTTTTTCTTCTTCTATACCACTTACGGTCATTCCTAAATCCATTTCTGTCTCAGCTCCTCCTTTATAGGTGTACCAGAGATCTAATGACAAGCATGCTATTTTGTGTGATTCAACCCCCAATACACCATCTTTTGTGCCTGAGGATCCAGCTCATCCTACGTGTCCTTAATTTATTTTCTTAATAATTTCTAGGGTATTAATTCTTAGAAAATTTTCGTAAATTTCCTAAAATCCCAAAATGAGTTTGTGAGACTTCTCGACCCTTACCAAGTCTTATTGAAGGTTTTCTAAGATATATTGGTTCGTTTAATAGCTTTTAAGTCTATAGAAACATATCTTGGTAGCTTTAATAAATTCAAAAATTCACCCAATTTCCGATTCGTTGTTGATTAGATTTCCTGGTAGCGGATGCTACAAAGCCGCAGCTCTGGAACTGGATCTGGCAGTAGAAACATAGATGAGTCAGACCCCACCACAATGAAGTACCACAAAGGAAACCCTGTGGAAACCCAAATGCTAGCAAAAATCACAATATAACATAATCAAGAGAATAATGAAATGAAATACAGTAAAAAGGAAAGTATGATTAACCCGCTATCAATGTGCTAACATAAAGTAAATGGCAGGAAAGTAAGCTAGCTATCTGGAAATCTGGTAAGCATGATAAGGGGAGCAAGACAAGACAAGACAAGCCCTAAGTGTTGCTACAATTAGCTACCTAAGTTATAAACTAATTACTAATGCAAGTTGATAACATAGTCTAATAAAACCAATTTGGAAGCCTATCCCTAATTATGCTTCGGGATCAAGCTCCTTAAATAATCTGTAGCTATCTGGATGAACGCTGTGAGATGTTGACAAGTAAAGCAGGAGGACATGTCCAATGGCACAAGGGCCAAGCAAAAGACTGGATAGTCTAGTAGGCAGGGCGAGGAATGTAGCGCCCTCGGGGGTCGAAAGATCTATCTCTGACAGTAGAGTAATATGTTGAACAAGGCTGCTATTAAAATTGGGATTCTCCCCTCTCAATGCTTCTATGTTAATCATATTCATTTTATTTAACTCGAAGACCACACAAAGGACATACCGGACATCAATCTTATATATTGGAGGACAACATGTCCAATGGCACAAGGGCCAAGCAACACACTAGATAGTTGTAGGCAGGGTGAGGAATGTAGTGCCATCGGGGTCGGAAGATCTATCTCTGGCAATAAAGTAAGCTGTTGAACAAGGCTGCTATTAAAATAGGGATTCTCCCCTCAATCATACTAGTTCATTTTATTTAACTTGAATACCGCACCATGGACATCCGGGACATCGATCCTATATGTTGGCACTCGAGTCAAGCATGATACAATCGGGATTGATTACAAGAAAATGCACCCATCCGTACAAGTTTAGCATGAACAAGCATGTCAGGCAAGAACACACTACTGATCATCGGCTCGATCCGTCGATCGCAAGGCCGGACATCCATGTAGAAGTTATAGTTGGTCGGGAATGCAAGAAATAAAGCACTAGTAATCAAGTGATCAATATCATGTCATGAATGAGTATCGAGAAGCATTCAGTTCATCCCTATTGGACCTAGTTGCATCAGACCGGTATTCTGATGATGTACCAGTGGTATGACATCAGAATCCAGGTTCTGCAGTTAAGTGCAGAACCAACAGCTAGGGCTTGGGATTTCCATTGATTCCATAATGTTTTGGTCCCAAAGCAACACTGAATTGTATGAGTGTTTGCAATCGAAAATGCGACAAGGTTTTGTTGATTAAAATTTTGGTATTTCAATTACAAACAGAACAGTATACAGTGTAGTACTTAGACGTAGTCCTAGGAGTACACTTTTGTTTTTATCTGGGAACTGTGTCGATAGAGCGAGTGATAATGCGTTGACTCCGTTGACAATCTGGCGACGATCTTGAACTCTTCGAAGGTCTGGGTTGCTCTGGATGCCGGAGCGTTGCGAGGAGAAGCGGACGTTAAGTGTCTCTTCTGGCCTCTGTCTGTGGATGTGCTTTTCTCTGTGTGTGTATGTCCGTCCTTCTCTGTGTCTGTGTGTGTGTCATGAAGGAATGATCCTTCTATTTATAGATAGCAGGCTGGCTGCTCATGCGTGCATTTGTCGGATGCGCCTGGACGTGAGGACGCCACGTGGCCGATGCTGGCGGGGGTGCATGGACGATGCGCCCTGAGTTGTAGTGGAATCTGCTCGAACTGCTTCGTCAGGTTGCAGAGGAGCTGACACGTGGTAGTTGATGAGATTTGGTTGTTGCTGAGATCTTGGGTGGTTAGCACCCATTCTTTGAATAGAACTAAGTCAAGGGACGCGTGGCGTATGCCTGTGGCTCAAAGATCTCGGTTTTGGAGGAGAGTGATCTGTCGGGGTGCGCCTAGGATCGGCGCGCATGGAGGCGACTTAGTCTATGAGTTTTAGGCATCATAGACGAGTCTGGGCGCATGGCTTTTGAGGCGCATGCAGAGCTTCGCATCAGGGTGCGCCTAGAATCAGGCGCATGGGAGGCGACTTGGTCTCATGATTTTTAGGAGCCATGAGCAAGTCCAGGCGCATGGCTTTTGAGACGCATGCAGAGTTTTGTCTTCTGTTGCTTGAGATCAGAAGTGAGCTGAAGGGGTGTATGTCCACTGGAGCATGTCGTCTTCTGGGCGCATGGCCACGAGGCGCATACGAATGATCGGTCGGCCACGTGGCTTGTTGCCGACCCAAGGTGTAATGATGGTGCTGACATCAACGGCTCTTCGTTTTTTGCAAAGGGCTGCTGATTGGACGGTTCTTGGAATGCGTTGTCGCCTTTGTCATTCAGTATGAAATGCTTTGATGGTGATAAGTTTGGAGAGGGTGCATCGGTTAGTGCCAATCTGGGCGCATAGGTCCATATCCCACTGGACGCATCAGTAGGGGGCGCTTGATGTCGACGACGCATCTGCCATGTGTCGCATCCTCTTTGGCCCATATGTTGAGTTCTCCGAGGCGTTAATGGCTGGTTTGACTTAGCTGAATTCGAAGAGACAGATTCATTGGCATTAATGCAAATTCATTGCACTGAATTCGGAGAGATTGTCACTTGGCGCATGGGTTTGATCGCATGGGTTTGATCTGTCCGGCCTATAAATAGCAGTGTGAAGAGAAGTTTGTTTCTCGTTTCACTTTTCTTCCCGAATGGAGATGAACTCGGTCGGTCCTTTTCCTTGGCGAGACGGTACATTGTGGGTTGCCGATCTCCTCGTTTAAAGAAGCTTTGACGATGAACTACTTCAGAAGACTGAGATGCGCCGAGTTGATATGTTCGAATCCCTTGCTGGCAGTATTCTTCTACGAGACGACATTGAGTGTCAAGTTGAATGCATGGTTTGGGTTTGATGTGCCCAAGCCTCATTGTGATGGAAGAGCCCCAGGCTGGCAGATGCGCCTGTGCGTTAATGATGAAGTGATTCGTCCTGACGGGGCAGAGTGATGCGCTGGCAGAGCAATGCGCCAGGCTGAGACGATGCGCCTAGCTGAGACATCAGAGTGATCCGCCTAGTTGAGTGTAGGCTGTTACAAAGTCTTCAATTGGCATCATGTTTTCGAGATGATGTCGGACATATGCAGCAGGTTGCAGTCGCTGGAAAACAGACTGCCTTGGTAGTGGGGCCACTTTTTTGCGACAACAGCAGTTGATGGCGACCGTAGCACAAGTATGTCCCGTGAGGGACGAGTTGTGCATGGTGGTCGTCTCTCCCGATCTACGTCTGTAGGGATCACATTGCGTAAATCGTAAGGGGAGAGTTTCACATTTACACCCCCTTCAGGCACATGGCAAGGCCAGGCGCTGGGATGGTTATGTGAATGTTGCAGCTCCTTGATCCAGTTCCAGTGCATGAAATGCACCCAGATCATAAGAAGGAGAGCAGCACGTATTGCAACTTGAATCCACTTCATGCGCATCACCCAGGTGGGCGCATGGACTCAACATCGCAGTTGCCAAGCCAGACTTGGTTCGATACGCAGTAGATGCGCCCAAGCGGGACATGGACTTTGAAAGTTGACTCGTTTCTAGCACAGATGCGCCCGAGTCGACTCTGCACAACTTACCATCAGCAGCGCGCATGATTTTGAGCGCATGATTCTGGTTTGCTGTCGGCGTAGCACATTCGAGGTGCATGGCCTGTGTTGCCTTGGACTTCTTTGCACTAGCCCAACTTTTCCTTGCCAAGATGGCAAGGGAAGAACTTGTAGCCGATCCAGAAGAAGAAGAATCACTGTTGCAACTTTTTGTGGCTCGAACGGGCTCCCCGGACAATGGGCTCCCTTTTCTTTTCCTTTTTTATTTTTGGTGCCCTTTTCAAAGGAGGCAAAGGGGCTCTATATATAGAGTGGAATGAGACCTCACTTCTTCTCCTTTCCGATGTGGGACTAAAAGCAATATATCTCTTTTTCATGCTTCTACAATGAGAAAGTCCAATAATGATATAATCTAGCTATTGGAACATGTTTGATGTTTCGTAAAAGAAATGAGAGCAATTTATCCCTAAGTTATTACTTTGTCCCAAAATGTCAACATGTATGTAAATGCAAGTAGAGAGATGAAATCTAGCATGTAAAGAAGCTGAACTATCTCTAGAAAGCTAAGAACATCTAGAAAACCAACAAGGAAATAATCAAGGACACTAAGCCATCATTTTAGGGTAAGAAGTACTTGCCTTGGTCTTGAACTCAGAAGAAAAGAGGAAGATGAAGTAGAAGATCTAGGTCTCCTCCTCCACCAAGCTAAAATCACCACCAACAGCACCTCCTCCTACCTCTCCTTATTTAGTCCTACATCAAGAGGAGGGAAGTAGAGAGGATGAAGGAAAAGTGTGAATGAGAGAGTGAGGGTTTAGGGTTATATCCAACCGTTAATCCCACTTGGCCCCATAGGATGGTTGCTACTACACTTCCCAGGTCATTCTCCTCTTAGTCTTGGCTGGTCAAAGCCTAATCATTCTCTTACATGGCAAGTCAGCAAAGCTGATTGGAAATATCAGTCACAGACCGATGTAACGGCGGTATGCCAGTGGTATTCTGTCAGTATTCCGGTATTACTGATACTCAGTCAGTTCACTGGCTGTCAGGGTCCTCAATGTACGCACGGGTCCTAGTCTCGGTCTATGACTTCGCCATGGGTTTCTACAAGTCCAGGATATCTAGGCAAGTTGGAAACAATTAATAGAAATCCACGAAGACACTTAATGTTGTATATGCCATTAATCTGATTGATTTATACTTTGTGTATCCTACGAGGGATAAACTCTTGTTCCATACTCGAGATACGAGCAAAGCTCCATCAAAACCCTCCAATGAAATCAAAACCAATGCTATCTATGGAATATAAACACTACAAGGAAAACATGTATGAAAATGCAAATATACTAGTGTATGGATGTAAATACCATGTTTCAGGATACGGGGTTTATAGGAAGACAAGCTTGTAGAATTATATATATATATAGATATATATCTTGAGGTAAAATGTCTTTTTCTTTTCTTTCTTTTCTATTTTAGTGTGGCATTGCCTTGTAGAATCTCCAATGTAACTCGCCAGGATATCTTTGAGGAAGCTTGTTATTACTCTTTGGCGGAGGGTGTACTAAAACAAAGATGCATGCTAGCAGTTTTTCATATCTACGATAATGATTGTTAGTCATGCCTTATTGTGATAAAAAAAAGTGATATATTACCCATTGTGATGAAAAAATGTCAAAGCAAATATTGTGGATTCAGTTTTGTTCTGTTTCTGCTGCTCCTATGGTTCAGGTCCTGGGGACGGATGCAGGAGGCACGAAGGAGATTGTTGATCACAGAGTAACGGGTCTTCTCCATCCTCTGGGACATGAAGGAACAGAAGTTCTTGCACAGCACATTCAGTATTTGCTGAAGAATTCATCAGCAAGGAAGAATATGGGGAGTCATGGGAGGCGAAAAGTACTGGATAAGTACTTAAAGCATCAAACTTATGATAACTTTGCCAAAGTCCTATTCAAATGCATGAAACCAAAATAGCAGTCTCATGGATGATATCGACTTCTCTCTCTCTACTGGATTGGAACAAGTATGCATTCGACTAGTACCTGAATAGCCCAGCCAAGATTTTTCGGAGTCATCTTCCAGCAACGGGAGTTCAGCAAATGCAATTCTTTATTTCATTAGTAATGTAGTGGTATCCCACTTCTGTGTAAATACCAGAACAGGGAATACGATTTCAGTCTTTTAAATCTAGACTGGTGTGTACGCTTGTAGGCCAATACTAAAGAATATTGGGGATCATAGTATAATCCATGACAATTTGTGGGCACGTCAGCTAACTGGAATTTAGACTACGGTGTTTCGCTCGTGCACGGAATAAAAACTTTGGAGGTGCTGAATTGAATGTTCTTATATCTTGATTTGTGACTCGAGTCTTGAGTTGATGACAAGCTACAAGGAAAGGCACCTTACTGTAATTATTCTTGTGGTATCATCTATATGACGTTATAGAAATTAGGTCATGTATATGGAAAATGCGGGATCTGCAATGTCTTTTGGGGAATGTTCTTTTTGTTAACAGTAATACAATACACACGATGATATTGTTAGCACTCATTTTTAATTGAGAGCTGCTACGTTGTCCGTCCGGGGAGCTGGTCCGTCCTCATGTGGCAGACTGCTATTGGCTCCCCCGTCTAGGGTGAGCTCGGATTAGCAGGGGGCGAATGGCTGTCCGCCACGTGGGTGCTAGTCAATACGGGCCAGCCACACGGACGGGCGAACTAGCCTTTTCGTTTGGTTTTTTCTAAGGGCACCACCCTTTTTGCTAGGGGCCAGCCCAAAATAGTTTAAGAATATTACAAGTTTGTCATCAAATTTTTTTGCTAGGGGCTAGCCCAAGCAAACCTATAAATACCAATTTTTCATTTCATTTTCTCTTCCCTTCTTCTCTTTTCTTTTCTCCCTCAACTCTTTTCTTCTCTCCTTCTCTTAGGTCAAAGAATTTAAATCCCAACTCTTTTCTTTTCTCCCTACATTTTTTTTCAAATTGTTCTCTCCCTCAACTCTAGGTCATTGACTTCTCCAATTTATTGGTAAGTCATCGAACTAAAATATGTTTAATGTTTTTAAACAAGAATTTCACATATAAAAGTTGAATTATGTGTTAAATGTAGAAAAATATTGAACATGGATCAACCGGGATCATCAAATGTTCCCGTTACGTCCGAAGAACACGTTCCTTCAACGTCCGAAGACAACTTTGATGCATCGGAAGCCCTCTTGGTAACTACATTTGAACTTGTCACCGGGTTAAAATTCGTGCTGTGACACAGAGGACTGCCAACACTCTGGCAGTCCAGATCATAGACTAGGACTGCCAGAGTGGTGGTAGTCCTTCACAGAAGAAGGACTGCCAGGACCCTGGCAGTCCTACACATATGTAGGACTGTCAGGGTCCTGACAGTCCTTCTTCTGTAAAGGACTGCCACCACTCTGGCAGTCCTAGTTTATGATACCTGAATGCAGAGTTTTAGTCAGTAAAGGTATTTGAAATTTATGAACACCAATGACTGTACAAAAGACGGTCATGCTATTAACACAATTTTCTATTTATGGACACCAATCTTATGCACGGTCCTAATCTATGAAACCTATTTGCTTTAGGATGTTGTCTAATTGTACTAACCTTTAAGTTTTATTGTAGGACTTGAGATCTTCCGATTTTGCGGTACCGGCTCCAATTGCAGTCAATGTAGCCCATTTATTCTGGACCGATCTATGTTTTGAATCAAGCGAGGGTGCAGTACATTGGTGTCAAGAAGTCGGACGGAAAAACAACCACTACAACAAAAAATCCTTTTAATGACGCTCGACAAGGAGTTTTAATGACGGTTGATACATAAGCGTTATTAAGTTGAAAAATACATTTTTTCTATGACGGTTTGGGCTAATTCTGGGCTTTTTATAACGTTTATAAAATAAAGCGTTATTAATAGTTTAGAGCGGTGGCAAACTTGTAATTCTTTCATTGTATAAAAGCTAAGTGGGAGAGAGAGAATTTATTTCTCATCCATTTTCTAACCGAGCAGCTCCTCCCCAAACCTCTTCTCCCCCAATTTTTCACTTTTCATTTTCCCTCCTTTTCGGTTCGACTCCAATTTTTCCTCTCCTAAACTCCAGATCTACGCAAAGGTGGACGCGACGATGGTGGTGGTGAAGAGGCTGAAGAAGGTCGGGGTCGGGAGGAGGGAGTTCGAGCAGCAGATGGAGGCGGTGGGGAGGGTGCGGCACGAGCATTAGGAGGCGGTGGTATGATCCTCAACTTCAACTCCATTCTAGTTCGATTTTCGACTATTTTCTCACTTTTATCATCTGGGCAGCGCTTGATTCAGTAGATTTGAGTGTTTTATTTTGGGAAAGATTTGATTTTTCCCCCCCTTAGGGTTAGGGTTTGTGTTGTTTGTTCTCGTTACGTTTGTGTCTCGCACCCAGTTATATGTCCAGGTTCATCTAGCTTACCCCGAGCGCCTCCGACGGCACCGTCGCGTACAGTAGCGTGCCGACGACGATGCCCAAGGCTCCGCCGTCGTCCTCGCACAGCTCGGTGTCGACGTTCTCGCCGACCGCGTGCGGGGAGGTCGAAGCGGAGAGGGGCTCCTCTTCGCGGGTGAGCGACGAAGAGGACGGCAACGTGAGGAAGAAGCTCAGGCTTACGAAGGAGCAGTCTGCTCTTTTGGAGAAAAGGTTCAGAGAACATAGCACTCTCAATCCAGTAACGCTCTACTTAGCATATATATTGTTCTGATAGCTTTCTTTTGTGCCTCTTTGGCATGTATATTATTTTATTTGTATAGGAAGTTTATTATTGAATGAAATTACTTGGATTCGTGATGGAATTTTGTTGATTCACTAGTAGTGAAATTTGAAATCTATTGCTGTGTATGCTATTATTATATGGATTAGGTGTTAACAGAGTGCAATTGGATTCTTTTGTAGATTGTGTCTCAACATAGAAGGTTCTTAATCTGCAAATATGCTCTCGCGCTAGCTGAACAAGTATGTGCTCCTTGGTAACTGCTCTCCTAATTTCTCTTCTAATATTGAATGAAATTTAGATTCTCTAATATTTTGTGTGGTCCATCACCTTCAATAATATTGCCCCAGTTATTAACTTGAATTGGTTTAGGATTGTAAAAGAACTACATTAGTATCCAGTTGGGATATCGAGCTTCGGGTAAATGTGATCCATATACCTTCAGAAGAGCTAACAGTCAGTTTGCAGGGAAAAAAAAAATATGTGACAATGTTTAGACTTCTTTTGATAGTTACATTCATAAATAATAGAATCTTTTGGTTATCTCCATCTTGCTTACTGGTGTTAGTTCTTAGCATATATATTTTTATTTCTTTTAATTTTGTTTCGCTTCTTGTAACCTAGTTTATGTTTATTCTGCTTCTGAATATATAATGAACAGCTTGTGCTCTTTGCGGCTTGGAAGAGGCTTCTCCCATGACTGTGACTCGGTCTTTCCTCTCCTAAAGTTTGGGTAACAAGTCTTCCACACAACTTAACATGGATTTATTTAAGTTCAGTTAGCTGCCTTAGTTTCTGCTCTGTGAGCTTTTACTTGTGTTAACAAAGTATATATTAGTCTTGGATAAGACCAGTTTTATTCTCATTTAGTTGATTTCCTTTTACTTTCATCTATGTCATACTTCTGTACTTGCAAATTGACCTGAGTTACTACGGACCATAATATAACTTGAATGAAAGAATGAGCTATTTTACATATGCCAGAAAAAGCAAATACATTACATGGTAACAACTATGTGTTTGTGGTGAATCCTTGGTTGTAGAAATTGGAGTATTGGTGGCATAGATTTTAACATGGTATTAGACCAATTACAGTTTTATTTATTTAGAAGGTTCAAATCATGAATGGCATATTTTAAATTGGTTGAAAAAAAAAATAATTCCTTTCCCTCTATGTTGGGACTACATAGGGACTACATAAATGTTGGGACTACATAATTTTTTCCCTCTATGTTTTATTGCTTGTGTTTCAAGGACTTACTTGCTTATTGGTTCATAATTTTTTCTTGACCGGTCTGGATGGCTCATTGGTTGGAGAGTTTCCTAGGTACTGTTATCCCTAACTATAAGTTACATGTTGGTGCTGCTTGAGAAGTTTGATGCTGGCTGCTCAGCTTCCAATGTAATCTTTTTTAAGCTTATTCATGTTGATTTAAGAGAATGTACTGTCAAGTTTATTCATGCTTCCAATGTAATCTTTTTTTTGTTTTTTTCAGCTTTCCTTCTTTCATATGTGGACCAATCAATTGCAAGAGACATTAAATTCAAACAAACGAGGATACTGCTTTTTTCCATAAAGATTTTAGCAGTTGGAGGACCTTTAGTCCCTGGTAGTCCAACAGAGCTCTGGGTGCAGGTTTTTTGGTAGTTGTAAATGTATATATATATTTGTAAATGTATATATGTATTTGGATATTCTATTTTGAGAATGTAATGAAGATGTTGATATGTACTCTATTTTGAGAAATGTAATAAAGATGGTGATATATAATGTTAATTTGATTTTTAGGCCTGACAATTATATGGACTGATTTGGATGTGCTAATTTGAATAGTATAAAGTGTTATAAATGTGCTGCATTGAGCCTATACATGTTATCTATTCATGACGTTTTAAAATTGTTCTGAATTGTGCACTATATATTAACTATTCATAACGCTTTTATAGAAACTATTCATGACGGTTATTTTATGACGCTTTTGAAAAACATTTATAACACCCGTTTTCATGACGGTTGCTGTAGAAAAAAAAGCGTCATGGTTCGTCATTAATGACGCTTTTTAGCCGTCATTAAAAGGGTTTTTTGTTGTAGTGAACATTGTTCTAGTGATATCCAGATCGGTCCGAAATCGACCGGGACGACAAACTGTGGTGGTTGGCTGTGAAAGAGGTGGTGTGTTCAGAACGCACAAGAAAAACACAGTTATCCAAAGTAAAGTTCCAAGAAGAAATGTTGGAACGAGGAAATGTGGTTGTCCATTCACGATACATATTAGAAACGAAGAAGAAGGGAAATGGACAGTAGAAGTGAAGAATGGAACCCACAACCATGAGATTGCCGAGACACTATTGGGTCATCCGTATGTCGGACGCTTGAACAATACGGAGAAGAAGATAGTCGAAGACTTGTCCACCTCCGGAGTTGCACCGAGACAAAAATATTCCATCATACGACATGAAGATGAGAAGAACATGTCTACAATGAAGTCAATATACAATGCCCTATCTTCTTCAAACGCTGTCCGGACGAAATCAAGAATGGCGATGCAAGAAGTGCTCAAGTTGCTTGCCGATAATCATTATGTTGAGTTCCATAGAAGATATCCCCAGAGTAATGAAGTATTATCAATCTTTTGGGCTCATCCCGATTGCACAAATTAGGCCAGGTCTTTTGCCGACGTGTTAGTCCTTGATTGCACGTACAAGACAAATAAGTTCAAGATGCCTCTCTTTCATGTTGTCGGGTTCACCTCTACTTGGAAAACATTTCCAGTGGCATTTTGCTTCATGAAGAGTGAGAAACTTGAAGACTACACATGGGCGTTGGAGAAACTGAAAACACTTTACACTGGTCATACAGAGCCGTTATTATTTGTTACCGACAGAGAGTATGCCCTAATTAATGCTATTCGTATTATTTTTCCTCAAGCGGATACATTGCTATGCACTTGGCATGTCAATCACAATATTCAAGCCCAATGTAAGTTGAAGTTTCGGAAGGAGGATGGTAAAATCGACATGCAGATTTTTGACGAATTCTACAATGATTGGAATTGTGTGTGGCGAGCATCTACGATTGCCAGTTATGACGCCGCATGGTACTTGTTCAAGCAAAAGTGGGAGGCGAGGGAGCCGACATGCATTTCTTACATCAAAGATACATGACTTGAACCGCACAAAGAACAATTGGTCTTAGCATGGTCGAATGTGGTGAAGCATTACGGCACGACAACTACCAACCGTGTCGAAGGAGCACACTCTTTATTGAAGAGGCACCTAAAATCATCTCTCGGCAACTTCGTCTCTGTTTGGCAAGCTATACATTTATCAGTAGACCAAACGGTAAATGAAATTAAGGCATCATTTGAGATGAGTTTGAATATAGTCAAGCATGAGCATAGAAAGGAAGTACTCTTAGATGCTTTAATGCGCGTGGTATCTCACAAGGCGTTGGCCTTAATAGCTGATAAGATTGAAAGGTCAAAGTTTATCGGGCTTGATCCCGAGGTTTGCGGGTGTGTATATCGACATACACTGGGCCTCCCTTGTGCACATCAGATTAATGAATATCCGTGAATCCATTCCTATTCCAGTAGATATTGTCGATCAAAGTTGGAGGCAGTTGTCTATGATGCCCCTGGTGAAGACGAACGATGATTTCTTCTCTTTGCCACAAGTGAAACTTCTCCATGCAAGGTGGTGTGCCTCAGTAGGAGCGGAACGGATGTCCATTGAGCTTAAAATCCAAGAAATTGCATGTCCGGTGACTACTAGAATGCATGAGCCGTCCGTTGTTTCCAATCCTAAAGACAGGCCTCCAACAAGATTGACTAGTTCACAGAAGAGAAGGCTGGAGTCGACTAAGA
Organism: Iris pallida; assembly: GCA_029216955.1. Taxonomy (NCBI): domain Eukaryota; kingdom Viridiplantae; phylum Streptophyta; class Magnoliopsida; order Asparagales; family Iridaceae; genus Iris; species Iris pallida. The sequence goes on from JANAVB010025999.1 coordinate 27,869,801, forward strand.
GAGATCTATCATCCTTTAAGCATGTTGAACGAAGCTTACAGCAACCTTCGCCTGCACGGAAGGGCAAGCTTGTCGTTCGCCAAAAAATGGAGAAAATGGACCTCCCAAGAAAAGATACAGTTGCAAGCCAAACAACGAGTTTGTATATTGACAAATTTCAACCTGCGCTTCGAAGTTACATTTGGTCTATTATCGATGTCCCCGGTGATGGCCATTGCAGATTTTATGCCCTTGCAAGGCATCTTGGTTATGATGACAAAGACAGATGGAGACGGGTGAGGCAGGAGCTGTACGAGGAGTTAGAGACTCATCTTCCATTCTACTCCCGCATCCTAAGCGAAGAAACGGTTGCAAGTTTGTTGTTAAGTATCCCTTGTACCGACAATGTTACCGGGACAGACCACTACATGTCAGTACCGTCTGCCGACTATTTATTTGCTAATAGGTACATGATACCTGTTGTCCTTATCTCGCAGGATATTAACAATACATTCTTTCTGATGTGCGCTCCTTCGACGGACCACGGAGTGTCTAACCTATGTACTATAGGTCTGATCGGGGATCACTTCGTTATACTAAAGATGATCGCTCATTCTCCGATTCCTCCACCTTCAACAGTTTGGTACAAAAGAGCACCGGTCGAAGCCATCGCTTGGACCACACCTTTCGTTGATCAGATCAACCATTGTAAGATGCTGTTGAAGATTGAAGAGCCAAGAGACTTACCTGCTGACCACTACGACGTCGAAATCGACTAAGTATAGATATATTTACAGTTTGACATTTTGTATATGGAGGACCACTTTTGTATACAGTAAAATATGAAGTCCAGTAATATATATGGAGTAAATTTTAAGTTATATGTGTTTACCTGTGCCTACCTATGTTATATGTGCCTACCTGTGTGCTATCTGTGTCATATGTGGTTACCTGTGTGCTACCTGTGTTATATGTGCTTACCTGTGTGTTATCTGTGTTATATGAGTGTACCTGTGTTATGTGTTCACTGTCACAGCGTTTCAGTTTGAGAAACTCTGTCACAGAGTATCAGTATCAGGACTGTCACACCTATGACAGTCCTAACAAAAACTTGCTGTTAGTTAGGACTGCCAGCTCCCTGGCAGTCCTAATTCAGTGTAGGACTGCCATGGGTGTGGCAGTCCTAACTGTAATACTCTGTGATGATTTTCATGTGTGAATCAAATCATCACAGAGTTTTATAGTTAGGACTGCCACACCCATGGCAGTCCTACACTGAAGTAGGACTGCCAGGGAGTTGGCAGTCTTAACTAAAACTTGCTGTCAGCAAGTTTTAGTTAGGACTGCCAGCTCCCTGGCAGTCCTACTTCAGTGTAGGACTGCCATGGGTGTGGCAGTCCTAACTCTACTACTCTGTGATGAATTTATGTGTGAATCAAATCATCACAGAGTTTCATAGTTAGGACTGCCACAGCCATGGCAGTCCTACACTGAAGTATGACTGCCAGCTTCCTGTAACAGCAAGTTTTAGTTAGGACTGCCATCACCCTGGCAGTCCTACTTCAGTGTAGGACTTCCATGGTTGTGGCAGTCCTAACTATGAAACTCTGTGATGATTTTATTCACACATAAATTCATCACAGAGTATTAGAGTTAGGACTGCCACACCCATGGCAGTCCTACACTGAAGTAGGACTGCCACCCCATTGGCAGTCCTACACTGAAGTTAGGACTGCCACACCCATGGCAGTCCTACACTGAAGTAGGACTGCCAGGGTGCATGTAGTCCTCGCTGCAGTCGGCCATCTGGGTGACCGGTCGTCTTTCAGATTCCCGAAGTACATGTCGTTGCCACTCCGAGTAAAAGTCGGTCACCCAGTCGAATTCTGCCGGTTTGTAACTTAAAGGTTGGGTTCCGCGCGGAGGCTCCAACAGCCGTAGTGTGCGCTTCGGTACAGTTTGCACGAAGCCAAACTGAAAAAGTACTATATCGGACATGTACGGCTCCGTGATTTCATAGCATGTGATCATGCCATGAAATAAAGAAACTGGTTGAACTTCACGATTTAGCTCACGTAAATTCCGGTATGGATTCCAAAAAATCTGTAGGAAAACAGTTAACAACAAAACAAAATCAACATGAAAAAGTTAGTCAAAAATTAGTACCTCTTCTGGCACCAAACTGTCTAATACTTCACGAATGGATGCCAGTATTTGCCAATTTTTGGTTTCCAGCTGGGATGGTCTCCATCGACACACTCTAGGAAGGTGTTCAAGATACTCTGGGTTTTCGTCAGCCCGTCTAAGTATCAGAAAGTGCTCGTATATCCATGCATATTCAATTTGTAAATGAATAGTAAAAATTAAAACAATAAATTGAAGTATACAAGATTAAATTGTTAGAAGTTTTCTTACATGTAGCAGAGTCTGACAGCCGGCCATTGTCTTAGTCCCGACACGGGATGCGATGCCGAGCTCGCGGTAAAGATTGGCTAGGATACCGCTTCCCCAGGATATATCAATGAAGTCATCCACTTCAGATAAGTTGAGCATGTACCGAGCATGTATCGACGTTCCGGACTTGTCCAGAATACCGACCGTTCCTAGGACGAACATCATATACGCACGGGCCATCGCGTCGACCGTATCATCGTCATCGTCATCCACCTCCATATCCATGAACTGGTCCACCAGAAATGATAGAGAAATTTCGTACGACTTCTTGAAGCCTGGTAAAGTTGTAAAACTCGTAGCCGAAACTCCAAGGTGAGTTGAGACGAACTTGACGATCTTCTCGTTCCATTTTACGGATTTCTCATTCGTGTAATATTCTTTGGTCATTACGCGCCCGGTCACTGGCAGCTCTAATATCTGGTAGACGTCGTCAAGTGTAATGGTCATCTCCCCTGCTGGAAGATGAAATGTGTTGGTCTCCGGGTGCCATCTCTCCACAAAGGCGGATATGAGGGCACTATCCATTGTCCGGTAGGCATTTTGTGTCAAATTGTGCAAGCCGCTCGGTATGATTTTGCTCCGGACGGCCTCCGATAAGCTTGCAAACTGCCAGGACACGGTTTTTTTTTCCCGTGACTCACAGCCCTAAGGATACGATATGTCCTCTGTATATCGAACAACAAAAAACATATCAATTATGAAATACATATATATAGTATACTAAACTGGTAGCTTACAAACGTCATGTACATACCGGATTCTTCTATATTTCATACGCAATGTGGTTCTCAAAAGAAACCAACATTGAGCAACCGGACGGACGGACAGGCGGCTCAGAAGGACCGGCCTCCTCAGAAGGACCGACCTCCTCAAATGGAGCAGAACCGTCTTGATGTGATAGGAGTCGGGCAATTGGCACGTAGTCGTCGTCGTCGTCGTCGTCGGAAGGAGGCATAGGAGTAGGAGCTCGTTGCTTCGACCGAGCCTGACGTGCCGGTGGCGATGTCCGAGACCGAGCTTCGGGCGCCGGTTCGGTAATTGTTATCGAACGCTCGAGAGGACGTCCCGCACGTTCCTTCCGCTTTGACGCGGTGGGCCGTATTCTTTTGTTAGCGGCCGGTAGACTGCATGACAACATACACTTATTAAATAATATAAACAACATGCAGTTACCCAACCCCCATATGTTATAACAGTAGGACTGCCAGGCATGTGGCAGTCTTAATGAAAATTAGGACTGCCACAGTCCTGGCAGTCCTCTTTCACAAGAGGACTGTCAGGATTGTGGCAGTCCTAATTTTTATTAGGATTGCCACATGCCTGACAGTCCTACTGTTGTGAACCCGAACTGCCACAACGACATCCTAGTTTGTCGTGTTCTATGGTTAGGGTTTCAATATAAAATTGGGATTTCTTGTGTTCGAAAATTAGGGAAGAGAACGTGCAAGAGATTATAAACCTATTTTATCAAAACTTTTTCAAGAATTAAACAAATTCTAGGATTTCGAATATAATGTACAAAAATCTCGAAAAAATTAGGGAAGAATGTACCTGGATTCTGGTTGCTTTGACTTGCGTGTCATCTCTTCGAGAATCTTCG
>JANAVB010025999.1:27878833-27926333 GCA_029216955.1 Iris pallida
ATTTACTTTATCATCTTAGAGTTGTGATTGAGTACTCATATATTATCAATGCTTGTCCTCCGTTCGGAGTTGACCATATTCTCGACAGGTTTTTGATATTATATAAACTGTTGTTAGAGTAGTAAACCTACAGCGTTCCATGCCGTTTTTACGGTGTGGGCTGGGCGTTGTTACGCACACGTGCTCTTACAGCGGGTGCGGGTCGTGATACGTTTTTAGTGGTGGCCCATGCAGGTCCTGAAGTCGCAATTAGTGCGATATCGTAGCAGCACTCGTCTTAGAGTGTTGACAACGAGCCTGTGTTACATACAGGAGGTAGTAGGCTAAGAGTACTCAATCACAGTAGGATCTTTCCTTGCTTATCTTGCTTACCGTCTTTGATATTGATTTAATGCATTCTAGCTGTCCTCCATCGATATTGTCCTTCTTGTGCCATATTGATATCTTCTTTTCAATTTGTCTCCAGGATGGTTATGACTCATTCTCCTGGTGAGAAGCACGGGGAGATGGAGAGGTCTGCTACCTCTGGCGGACAGGCTCCAGTCACTTTCCCTGCAGTTGGGACTTTAGTAGGGGCTCTCGGGGGTACTCCTCCAGCACTCTCGATGACTGTCCCTGGGGTCACTGCGGGTGCTCTTCCTGCAGTGCCGGGGGCTACGACGGGAGCTGTCGGGGGCGTTCCTCCTCCTCCTCAGCAGGGGACTCCTCCGCCGGTGGTGGGAGCTGTTCTTCCGTTGCCTCCTCTGTCCACAGACATGGTACAGATGCTAGCATTCTTTCAGCAGGTGCTGGAGTCCCAGCGGGCCCAGCACGAGGCACAGATGAGACATACTGAGGCCATGCGCCAGGGCATGGAGGACGCCCATAGGTTGGCCCTGGCTACGGTGGAGCATGGGGCTCCACAGAGGGAGGCGCAGCAGCAGAAGCCCGGAGACATCCAGGCTTTCAAGAAGATGGGTCCGAGGGATTTCAGAGGGACCGAGGGCATTGTATATGCTGATGATTGGCTCAAGGATATCGAGCGTCAGATGAGGGCCTCCCGCCTGGCAGACGACCTGAAGGTCGAGGCGGTTGGCTTGCAGTTATTAGATGTTGCCCGGACATGGTTCCGAAATGAGCCGGCTCTTGCAGGAGAAGGCCACACTTGGGCTGAGTTTTGGGCCCTATTCAGAGAGAAGTTCTTTACCCCCACAAACAAGATCGGCCTAGTGCGGCAGTTTGAACATGCAGCAGGGCAGTATGACTGTGGAGGAGTATGCGGCAGAGTTCGGCCGGCTGAGCCGATACGCCGAGTACATGGTGAGCGACCCAGTGATCCGAGCAGAGCGCTTTCGGGAGGGATTGACATGGGATATCAAGATCCGAATCCCTTCCTTCTATGCGACATATGCAGAGGTCTATGCGAAGGCTCGGAAGGTGAAGAGAGAGTGGGGCTTGAAGCCGAAGAGGGACCGTGAGTTATTTTCGGGGGCCAGTAGCAGTGCGGGGGCTGCTAAGCTCCTTCAGCTTCAGCATCAGCCGTTCCAGTATCATCAGCAGAAGGTGCAGCACACTCAACCGAGGTAGGCACAACATGGGGCTCCTTGCCACTTCTGCAAGAAGCCTGGTCACGTCTGGAAGGTTTACCGAAAGAGGCTAGGAGTATGTCTCTTTTGCGGCGGTATAAGCCATCATTTGAGGGAGTGTCCAGTGAACACCCGTGTCGCTGGAGCAGCTCAGAGGGCGCTGTCACCCCCAGTTTTCAGAAACAGGGGTATTTTTGTCATTTTATATTTTTGAAATTTATTTTATTATTTATGATATTATTTTGGGATTGAAATTTATTTTATTATTTATGATATTGTTTTGGGGTTATTTGAGTCGGGTTCGAATTTCAACTCAATTCGACTTGAAACGGGGACCTGGGGGGGTAGTTTGACTCTAGTGGGACCCACACACTAGTTAGACATGGCCCACATGATATTAATTTTAGTTCACATGATATTAATTTTAGTTAGTAGTTAGACTAATTATTTATGGATAGGTTTAGTTTAATTAGAGACTTAAACTAGACTAAATTGACCTCAACCTTTAACCCATTTCTGATTTAAATCAAATAGATTAGTGGAGGGCATTTTGGACATTCAAATAGGGGACACCTCACCCTTTTTGGGCAGCCACTTATGGGAGGGATAAGGAGTGAGTCACTCCTTCATTCAATTGTTTTCATCCACTTTCTCTCTCTTGTTCTTCCCCAAATTAATTTAGAGATGAACCTCCATTGATTTCATCTCCAAATCAACCCCTTCTTCCACCAAATCTTCTTTATTTCTCTTCTACTCCATGGTTAGAGGCTGCTAGCTAAGTTTGGGAGGATTCAGAGCTCGTTCGTGTCCTTTTGGAATCTCTACGTGTCGGTGCCGTATCAGAAGGCTTTTCCTTTGAATCTCTCTCCCGGAAGGTATAATCTCTCCTCTAATCCATCCCTACATGCATATAGAAATATTTTGAACCCATAGGAATGACCCCCATGGTTGTATCTCCATTTGTCTCCATTTCGTGTCCATTTGGAGGTCATAGGAGTGTCCTTTGTGTTGTGGTTGTGTCCATGTGGGAAAACTCCAAATTTGGACACACTATGTGTTGTTGTTATGTATGAATGAATTATTACATGTTTAATCTCATATTTTTGTATTGGAGATGTGTTCTATAGTGTCTCATATATATATATATTAGTGTAGAGAGTGAGTTCTTGATATATTATGTCATATACTTGTGTTTCTTTTGTCTCAAACTACCTAAATTTGTCATAATTTTTATCCACATTTTTAGTAGCTAGAGCAACTTAGAAATGTTATAACTTTTAGCTTAGATCTCCGATTTATCTTCCATTTTTTTTAAAAGAAGCGTATCGAAGTTAGCTTTCCAAATATATATTTAATAAGCCAAATTCCATCTATAACTTTCTGTAGAATTATTTGAGTGTCAGCTGTACGAAAGACGAACGTATTTCGGTGTTTTTTGCGATTCCGGGAGCTTCCGGACACGAAAATGCGATCCGTTTAAAGTTTCGGAAAGCTAACACAAAGATATATAACATACTTTAATCTAGAATTTAGTGAATGCCCAATTGGTACAGTATTGATTTTAAGTAGAAGAGTGATTATACGATATATGTATTTTGTGTAACCTATGAGCCTATGTAGTATGGATATTAAATGAATATAGAGTATGTAATGCATGATATGTTAGATGAATGAAATAATATATATATATATGATATATTCTCTTTACATTAATGTATATATATGGTTGAATGCAAGCATGTAGGAATGCAATTAATATAATGCATATAAGCAATGCATGAATAAAAGAATGATATACAATGTATGCATGAAAGTATATAATAAATGCTAGATATGAATGCAAGATATATATGTAATGATAGATATGAATGCATAATGTATAAATATTGTAATACAATATATAATGATAATATGTATGGTAATGAAGAGTATATGATGCAAGCATGAATGAATAGAGGAAATACATGTATATAGGTAATATAGAATGTAATATATGAATGCAAGCATGCAAGATAATGTAATATATGAAAGAAATGAATGATAATATATAACATGATATGTAAGGTAATACAAGGTATAAAATATATGATGTGTGCATGTTTGTATGTCTCTATGTTAATGTATGAAATGATATGAATATACAATGTATGTATATGTATAAAACATGTAGGTAATGCATAGATGCATGAATGAAATGAATATTTACAATATGTTAATATAAATACAAGTATCTAATATGCATGAAAGTAAGTATAATATAATACAAGTATACATGTATGTATCATGTAAATGTAATATACATGATATGTATGTATGCATGTATACAAGGTAAGTATGTATGTATGTATTTCTATAAACTGAGTTAACCTATAATATTTTATACATATTCATTCATACACCCTTTGACATCATGTATCCCATGTCACATACACCTACCCATCACTAAATTTTAGAACATTAATACATATCCTTTCACACATGCCAAACACACATATACTCACTTACTCTTTTATCTCTCTTTCTCTCTCTATATATATATGTATGTACCTATATATATAGCTTTCCTATATATATCTATGTATATAAATATGTGAATGTGAATAATATATATACATTATATGACTAAGTTTGTGTGCCTTGTTAGCTTATGGTTTAGTTATATGCTTGATTTAGCAAGTGACTTAGGCTATGAGTTAGTAGCTATCTTGAATACTTGATTTGCATATACTTAGTTTGTTTAGACCTAGAATAACTTGTTTGACCTAATTTAGACTTGTTAGACCTAGTTTGACCATAGTTAACCTAGGTTTGACTTTCAGGGTTGACCAAGAGTTGACTTTGGTCTAGATTGACCTAGAATCATGTAGAATGCATAATAGAACTTCATATTGCCATTTTGGACTTGTTGTGACTTATACTGTTCTATAGGAGACAGACACCACTCATCGGACAGTATATTCTCTTCGGACATTCAGGATACCAGGCGAGTACATTCTCTGATCATTTCATATCCTGCTTAGAATTATTTCCTGTATTAAATTACTTTACTTGATACTGTCACGTTGGTCACACGGATTAGTAATATATGGATCCCTTCTTGAGATGTTATCCTTAGGGAGCATCGGGTACTCTATGTTCTGTGCGTTTCACTTACATGGCGTATCACTATGCTTCGTTGGTTCTTCGATCACTTGTAACATATACTCTTATGATCACAGAGTCTTCCTGGAATCCTTATCCCATTTATGGGTCTACTATGTACCACCATTCGGGGGCTTATCACCCTTTAGGGGCTTACCACCCTTCGGGGGCTGTTACATAGAATCATAACATAATCTGGTTGGATCCTTGTGTATTGATTGGGGGTACGGGGGAGTAGAAATGGACATGTGAATAATACACCAGTAGTATCTTATCAGAATCATTCCGTAGTGTCTTATCAGAATCATCCCAGGCCATTTACATGTCTATATTGTACTATGAATCACTAGCCACTGTTAGTCTCTATTTATAGTAGATATTTCTATTACAGCTCTCTCTCTGTTTATATACTGCACTTCTTTCAGTACTTGTATCTTACTTTACTGCATGATTATATTTTCTAACCTGCTATGATCTGTTGAGATGTACTGTACTCGCTCCTGTCCTGACTGGACCTGTTGATAAATTTTACAGATAGCCTGGAGGTTGCCTGCTAGTCTAGAGGAGACACATTAGAGGTTGTTTAGATAGTTATTTCATTTGTCTGGAGTTGTATTTACTTTGTAGATTACTGTATTTGAGTTTTGAGATTTGAGATGTATTTCTGGGTTTGTGTATCTTAGACACTTAGATTCTATCTCCTGTATCTCTTTTGGATTTCATGTTTTATCTATCCTTATCATGCTCTACCTTAGAGGTGATTGAGACTGTATCTGCTATGTCACCCCCATTCGGGAAATATAAACTTCTTAGTATTATATTGTTAGATGTTGTGACCTAGGACAGCGTTCTACCGCCGACACTGCGGCGTAGGCTGGGCGTTGTTACGTTCTCGTACCCTAACAGTGGGTGCAGGTCGTGATACGTTTTTAGTGGTGGCCCATGCAGGTCGAGTTTGTGTAGTGGTATTCGAACTAGAGTACCACTACAGCCTGCAGTAGAATTAGGATATGTTTTTGAAGATACTCAATCACAATTAGGATCCCTTGAGAGATTCCTGGGACGACCCTTGAGGATCTTGTTTAACTCCGATTTGAAAACTCTTTTTCCTTGATTTAATTTATCTTTACTTTCTGTTGAATTTGATTTTGATGTATTATTATTGAATTTGAGTTTGTATTTATTGATTTTGATGAAGATTGTGGAATTTTGAATCTTGATGTTAGCTGTAGCATCCGAGTTTGTAGTTATATGATTTGAAGGATTTTGTTCATTTTTGAATTTTGATGTTCGTTGATAAATTTGATTTTTTTTTGGTATTCATTGTTGATTTAATTTAATTTTTGGCAAGATAAAATTATATGGGCTAGGTCATCTAAGTTATGGAAATCTTGTCTTCTATAGTCACATTAGCCAGCATGGTGAGGACATATAGTCTGACTTTGGATATATTTCTCGGGTGTGGGAATTTAAGGTTTTCGCAGCCAAGCTAGCGGCATCGCAAAAATATTAAATACCATGATTCTAGAGGTATGTGCATAAGTCAAGGACTGTGATTATCGTAGCCTTGCTTATTAGTATGACGAGGATTTAGAGTACCATGATTTTGGATAGACGCATATGATTATCAGATTGTACCTTAAATGTTTTCGAATATGTTTTTTCTACTTTTGTTTCAGTCATTCAAAAAAAAAAGAATTATTGTTGTTTTGTTTTGTTTTGTTTTGTTTTGTTTTGTTTTGTTTCTCGTTGTTTACTTATGTAAAACCCCTAAATTTCTACTATTTTTATTTATTAAAAATTTGGTATCGATTTAAAATTTTTATTGTACGTCGCATAGTCGTATTTTACGTCGCGCACGAAATTTTATTTTGCTCGACGAGTGCGAATATGTGCGAGCGTACATATTTTTAGAAAAACCTTTTATGGTTTCAAAATAATATTTAATTTAGCTATCAAAATTTATGATTTTATTTATGAAAAGCCTTTTGTTTAGAATAAATAATATTTTAGTACATGCACATATTTCATAAATATTTTGCTAGTTTGCTTTAAATAAAAATATAATTTTCGAAATTTATTTATATTAATATTTTATTACTCAAAAAGATTTATTATTCAAAAAGATTTATTATTTTCGAAATTAATTATTATAGTATTTTGGAAAACGTATTTTTGAAATATTTGTGAAGATTTAAATTTTGATTTGGTCCCATGGATACATTTAAATAGTAAACTATCTATATTTTAAATAGATTTTGATTTTTAAACTAAAAGTATTTAAATTTGATTTGAATTGGATTTGGTTTAAATTTAGATTTGATTCATTGATTTAAATTTAGTAATTGAGTTATCTAAATTGGGTTTGAATCTACTCCTAATCCTATCCAAAGTGGGAATTCCCACATCCTATAAATATAGGCAGGTACTCCTCCACATTATTCATCTTCCATGAATTCCTCCACAAATAAATTTCCTACAAGTGCAGTGCCTCGTGTCCGTGCCCAGATTCTTATTCCAATCTTTACATTTACAAATTTCTTGTCGGACAAACCCCGACGTAATCAAAACCTAATCTAGGATCCCGTCTCCCCGACACCACCAGCGCCTTAACCATCACCCTCCCGATTTCCCGTCCCGACCAACCCGTTCCCCACTCCACCTGCCATCATCCTCCTGCAAACCCGACAACTGCCACCACCACTATCACCATCCTCGACACCTCCACCCAGCCTAGAACCACCCGGCCACCCGCCAAGACCCCGTCATCGCCACCTACCATCACCACACACAGAAATTGCGACAGCGAGCCGCGGCCATCCCCAGCAATCTGACCACCCCTGTCGTCATTCTCGCCATCCGAACACCCTCATCCCCATACCAGCAACCAAAACAACCGAACCCATGCCACCATCCCAAAGGAAAAGACAAAGAAAATAGAAAAACCTTACCTATCCCCGCCGGACCGCCTCTCTCGTGCCGTCGCGACGAGCACAGTGCTCGTACACCACCTCCTCGGCCTAGCCGCACCTAGCCTGCCACCTTCCCCGATCGTCCTCGTACCGGCGCAGCCTCCCAACGAGCAGAGACTCACGCCGCAGCGACCCCCTTTCTCCGCCACCCGCCGCTGCCGGCGCAAGCCCCGCCGCGCCCCATGGCAGAAACCCATCGCCACCCTCGATTTTCCTCCACCGCCGCGTCGACCGCGCCGACGCGGGCGCGTCCGCTTCCTCCGCAGGCGCCACAGTGTCCACCTCCACTCCGCCCGCGCGTGTGAGCGCCGCGCGACGCCGAGAACCCTCTCGACCGACCGCCTCACGCCTCCGCGAGCCCGATCCGCCGTCACCGCTTCTCCCCGCGCCGCCCGACTCCGGCGCGCCCGCCTCCAGCCTTCCGTTGCCGACCTTCTCCCGCCGCGCCGCCACACTCCCAAGCTCCGCCGCCGGAAAACCCCCTTCACCCAGCCTCTCGACCCTCTCAAGCCGCTCTCTCTCCCTCTCGCTTCATTCCTCTCTCTCTTTTTTAAAATGTTTTTTTTTTCCTTTCTTTTTACTTTGTACTTTATCCACTTAAGAAGAAGAGAAGAGTCACAGCTTTAAGCTGTGATATTTTGTTTTCTTATTCATTTAGTTATTATTATTTTTTTACTCTTTCTTTTGTTTGATTCCTTTATTTTTGGTGTGTTATTATCTACTGTGAGGAACACACTTCTGGATGTTTGTTTCCTACTGGTTATTACTATTATTATTATTATTATTATTATTATTATTATTATTAATTCTTGCTTTCGCACTGTTAGTTAATCTGTTTCAAGAGTATATATTATTATTATTATTATTTTTATTTTTGTTACTTAAATATTTATGGCTAGCATAAAAAGATAGGTAATATTTTGCAAATTTTAGGAGTTTTGGCTACATTGATTTTAATTTGATTTTAGCCTTAATTACTTCTCTAAAAATTATTTTGTATTATTTAAAACTATGTTTGAAGAGAAAGATTCCAGCAAAAATATTACTTTGCAAATATAAAGCTTTTCTTAAAAATGATATTTATATTTTAGTATTCATGTAAATGTTTTACTAATAAAAATATAGTTGCTAACCAAAACCATATTTTTACAGCTAGAGTCTTGCCAAACGATTTCTAATTTATAAGTACGTATTTTATCTAAAAATATTTTTCCAAATTATTATGAATTGTTTTCTAAATTCGTATATATAATGTTTATCAAATTTCCTTTCGATTATCCTTTTGTCCGCGACTAAGCCCATTACTCCCAATCCTTCGTCAATTCAAGTCTACCTTGTGTCCACCCTAACCAATTTAACTGTCCTGGACCCAATGGAACCGACCGTGTCGACATCAGAGGTCCCCTTGTACAGTTGTTGCACCGAAGTCGCAGCTCGTGCCATATTTATCATCGCAGCACACCAGGCGCCCTATCAGGCAAGACACCTTGCCATTAGCTGTTTAATTATTTTTAGCTCATATTTCATGCATGTCTATTATTTTCTTTATAAACTGTGATACATGGCATAACTGTTCTTTTATATTTCCTGCTGTGTATTATTTTCTTACAAATTAAACCTAGATTTAAGGGACCACCTTGTGTGTTGCATTTATTGGCCTTGACACGTTGTAAACACGAAGTTGTGTGTCGCATGTAGAACACGGAAGTACGTGATTGGCTGGCCACCAGTACGTACAAGCCGTGCGATAGGAATAACCGCTAATAGAGGTTGCATGATAGTTTGACTTAGCGGTTATAGAGGTTACTGTTGTGGATACAACATGGTAGGCATTGGGTGGGAAGAACATCTCCTTAATGTATGGGTCATTTATGCACTGCCCTGATTGCCGGTTATCTCCAGTGGGAGGTACGGTCCTGCTAGCCGGTTATCTCCAGTGGGAGGTACGGTCCTGCTAGCCGGTTATCTCCAGTGGGAGGTACGGTCCTGATTGCCGGTTATCTCCAGTGGGAGGTACGGTCCTGATTCCTGATTCCTGACTGACCCGGCCCATGCGTCAAAGGTTTGTTCTTTATTGCATATTCACTATAGTACGGTTAGGTACCCTATTGTATGTGTCATGGCATGGAAAGATACGTCGCCGTGAATTAGTTTACCATCTCCTGTCCTTGTTTGGTTGGGGGGATGGTACGCTCGTTCAGTAGGTGCGTATTGGACTATGTTATAAATCCGATTGACTTATTTAGTGAGCAATATTTATTCAGTTTATATGGCATGCTATGATGTGTCTTGTTACGTCCCTCTGAGGACCTGGTTGTCTTGCCAGGTGTGTGTTATTATCTTTCGCAGGTGCTTTAGCTCTAGCCGTGATCTTCGCTGTTTCACGAGGATGATTGCATTTGGATCGTCTTCGCTTCGCTCGCCACTCATTACATTTTCTATGTACTTTTCTTTATTTTGTTGGTAGTGGATTTGTCTCTGCCCAACCTATTGTATCAAGACAATTTATTTTCATATATGACATCTTCTATTCTTTTATTCTTGTGGATGAGATTAGTTGGGATTTTACTGCATTTTACAGCTTATGTATTTATACGAGGCTTCCATATATTGGAGTATACTTCGTATGAATACAGCTGGCATGTCTACGTTCCTAGTCCTACGTATTTTGGGACTGGGGCGTTACATGTTTTTGTGGTGGCCCATGCAGGTCAACATAAATTGTTTGGTTACTTAACCGTACCAAGCAAGCCTGCGTATAGGATTAGAAGTCTAGGATCTCATCCACATACTTGACCACTTTCTTCAATCTACCGTTTGACTCATCGATTGCATCTTGCTTGATTCCTTCTATCATTATTCTTATCTTCCCTTCGTGCTTACTAGAGATTGACCCTACTAGTTAGATGTCCCAAACACACTTAGCTTAATTCTTTAAGTTGGGTAGAATACCCCACGACTTGACACACCCTTGACCATTAAGGATAATAGGATTATCTAGACCATAGAGACTAGAGGAAAATTAACCCATTTGGTCAACCAAGCCTTGGTCAATAAAACCGTAGAATGATAGTATAGGAATAAACAAGACTTAGATCCTTATGACTCTTAGACTATTCATAATTGTTTTTATTCATCTATTATCGTGCCTATATTTTTGCTATCTAGACTGATGATGCTAATGTAGCCTAGTTTTTGCAAGCTTAGCCTTTTACCAAGCTTGTTCGTGACATATATGTTAATGGAGGTACCCCACTAACATATTGTCTATCAGAACCTGTGCATAATGGTCTGATCAACCGAGTGCACTTTGGTTCGCTTTTATCGATTATTCTACGTGGATGGAACTTAATTAAACTGGCCTTTAGAATCCCATCCACGACTGCCTTGACAATTCTTTTTGAAATTCTTCGATCGCCTTTGAATCACGTATTCGTATTAGATAACGCCTCCTTCGAACTCTATATTGCTTTCGCCTTCAACAATTTTCGAAGGACGAAGGCGTTATACTTGAAATCCCTCTAGCTGTCCTATCAATTAGGACCACTCTCACTCGATGTTGCTATAACTTCATCCTAAACTCCTCGTCCTTCTCCTCGACCCTACCATGACCCTCATTCAATGATCTAGATCACAACTTCTTATGACATGATCTTGTTGAGCCTTATTGATTGTTCCCCATTGATACCCCCTTGTCCTCTCACCCCCCTACTAATTCTTAATTTCGAGGACGAAATTTCTTTTAAGTTGGGTAGGATGTAAAACCCCTAAATTTCTACTATTTTTATTTATTAAAAATTTGGTATCGATTTAAAATTTTTATTGTACGTCGCATAGTCGTATTTTACGTCGCGCACGAAATTTTATTTTGCTCGACGAGTGCGAATATGTGCGAGCGTACATATTTTTAGAAAAACCTTTTATGGTTTCAAAATAATATTTAATTTAGCTATCAAAATTTATGATTTTATTTATGAAAAGCCTTTTGTTTAGAATAAATAATATTTTAGTACATGCACATATTTCATAAATATTTTGCTAGTTTGCTTTAAATAAAAATATAATTTTCGAAATTTATTTATATTAATATTTTATTACTCAAAAAGATTTATTATTCAAAAAGATTTATTATTTTCGAAATTAATTATTATAGTATTTTGGAAAACGTATTTTTGAAATATTTGTGAAGATTTAAATTTTGATTTGGTCCCATGGATACATTTAAATAGTAAACTATCTATATTTTAAATAGATTTTGATTTTTAAACTAAAAGTATTTAAATTTGATTTGAATTGGATTTGGTTTAAATTTAGATTTGATTCATTGATTTAAATTTAGTAATTGAGTTATCTAAATTGGGTTTGAATCTACTCCTAATCCTATCCAAAGTGGGAATTCCCACATCCTATAAATATAGGCAGGTACTCCTCCACATTATTCATCTTCCATGAATTCCTCCACAAATAAATTTCCTACAAGTGCAGTGCCTCGTGTCCGTGCCCAGATTCTTATTCCAATCTTTACATTTACAATTTTCTTGTCGGACAAACCCCGACGTAATCAAAACCTAATCTAGGATCCCGTCTCCCCGACACCACCAGCGCCTTAACCATCACCCTCCCGATTTCCCGTCCCGACCAACCCGTTCCCCACTCCACCTGCCATCATCCTCCTGCAAACCCGACAACTGCCACCACCACTATCACCATCCTCGACACCTCCACCCAGCCTAGAACCACCCGGCCACCCGCCAAGACCCCGTCATCGCCACCTACCATCACCACACACAGAAATTGCGACCGCGAGCCGCGGCCATCCCCAGCAATCTGACCACCCCTGTCGTCATTCTCGCCATCCGAACACCCTCATCCCCATACCAGCAACCAAAACAACCGAACCCATGCCACCATCCCAAAGGAAAAGACAAAGAAAATAGAAAACCCTTACCTATCCCCGCCGGACCGCCTCTCTCGTGCCGTCGCGACGAGCACAGTGCTCGTACACCACCTCCTCGGCCTAGCCGCACCTAGCCTGCCACCTTCCCCGATCGTCCTCGTACCGGCGCAGCCTCCCAACGAGCAGAGACTCACGCCGCAGCGACCCCCTTTCTCCGCCACCCGCCGCTGCCGGCGCAAGCCCCGCCGCGTCCCATGGCAGAAACCCATCGCCACCCTCGATTTTCCTCCACCACCGCGTCGACCGCGCCGACGCGGGCGCGTCCGCTTCCTCCGCAGGCGCCACAGCGTCCACCTCCACTCCGCCCGCGCGTGTGAGCGCCGCGCGACGCCGAGAACCCTCTCGACCGACCGCCTCACGCCTCCGCGAGCCCGATCCGCCGTCACCGCTTCTCCCCGCGCCGCCCGACTCCGGCGCGCCCGCCTCCAGCCTTCCGTTGCCGACCTTCTCCCGCCGCGCCGCCACGCTCCCAAGCTCCGCCGCCGGAAAACCCCCTTCACCCAGCCTCTCGACCCTCTCAAGCCGCTCTCTCTCCCTCTCGCTTCATTCCTCTCTCTCTTTTTTTAAAATGTTTTTTTTCCTTTCTTTTTACTTTGTACTTTATCCACTTAAGAAGAAGAGAAGAGTCACAGCTTTAAGCTGTGATATTTTGTTTTCTTATTCATTTAGTTATTATTATTTTTTTTACTCTTTCTTTTGTTTGATTCCTTTATTTTTGGTGTGTTATTATCTACTGTGAGGAACACACTTCTGGATGTTTGTTTCCTACTGGTTATTACTATTATTATTATTATTATTATTATTATTATTATTATTAATTCTTGCTTTCGCACTGTTAGTTAATCTGTTTCAAGAGTATATATTATTATTATTATTATTTTTATTTTTGTTACTTAAATATTTATGGCTAGCATAAAAAGATAGGTAATATTTTGCAAATTTTAGGAGTTTTGGCTACATTGATTTTAATTTGATTTTAGCCTTAATTACTTCTCTAAAAATTATTTTGTATTATTTAAAACTATGTTTGAAGAGAAAGATTCCAGCAAAAATATTACTTTGCAAATATAAAGCTTTTCTTAAAAATGATATTTATATTTTAGTATTCATGTAAATGTTTTACTAATAAAAATATAGTTGCTAACCAAAACCATATTTTTACAGCTAGAGTCTTGCCAAACGATTTCTAATTTATAAGTACGTATTTTATCTAAAAATATTTTTCCAAATTATTATGAATTGTTTTCTAAATTCGTATATATAATGTTTATCAAATTTCCTTTCGATTATCCTTTTGTCCGCGACTAAGCCCATTACTCCCAATCCTTCGTCAATTCAAGTCTACCTTGTGTCCACCCTAACCAATTTAACTGTCCTGGACCCAATGGAACCGACCGTGTCGACATCAGAGGTCCCCTTGTACAGTTGTTGCACCGAAGTCGCAGCTCGTGCCATATTTATCATCGCAGCACACCAGGCGCCCTATCAGGCAAGACACCTTGCCATTAGCTGTTTAATTATTTTTAGCTCATATTTCATGCATGTCTATTATTTTCTTTATAAACTGTGATACATGGCATAACTGTTCTTTTATATTTCCTGCTGTGTATTATTTTCTTACAAATTAAACCTAGATTTAAGGGACCACCTTGTGTGTTGCATTCATTGGCCTTGACACGTTGTAAACACGAAGTTGTGTGTCGCATATAGAACACGGAAGTACGTGATTGGCTGGCCACCAGTACGTACAAGCCGTGCGATAGGAATAACCGCTAATAGAGGTTGCATGATAGTTTGACTTAGCGGTTATAGAGGTTACTGTTGTGGATACAACATGGTAGGCATTGGGTGGGAAGAACATCTCCTTAATGTATGGGTCATTTATGCACTGCCCTGATTGCCGGTTATCTCCAGTGGGAGGTACGGTCCTGCTAGCCGGTTATCTCCAGTGGGAGGTACGGTCCTGCTAGCCGGTTATCTCCAGTGGGAGGTACGGTCCTGATTGCCGGTTATCTCCAGTGGGAGGTACGGTCCTGATTCCTGATTCCTGACTGACCCGGCCCATGCGTCAAAGGTTTGTTCTTTATTGCATATTCACTATAGTACGGTTAGGTACCCTATTGTATGTGTCATGGCATGGAAAGATACGTCGCCGTGAATTAGTTTACCATCTCCTGTCCTTGTTTGGTTGGGGGGATGGTACGCTCGTTCAGTAGGTGCGTATTGGACTATGTTATAAATCCGATTGACTTATTTAGTGAGCAATATTTATTCAGTTTATATGGCATGCTATGATGTGTCTTGTTACGTCCCTCTGAGGACCTGGTTGTCTTGCCAGGTGTGTGTTATTATCTTTCGCAGGTGCTTTAGCTCTAGCCGTGATCTTCGCTGTTTCACGAGGATGATTGCATTTGGATCGTCTTCGCTTCGCTCGCCACTCATTACATTTTCTATGTACTTTTCTTTATTTTGTTGGTAGTGGATTTGTCTCTGCCCAACCTATTGTATCAAGACAATTTATTTTCATATATGACATCTTCTATTCTTTTATTCTTGTGGATGAGATTAGTTAGGATTTTACTGCATTTTACAGCTTATGTATTTATACGAGGCTTCCATATATTGGAGTATACTTCGTATGAATACAGCTGGCATGTCTACGTTCCTAGTCCTACGTATTTTGGGACTGGGGCGTTACATGTTTTTGTGGTGGCCCATGCAGGTCAACATAAATTGTTTGGTTACTTAACCGTACCAAGCAAGCCTGCGTATAGGATTAGAAGTCTAGGATCTCATCCACATACTTGACCACTTTCTTCAATCTACCGTTTGACTCATCGATTGCATCTTGCTTGATTCCTTCTATCATTATTCTTATCTTCCCTTCGTGCTTACTAGAGATTGACCCTACTAGTTAGATGTCCCAAACACACTTAGCTTAATTCTTTAAGTTGGGTAGAATACCCCACGACTTGACACACCCTTGACCATTAAGGATAATAGGATTATCTAGACCATAGAGACTAGAGGAAAATTAACCCATTTGGTCAACCAAGCCTTGGTCAATAAAACCGTAGAATGATAGTATAGGAATAAACAAGACTTAGATCCTTATGACTCTTAGACTATTCATAATTATTTTTATTCATCTATTATCGTGCCTATATTTTTGCTATCTAGACTGATGATGCTAATGTAGCCTAGTTTTTGCAAGCTTAGCCTTTTACCAAGCTTGTTCGTGACATATATGTTAATGGAGGTACCCCACTAACATATTGTCTATCAGAACCTGTGCATAATGGTCTGATCAACCGAGTGCACTTTGGTTCGCTTTTATCGATTATTCTACGTGGATGGAACTTAATTAAACTGGCCTTTAGAATCCCATCCACGACTGCCTTGACAATTCTTTTTGAAATTCTTCGATCGCCTTTGAATCACGTATTCGTATTAGATAACACCTCCTTCGAACTCTATATTGCTTTCGCCTTCACCAATTTTCGAAGGACGAAGGCGTTATACTTGAAATCCCTCTAGCTGTCCTATCAATTAGGACCACTCTCACTCGATGTTGCTATAACTTCATCCTAAACTCCTCGTCCTTCTCCTCGACCCTACCATGACCCTCATTCAATGATCTAGATCACAACTTCTTATGACATGATCTTGTTGAGCCTTATTGATTGTTCCCCATTGATACCCCCTTGTCCTCTCACCCCCCCTACTAATTCTTAATTTCGAGGACGAAATTTCTTTTAAGTTGGGTAGGATGTAAAACCCCTAAATTTCTACTATTTTTATTTATTAAAAATTTGGTATCGATTTAAAATTTTTATTGTACGTCGCATAGTCGTATTTTACGTCGCGCACGAAATTTTATTTTGCTCGACGAGTGCGAATATGTGTGAGCGTACATATTTTTAGAAAAACCTTTTATGGTTTCAAAATAATATTTAATTTAGCTATCAAAATTTATGATTTTATTTATGAAAAGCCTTTTGTTTAGAATAAATAATATTTTAGTACATGCACATATTTCATAAATATTTTGCTAGTTTGCTTTAAATAAAAATATAATTTTCGAAATTTATTTATATTAATATTTTATTACTCAAAAGATTTATTATTAAAAAAGATTTATTATTTTCGAAATTAATTATTATAGTATTTTGGAAAACGTATTTTTGAAATATTTGTGAAGATTTAAATTTTGATTTGGTCCCATGGATACATTTAAATAGTAAACTATCGATATTTTAAATAGATTTTGATTTTTAAACTAAAAGTATTTAAATTTGATTTGAATTGGATTTGGTTTAAATTTAGATTTGATTCATTGATTTAAATTTAGTAATTGAGTTATCTAAATTGGGTTTGAATCTACTCCTAATCCTATCCAAAGTGGGAATTCCCACATCCTATAAATATAGGCAGGTACTCCTCCACATTATTCATCTTCCATGAATTCCTCCACAAATAAATTTCCTACAAGTGCAGTGCCTCGTGTCCGTGCCCAGATTCTTATTCCAATCTTTACATTTACAATTTTCTTGTCGGACAAACCCCGACGTAATCAAAACCTAATCTAGGATCCCGTCTCCCCGACACCACCAGCGCCTTAACCATCACCCTCCCGATTTCCCGTCCCGACCAACCCGTTCCCCACTCCACCTGCCATCATCCCCCTGCAAACCCGACAACTGCCACCACCACTATCACCATCATCGACACCTCCACCCAGCCTAGAACCACCCGGCCACCCGCCAAGACCCCGTCATCGCCACCTGCCATCACCACACACAAAAATTGCGACCGCGAGCCGCAGCCATCCCCAGCAATCTGACCACCCCTGTCGTCATTCTCGCCATCCGAACACCCTCATCCCCATACCAGCAACCAAAACAACCGAACCCATGCCACCATCCCAAAGGAAAAGACAAAGAAAATAGAAAACCCTTACCTATCCCCGCCGGACCGCCTCTCTCGTGCCGTCGCGACGAGCACAGTGCTCGTACACCACCTCCTCGGCCTAGCCGCACCTAGCCTGCCACCTTCCCCGATCGTCCTCGTACCGGCGCAGCCTCCCAACGAGCAGAGACTCACGCCGCAGCGACCCCCTTTCTCCGCCACCCGCCGCTGCCGGCGCAAGCCCCGCCGCGCCCCATGGCAGAAACCCATCGCCACCCTCGATTTTCCTCCACCGCCGCGTCGACCGCGCCGACGCGGGCGCGTCCGCTTCCTCCGCAGGCGCCACAGCGTCCACCTCCACTCCGTCCGCGCGTGTGAGCGCCGCGCGACGCCGAGAACCCTCTCGACCGACCGCCTCACGCCTCCGCGAGCCCGATCCGCCGTCACCGCTTCTTCCCGCGCCGCCCGACTCCGGCGCGCCCGCCTCCAGCCTTCCGTTGCCGACCTTCTCCCGCCGCGCCGCCACGCTCCCAAGCTCCGCCGTCGGAAAACCCCCTTCACCCAGCCTCTCGACCCTCTCAAGCCGCTCTCTCTCCCTCTCGCTTCATTCCTCTCTCTCTTTTTTTAAAATGTTTTTTTTTTCCTTTCTTTTTACTTTGTACTTTATCCACTTAAGAAGAAGAGAAGAGTCACAGCTTTAAGCTGTGATATTTTGTTTTCTTATTCATTTAGTTATTATTATTTTTTTTACTCTTTCTTTTGTTTGATTCCTTTATTTTTGGTGTGTTATTATCTACTGTGAGGAACACAATTCTGGATGTTTGTTTCCTACTGGTTATTACTATTATTATTATTATTATTATTATTATTATTATTAATTCTTGCTTTCGCACTGTTAGTTAATCTGTTTCAAGAGTATATATTATTATTATTATTATTTTATTTTTGTTACTTAAATATTTATGGCTAGCATAAAAAGATAGGTAATATTTTGCAAATTTTAGGAGTTTTGGCTACATTGATTTTAATTTGATTTTAGCCTTAATTACTTCTCTAAAAATTATTTTGTATTATTTAAAACTATGTTTGAAGAGAAAGATTCCAGCAAAAATATTACTTTGCAAATATAAAGCTTTTCTTAAAAATGATATTTATATTTTAGTATTCATGTAAATGTTTTACTAATAAAAATATAGTTGCTAACCAAAACCATATTTTTACAGCTAGAGTCTTGCCAAACGATTTCTAATTTATAAGTACGTATTTTATCTAAAAATATTTTTCCAAATTATTATGAATTGTTTTCTAAATTCGTATATATAATGTTTATCAAATTTCCTTTCGATTATCCTTTTGTCCGCGACTAAGCCCATTACTCCCAATCCTTCGTCAATTCAAGTCTACCTTGTGTCCACCCTAACCAATTTAACTGTCCTGGACCCAATGGAACCGACCGTGTCGACATCAGAGGTCCCCTTGTACAGTTGTTGCACCGAAGTCGCAGCTCGTGCCATATTTATCATCGCAGCACACCAGGCGCCCTATCAGGCAAGACACCTTGCCATTAGCTGTTTAATTATTTTTAGCTCATATTTCATGCATGTCTATTATTTTCTTTATAAACTGTGATACATGGCATAACTGTTCTTTTATATTTCCTGCTGTGTATTATTTTCTTACAAATTAAACCTAGATTTAAGGGACCACCTTGTGTGTTGCATTCATTGGCCTTGACACGTTGTAAACACGAAGTTGTGTGTCGCATGTAGAACACGGAAGTACGTGATTGGCTGGCCACCAGTACGTACAAGCCGTACGATAGGAATAACCGCTAATAGAGGTTGCATGATAGTTTGACTTAGCGGTTATAGAGGTTACTGTTGTGGATACAACATGGTAGGCATTGGGTGGGAAGAACATCTCCTTAATGTATGGGTCATTTATGCACTGCCCTGATTGCCGGTTATCTCCAGTGGGAGGTACGGTCCTGCTAGCCGGTTATCTCCAGTGGGAGGTACGGTCCTGCTAGCCGGTTATCTCCAGTGGGAGGTACGGTCCTGATTGCCGGTTATCTCCAGTGGGAGGTACGGTCCTGATTCCTGATTCCTGACTGACCCGGCCCATGCGTCAAAGGTTTGTTCTTTATTGCATATTCACTATAGTACGATTAGGTACCCTATTGTATATGTCATGGCATGGAAAGATACGTCGCCGTGAATTAGTTTACCATCTCCTGTCCTTGTTTGGTTGGGGGGATGGTACGCTCGTTCAGTAGGTGCGTATTGGACTATGTTATAAATCCGATTGACTTATTTAGTGAGCAATATTTATTCAGTTTATATGGCATGCTATGATGTGTCTTGTTACGTCCCTCTGAGGACCTGGTTGTCTTGCCAGGTGTGTGTTATTATCTTTCGCAGGTGCTTTAGCTCTAGCCGTGATCTTCGCTGTTTCACGAGGATGATTGCATTTGGATCGTCTTCGCTTCGCTCGCCACTCATTACATTTTCTATGTACTTTTCTTTATTTTGTTGGTAGTGGATTTGTCTCTGTCCAACCTATTGTATCAAGACAATTTATTTTCATATATGACATCTTCTATTCTTTTATTCTTGTGGATGAGATTAGTTGGGATTTTACTGCATTTTACAGCTTATGTATTTATACGAGGCTTCCATATATTGGAGTATACTTCGTATGAATACAGCTGGCATGTCTACGTTCCTAGTCCTACGTATTTTGGGACTGGGGCGTTACAACTTAGGAGTACCTTGTGTAACTTCTTGCTATGAGTTTTTCATAATACAATAAATCGATGATTTTGCTAAGGCCTCATGTTGGATTGATATTTTAGCTCTAGGTTTCAAAAGGGTTCTTTCTTTTAGACAAATAAGCAAGCATATTTTATTGTTATTTCTTTCTTGCTATTATTCTTGTATTAAATAATAATAATAAATCGTCTTGATTACACCAAACACCTGCTTTACAATATTGTTAGGAATCTAATGTTGGTCTTGATATAGAATTTGATTTTATTTGGGACATGAGAATATAGATATAGTGGACACAAACATTTTGCCTGATACATATGCATGCTACACTTGATTTCCACCTATCTGAATACATATTAATATGTCGTTAATGTTTAAATTTTTAAAACCCCAATATTTTTGATTATCTACTTTTTCCAGCTTAAATTCGTAATTCAAATATAGATTTCATGTTATTAGTTATATTTACATCACTGCACATGTATGTCATACGTAGGGTTTTAATTCAAAAATTTTTGGTTGAGTTTTGTGTTTGAATTTGTCCAATCTAAGACTGTGTACATATTAACCCTTAATACGGGATTTTAAATGTTAGTTAAAATTGTTGTTTTAAATGTAATATTTATAGCTGTGTACATTGTTGTTGTAGGGATATAATGTTAGGTTTCATATTCTTACATGATATGTTGTGATAAACATTGAGTTGGTTTTGATGTGCAAATTTCTCCAAAATCCTGAAAACTAGTTACATGTTAACATTGATTTCCATGTTTAGTTCAATTTCAGATTTAACATGTAATATTGAACTGTATGCGTAGATAAATATATTGATAGTATGTTAGGGTTTCATTTATATCATGTTAGGATGTATTGGGAGCGTTGAGATTGGTTGTGATGTTTCAAAACCCTAAAATCTGAGACTGCATTATGTTAATATTTTACTGTTTTAAATGTTAGCTTATTTTCAGACTTTGCATGTAAATGCTGAACTAAAACTAGATTTAACCTTTCAATACTAAGCTATACCATGTACAAGGACACACACACACCCTAACTTAGTATACGCTGCCATGTGAACCTAACTCTTCCTCTCTATGTCATGATTATATATCTATATAGATATATATAGAGCTTAGGCATACATGTTATAATGTATATAGATACATAACTAAATCTCTACCTCTTTATATATATATATATGTATATGGTTAGCCATGCATGTTATGAGTAAGTAGGTTGTGTGTTGTAGATTGTTTAACCAATATGCCATGAGTAGTGTAACTGGATAGCTATTGTTTCGAGACCCAAATCCTCCTATACTCTTCATGTATATTTCACATACATACATGCCTACTATCTAACCATATGAACATGTCTACATACACCCATACACACACGAACCACATAACCTTACATAATGCTAGCTTTTCCCTCTCTAACGTTATATATATAAATATATTGTGATTGGATTTCCATGCAATTGGCTTTCATTCTTTAACTTTTGATTTTGATTTTCTTGAATAGTATCCCTTATTAGATAAATGGTAGTTAACTTTATTTTATTTTGATAAGTACCAGTTTTCATATAGGATGGTAGACTGCCTTACAGTCTTGATGATTATTATTTCTGTATCTTTTCTAGTTTAGCACCCTAGATTGCTTGTGTATTTTGATACCCTATGACCGTTTTGGTTTAGCATGACTAGTATACCTAGATGAGACTTTCACTACCACCGTATGCCATGACCCTGTATGTCATCCTTTTAAATCATATGATTGTTTAAGTTCCGAGACTTTGATTGTGGGGGGTTTGACCTAGAAGGAGTATGGACATTTTAATTTTTGGGACGAAATTTTTTTAAGGTGGGTATACTTGTAACACCCAGTTTTCTAAAATGAGGATAATTTTAAAATTTTTTAATTTTAATCATTTATTAATTTGACATTTAAATCATGATATAATTTTTGGTAATTTTTAAATCGTTTTATAACTATTTAAAATCATGACTTGTGATTTTGATGTTTTGCTAGTGAAACCCTAGAGACTGTTTGACCTAGAGCCTAACCATGTGATTAGGATATTTTAATGTCATTTCTGGCCTAAGGATATTTTGTATTTGACCTCTTTGAATTATTTTGATATTTATTGCGTTGGTGATTGTTGATTTTGACCTGTGATATGTATGATTTTGTGATGGTTTTGTGTCCGTAGCGGACACGTATCAGTTTTTATTTACAAATGTTTGATGTGCCTCATAGAGATTTTTTTTATTTCTGACTTTTTTTTTTGAAAAGTATTTGAATGAGATTGTTTTCTGCATGTGTTTCCTGTGAATTGCTTTGTTTTAATTTCGAGGACGAAATTTTTTTAAGGTAGATAGATTTGTCACCCCCAGTTTTCAGAAACAGGGGTATTTTTATCATTTTATATTTTTGAATATTTTTGAAATTTATTTTATTATTTATGATATTATTTTGGGATTGAAATTTATTTTATTATTTATGATATTGTTTTGGGGTTATTTGAGTCGGGTTCGAATTTCAACTCAATCCGACTTGAAATGGGGACCCGGGGGGGTAGTTTGACTCTAGTGGGACCCACACACTAGTTAGGCATGGCCCACATGATATTAATTTTAGTCCACATGATATTAATTTTAGTTAGTAGTTAGACTAATTATTTATGGATAGGTTTAGTTTAATTAGAGACTTAAACTAGACTAAATTGACCTCAACCTTTAACCCATTCCTGATTTAAATCAAATAGATTAGTGGAGGGCATTTTGGACATTCAAATAGAGGACACCTCACCCTTTTTGGGCAGCCACTTATGGGGGGGATAAGGAGTGAGTCACTCCTTCATTCATTTGTTTTCATCCACTTTCTCTCTCTTATTCTTCCCCAAATTAATTTAGAGATGAACCTCCATTGATTTTATCTCCAAATCAACCCCTTCTTCCACCAAATCTTCTTTATTTCTCTTCTACTCCATGGTTAGAGGGTGCTAGCCAAGTTTGGGAGGATTCGAAGCTCGTTCGTGTCCTTTTGGAATCTCTACGTGTCGGTGCCGTATCGGAAGGCTTTTCCTTTGAATCTCTCTTCCGGAAGGTATAATATCTCCTCTAATCCATCCCTACATGCATATAGAAATATTTTGAACCCATAGGAATGACCCCCATGGTTGTATCTCCATTTGTGTCCATTTCGTGTCCATTTGGAGGTCATAGGAGTGTCCTTTGTGTTGTGGTTGTGTCCATGTGGGAAAACCCCAAATTTGGACACACTATGTGTTGTTGTTATGTATGAATGAATTATTACATGTTTAATCTCATATTTTTGTATTGGAGATGTGTTCTATAGTGTCTCATATATATATATTAGTGTAGAGAGTGAGTTCTTGATATATTATGTTATATACTTGTGTTTCTTTTGTCTCAAACTACCTAAATTCGTCATAATTTTTATCCACGTTTTTAGTAGCTAGAGCAACTTAGAAATGTCATAACTTTTAGCTTAGATCTCCGATTTATCTCCCGTTTTTTAAAAGAAGCGTATCGAAGTTAGCTTTCCAAATATATATTTTAATAAGCCAAATTCCTTCTGTAACTTTCTGTAGAATTATTTGAGTGTCAGCTGTACGAAAGACGAACGTGTTTCGGTGTTTTTACGATTTCGGGAGCTTCCGGACACGAAAATACGATCCGTTTAAAGTTTCGGAAAGCTAACACAAAGATATATAACATACTTTAATCCTAGAATTTAGTGAATGCCCAATTGGTACAGTATTGGTTTTAAGTAGAAGAGTGATTATACGATATATGTATTTTGTGTAACCTATGAGCCTATGTAGTATGGATATTAAATAAATATAGAGTATGTAATGCATGATGTGTTAGATGAATGAAATGATATATATATATATATATATATATATATATATATATATATATATATATATATATATATATATATAAAATATATATATATATATATAAAATATATATATATATATATATATATATATATATATATATATATATATATATATATATATATATATATATATATATATATATATATATATATATATTTATGATATATTCTCTTTACATTAATGTATATATATGGTTGAATGCAAGCATGTAGGAATGCAATTAATATAATGCATATAAGCAATGCATGAATAAAAGAATGATATACAATGTATGCATGAAAGTATATAATGAATGCTAGATATGAATGCAAGATATATATGTAATGATATATATGAATGCATAATGTATAAATATTGTAATGCAATATATAATGATAATATGTATGGTAATATAGAGTATATGATGCAAGCATGAATGAATGGAGGAAATACATGTATATAGGTAATATAGAATGTAATATATGAATGCAAGCATGCAAGATAATGTAATATATGAAAGAAATAAATGATAATATATAACATGATATGTAAGGTAATGCAAGGTATGAAATATATGATGTGTGCATGTTTGTATGTCTCTATGTTAATGTATGAAATGATATGAATATACAATGTATGCATATGTATAAAATATGTAGGTAATGCATAGATGCATGAATGAAATGAATGTTTGCAATATGTTAATATAAATACAAGTATCTAATATGCATGAATGTAAGTATAATATAATACAAGTATACATGTATGTATCATGTAAATGTAATATACATGATATGTATGTATGCATGTATACAATGTAAGTAAGTATGTATGTATTTCTATAAACTGAGTTAACCTATAATATTTTACACATATTCATTCATACACCCTTTGACATCATGTATCCCATGTCACATACACCTACCCATCACTAAATTTTAGAACATTAATACATATCCTTTCACACATGCCAAACACACACATACTCACATACTCTTTTACCTCTCTTTCTCTCTCTCTATATATATGTATGTGCCTATATATATAGCTTTCCTATATATATCTATGTATATAAATATGTGAATGTGAATAATATATATACATTATATGACTAAGTTTGTGTGCCTTGTTAGCTTATGGTTTAGTTATATACTTGATTTAGCAAGTGACTTAGGCTATGAGTTAGTAGCTATCTTGGATACTTGATTTGCATATACTTAGTTTATTTAGACCTAGAATAACTTGTTTGACCTAATTTAGACTTGTTAGACGTAGTTTGACCATAGTTGACCTAGGTTTGACTTTCAGGATTGACCAAGAGTTGAATTTGGTCTAGATTGACCTAGAATCATGTAGAATGCATAATAGAACTTCATATTGCCATTTTGGACTTGTTGTGACTTGTACTGTTCTATAGGAGACAGACACCACTCGGACAATATATTCTCTTCGGACATTCAGGATATCAGGCGAGTACATTCTCTGATCATTTCATATCCTGCTTAGAATTATTTCCTGCATTAAATTACTTTACTTGATACTGTCACGTTGGTCACACGGATTAGTACTATATGGATCCCTTCTTGAAATGTTATCCTTAGGGAGCATCGGGTACTCTATGTTCTGTGCATTTTACTTACATGGCGTATCACTATGCTTCGTTGGTTCTTCGATCACTTGTGACATATACTCTTATGATCACAGAGTCTTTCTGGAATCCTTATCCCATTTATGGGTCTACTATGTACCACCCTTCGGGGGCTTACCACCCCTCGGGGGCTGTTACATAGAATTATAACATAACCTGGTTGGATCCTTGTGTATTGATTGGGGGGTATGGGGGAGTAGAAATGGACATGTGAAATAATACACCAGTAGTATCTTATCAGAATCATTCCGTAGTGTCTTATCAGAATCATCCCAGGCCATTTACATGTCTATATTGTACTCTGAATCACTAGCCACTGTTAGTCTCTATTTATAGTAGATATTTCTATTACAGCTCTCTCTCTGTTTACATACTGCACTTCTTTCAGTACCTGTATCTTACTTTACTACATGATTGTATTTTCTAACCTGCTATGATCTGTTGAGATGTACTGTACTCGCTCCTGTCCTGACTGGACCTGTTGATAAATTTTACAGATAGCCTGGAGGTTGCCTGCTAGCCTAGAGGAGACACATTAGAGGTTGTTTAGATAGTTATTTCATTTGTCTGGAGTTGTATTTACTTTGTAGATTACTGTATTTGAGTTTTGAGATTTGAGATGTGTAACTCCACTTTCCTGTTTTCCTAAATAAAATTCAAAATTATTTTTATACTTATTTTTAATTGGGAAACATTTTTAAGGGAATTACAATTTTGACATTTTAACAATTAAAAGTTGTGTAACAACTTTTACATTGTTTTTCTTAAATTAAAACTGTTTTTAAAATGAATTATGTAAATATGAAGCAGCAGAGGGCTTATTTGTAAATATTCCTATTATATTTTCGTTGCGGGCAATTATTCAAAAGCGGGGGGGGTTTTTGCAAAATGACCTTTTGGCGGAGGGACTTATTTGCAAAGTTTCCTTTCGTTTTATTTAAAACGAACCGTTGGTTGGAGAGAGAGACAGCCATTCATTACTCTCTCCACCGCTTCTTCTCGAGCCTTCCACTCTTTTCTCGTTCTCCCCGCCGACCCTTCGTTCTCCCCTCTTCTCGAGACTTCCACCGCCTCTTCTCGAGTCATCCGCTCTTCTCGAGTCCTTCGCCGACTCCTCGGGTTCCCAGCTCCGACGACCTTCGGCGACTCCGATGGCGATGATGACGACGGCGACGACGATGATGAAGACGGTGGCTCTGGTGGCGTAGATCTGAGGGAGCGCGGCGACTTCCATGCTGATGGCGACTTCGTCCCTGTTGAGGCCGACGACCCCGATGATGATGGCTTTGACGATGGCGACTCTGGGAGCTTGGCAGTAACTCGAGCTCGTCTTCTTCCTGTCTTCTTCCTGTCTTTTTCCTCGACGAGCTTGGCTTCGACTTCCAGAGGGTAAACCCTAACCCTAACCCTAAGTTCTATTGTTGGTCAGATCTAAGTCAGATCTATGGCCTAGGCTCTGAGATCTTTGATCGGTGACGAGATCTAGGGTTCTGTGGTTGTGTGAGATCGATGATGTTGTCTTTCTCTTTGAACAGTTCTAACTGTTCAGATCCGTTGGATCTAGGGTTTCTGTGGTCTGATCTTGTAGATCGACCCTTGCATGTGGTTATTTTGGGTTGCATGTTTAGATCTGTGATATTTTAGTTGATTCTTTGAGATCATTTGATCTGTGACTATTCTGTGGTTGTGTTATTATTTTTCTGAGGAGTTTTACTCCAGATCTGGTAGTGGTTCCAGATCTGTTGAGAGTGGGTTTTTCGTTGGTGATTTCTGTAGAAATCCAGAGGATCTATTTCCTTTTGCTTACTGTCGGTTGGCTTAGACCTAACGGACCAGTGGTGACTCTAGGGTTGCTCGGTTCGTTAGATCTAGAATGGGTTTGTTTTGGACAGTTTCCTTATTCATTTCTGTGTAGAATTTTGGGATAGATCTGAGGTTCTGAATCCTTCTTTTGAGAACTGAGATCTTGTGTCTAAACACTTTCGTGTCTGACACTGCATGCATACCATAATTGGGATATGATGTTAGTTCCTTTTTGATGAACTGAGATCTCAGTCGGACACTCTCGTGTCCGACACTGCATGAATATTTTATGGATTTTAATTGATGACTTCTTCTTCTCTTTTCTGTTATTTGTTGCCGAGGGATTTTCTGGTGTTGGATTTCTGTCCCGACTGGACTGTGGACTGTACCTACCTGTTCGTATCCGATGTTCGTGTCGGATACGAAGTGGCGCGGATTTGTGGCTAGAACATTGCTGGACTTGCTGTAGCCGTGTCCTCTTTCCCGTGTCCGACGTGCGTGTTGGACACCAAGGAGATGATGTGACCCCTGACCTGACGTGACTGGCTTTGAACTTCGGGCCTGACCGGCGGTGGACTTTGGCAGTTTGTGGTTTTATTTGATGGGCCGGGTTGGTGTTTATTCAGTGGGCTTTTTCTGTATATTCTTTGTGGGCTGTAGTATGGGCTGGGCCATACTGTTATGTTGTAATATTATTTTATTAATTGGGCTGGATGACTGTAATTAATTATGGGTGGGCTGGTTGGCTGGCCATGTTGGGCCGGGCTTATATACTGTTGTAGTTGATTGGGCTGGTTAGAAGTTGGGTCTGAAACTGATCCTTGGTCTGGGGTAAGTGGGCCGAGTGACTGTGTTGGTCTGTGGACTTGCTTTTGGGGCAGAACTGTCTGTAGTGTAAATTTTTGTAAAACCTTTTTCAAATAAATAAAAATGTTATTTTCTAAAAATTGCTGTGAGTTGATGGAAACATCCTCGTAAGACCAATTTTTATAATTAAAATCAATTAGTTGACTTTTCTTTATTTACTGCTGTAAATAACTGTTAAAACCAAGTTTATAAAATAAACCACTTTTATATAAGTTGCAAATGCTAAAATGAGTTTTTGAAGTATAAACTTATAAAACTCTTAGTGTTAAACACGTAAAACCAATGGTTGTGTTTAACATTGATTTTCCCAAAGAGAACAAGTAGTTAGTAATTAGAACTAGTGTAATGTAACTTGTGAGACTCCAAATAAGACTATCTTATTTGGGAAGAAACAAGATAAGATTTAGTTCTTTAATTAACCTAGAAATAACTAGTTTAGTTATTAACCAACTTGTACATCACTATTGTTAACAGGAGAACATCCAGCTAGATTGTCTACCATATTGCTGGAGCCAGGCAAGTACATTCTATGGTCTTGTGCATTTCATTATCTTCCTGTACTTTCTTGAGTGACACAATTGCAACACGACATGTTCTTTCTGGTACTCTGGTTCTCTTGTGCTTATTACTTGTATCTGGGGAGGGGAAATATGCTTTCTAAGTGACCAATCCCAAATATCAACTCAGGTGTGTTTTAGCTTAGACCTCGCATCGTGCACGCGGGTTCTAAGTCACCATTCATGTGCTTTCAGGTGCTTTCATGTGCTTACCCTAGCCGGTCACATAGTTAGTTATATTTCAAATGCATTTACACATATTCAGGAGATTATCTTGTGCTTATTTCCTGTGCTTCCATGTTCTTTTATGTTCTTACATTTCATGTACTTTCATGTTCTTACATACCATGTTCATTTATATTTCCTGTACTTTCCATGTTCTCTTGTACTTCATTTCATGATGTCTTGTTCATTACCTAGAATTGTACTTTGCTCCGCTCCTGACTGGATATGTTATGATAGGTGAGATGGAGGCTTTATGTGACACATACTATGGGCAGGATACTGCTTTCCTTGAGCCAGCTGGAGCTGCTTGTGACATAGAGGCTGCAGAAGCCTAGTTATCTTCCATTTAGTTGTCTTTCCTGCTTTTGAGACTTTAGTCAGACTTTAGTTACATTTTCTGGATGAATGTAATAATAAAATGCTTAGACATGTATTTGAATATTCTGGGATCGTTTATAGATGCTGTGATTCTCTATCTTTCATGTTTACCTGGTTAGTTTTCCCTAGTTGATACAGCTTACTTCATTGTGTCTAGCAATGAAGGCTGGGCGTGTCCGACTCGTGTCCGATTATTCGGGAGCGGGTCGTGACAAGATGTATTTCTGGGTTTGTGTATCTTAGACACTTAGATTCTATCTCCTGTATCTCTTTTGGATTTCATATTTTATCTATCCTTATCATGCTCTACCTTAGAGGTGATTGAGACTGTATCTGCTATGTCACCCCCATTCGGGGAATATAAACTGCTTAGCATTATATTGTTAGATGTTGTGACCTAGGACATCGTTCTACCGCCGATACTGCGGCGTAGGCTGGGCGTTGTTACGTTCTCGTACCCTAACAGTGGGTACGGGTCGTGACAGGCGCCGGCGAGAGTACCTGCAGTGCAGCCGAGGGGTCCACTTCCGACCCAGCAGCAGCAGTTTGTCCAGCACCGCCAACAGAAGGGTGTTCAGGGTAGAGCTTTTGCCCTTGCGGTCGAGGAGATGGAGCCTATTGAGGATGTTGTTGCAGGTTCTGTTCTGCTCGATTCTTTTCCAGCTTTAGCCTTGTTTGATTCTGGCGCTACGCACAGTTTTGTGTCTGTTTTTTTGCTCTTAGGCACAATATCGTTACAGAGTATCTTGGTAGGACTTGCAAGATTATGACTGGGAATGGCATCATCCTGGTTAATAATGTTTGCAAGGGGCAGAGAGTTTCTTTGAGAGGCCGGGAGCTGAGTGCGTGTTTGCTCGTAATGCCACTTCCGAGTTACGATGTGGTACTCAGTATGGACTGGTTGAGCATGCACCATGCTAGCATAGATTGTAGAGGAGGCAGGATTCTGTTTAGGCCGCCGGGAGAGCCGGAGTTTGAGTTCACCAGGGGTGCAGCGGAGCCAGGAGATGGATTCTGCGGAGCATATTGGCGGGGCCGGTGTTGCCACATCCACTTATTGCTGAGTTCTTGGATGTCTTTCCGGAGGAGTTTTCCGGGATGCCGCCAGATCGTGATGTTGAGTTTTTTATAGACCTAGTGTCGGGCGCTGAGCCTTTCTCACAGCACGTCTATAGAATCAACAACAATGAGTTAGCGGAGCTGAAGAAACAGGTCGATGAGCTGGAGGACAAGGGCTTTATTCGATCTAGTTCTTCACCTTATGGCGTACCAGTTCTTTTTGTCCCGAAGAAGGACGGTACGGTACGTATGTGCATTGATTATAGGGCGCTCAACAACCTTACCATTGTTTTCCATAAATAAATTCACTTTATTTATTTTGTATCTGAGAAAATTACAACTGTAGGAATCTAATCTAGAAGACGATTACTTTATCCCTTGGACGATGCGATGAAGAATACTCGAACTTTGAAGAACTTGGACAGCAACTGGACAATCTCTCTGTTCTCTCTGAAATTGACTGTATTGTCTGATAAAGATGAAGAAACTCTCTTTTATAGAGTTCAGGATAACTGTCCTTAAGCATACGCTCAGGTAGTTACTTGACGTGTGCATAACTGCAGGGACGCGTGGCAAATTATGATGGAGACACATTAGCGTGCGGTTGAAAGTAGTGGAGCATATTCAGGAGAGATTGATGGCATGGATGCCACGTTGGATAACTTCTGAAGAAGTGGATAACTGAGTACAGGACACGTGAGAACGTGTGTTGACTGTAATCCTGGATGTGGTTGCTGTAATACGCTGCCTCGTTGAAGAAGAGTTATACGCTGACTTGGATGATGTAGAAACAAAATAAAGCTGATACGCTTACTTGGTCATCAAGGAGTCGTATGGAGTTCATACGCTCACTTGACTGAACAAGAGTCGTACGCTCACTGGAGAAGGAAGGAGTCGTATAGACTTCATACGCTCACTGGAGAAGGAAGGAGTCGTATAGACTTCATACGCTCACTGGAGAAGGAAGGAGTCGTATAGACTTCATACGCTCACTGAAGAAATGGCCACGTGGCCATCATCAATCTTCTCTGATACACCATATCTTCTAATAACTGTCAAAAGATTTTCTCGAGCGTCGTTACTACAGATATGACGGCTGACAGACTGTCAGTAATAATAACTTTGCATTAATGATCTGCTGAGCTGTCCTCGTAAAAGATAAAACCAACTCTTCGAAATCCTATACGACGGTTGCTCTTTTCATGACAACTATCTTTGCACGAAAGACGAGACGTCAGATTCATTCTTCATTTAATATATGCTGTGCTGCCACTTTAAGAAGAAATAATAAAATATCTACTAAGCGTATGGCTTTTGATAAGCGTATGGCCTTGAGCGTATGGATTAAAATGACAGCGTGTCATAATTTTCCACATCCTACAAGACCCCCTTCAAAGTTTTCGAACTTTATGATTTTCAAAAGTTCGAAATTACTTTGAATAAAAAATGGGAATGAGTCTTGACACGCTGGCATTAAGTGTGTTTATGCAAAAATGAGCTTATTAAATGTCATGATGACTCTTCATTTTTCGAGACTGATTGAATCTGATTTATGGAGGAATATGAACCGCCAGCAAGCTTTGTTATATAAACTGAGAAAATTCAGTTTTTGACATTCATTTCTTGTAACCATGACTCCAAAGGAAGCGGCTGAAGAAGAAGCACGAAAATTAGGTTTCTGTGCCCATGGTGACCCCACCTTTGGGGGCAAAGAACCGGAGCCCTTCGTCATCGAGTTCAAAGATGACCCCACGCAGTTAGCCAAGAATTTCTTGGGCTACTTCGGTCTGGACGGCTCCTCTTCTTCTGATGGGCGGAGCCTCGCAGAGAAGCGTGAAATGCTCGCTGCTCTGTTGCACCGCATGGGGGTCCAAAGCGTAGAAGAGTTAGGCGTCAAACTTAGCCGCTCTGGAAAATAGAGCGTGACTTTGTTGCACCCCTTTCTTTCCTTCTCTCTCTCTTTTTTTTTGTTTTGTAAGGCCATCAGTGCCTTAATGAAATGAATATTCAAGAATTCTCTGTTTAGTACAAATTTGTGTTGAAAACTAACGTGCACCAATGAATAACTGTAGATTACGCTGTCTTCCAGTTTATAGATTACGCTAAATAGCGTGCATCAATAAATAGCTGTAGGTTACGTTGTCTTCCAATGTTATAAGTTACGCTGGATAGCGTACATCAATGAATAGCATGCACCAATGAATAGCTGTAGGTTACGCTGTCTTCCAATGTTGTGGAAAGCACTCTTTGAATATTTCCAAGGCTGTGCTGGCTTCCAAAATACACGTGACACTCATTGCATATTTTATGAGCGTTATTTGTGGATCTTTTCCAAGAATAGGCTTGCGCTCCATACTTTAAAATAGACAGAAGAGTTTCACAGAACTCATCCCCATCTTCTTTTTCTTCTTCTCTTCTCTAAGAATGAACGTGAGATTTCACTCTCAAATCGGAAAGCAAATGCTTCTAAATGTTCGAATTCTG
This sequence comes from Iris pallida, assembly GCA_029216955.1. Classification (NCBI taxonomy): domain Eukaryota; kingdom Viridiplantae; phylum Streptophyta; class Magnoliopsida; order Asparagales; family Iridaceae; genus Iris; species Iris pallida. The sequence continues at coordinate 27,912,082 of JANAVB010025999.1, forward strand.
AGCAATATGTCAGACATCAGTTTGCCAACTCTTAGCGCCAAACTTGAAGGTAAGTCCGGCATAATACACGTACTGTTTTTGCTGTTGAAAATAAGCTTTCTGTCTCTGAGCGTGCTTGACCAACCAGTACGTTTCATATGACATTTCTGTTGATTTAATTCTTTTCTTCATGCTGTTTTCCGCAGAAACTTGGCTAAAGATTTTCTTCAGAACTGGCATTGGTGATGTGGATGCTGTGGAGAATGTCCTTCTGACACCAACATCAGGGAGCTCATACGCCTTTGATGCGTAAATCAGACAACTCAGAACTCTTCGTGGGATAGAAGGGTCTTCCTCAGATGGTAGGAAGAGCCTTTATACACGAGAGTTGGATGGTGGAGTCAACTCTACTACCGAGAAATCGGGTAGTAGAGTTCCTTTTACGGAAGAACTAGGAATTGTATCCCAAGGTTGGATACATTCCTGTTTCCTCTGAAAGGTAGCTCCTAATCCACCAGTTGTATTGGCAGCACCACGACTTCGGGCTGCCACACTCTGTGGTTCTCCTCTCGTCTGAGAGAGAAGACCAGAGTTTGATTCCTGCTGATCTGGTCGTAACTGAGATCCAGACAGTCAGAAATTGCAACCAACAACGAACCTGACGGAGAAGGTCCGACGGAGAAGATCCAAAGAAGAAGATAGATCTCTATTAGATTATTGTTGTGGTGTAGAATGAAAATCCAAGATTTGTAATAGATTTCCATTATGATTTGTAAGAAAGTCTAAGAAAATGTAATAGACTTTTTATGGTGAAATGAGAATGGAAATGACAATTCTTCTATGCTCAATGATTTGTATTTGTGGATGAATTGTGGACATGATAGATAATAAAATCATCTTTTCTGTTTTAGAGTATATGATATTATCAGAGGTATTATGGACGTAATAATATATAGGAACTCAAAAGAAAATAGATTGATTTCTATGCAGAGGTAATAAAAAAAAATGACGAATGAATAAGTAGATTCGGAATTGATTCAGAGGTTATGAAAACATGATCACTAACGAATCCCCACTTAATGAATTGATAGAAGATTATGAACGGACGAACCGTTAGATGAATGAACGGATGAACCATCGGATGAACGTAATAAATGAACGGATGAAATGAATCTCGGGAAAGAATACGTCCTTTCGATCTTTGTAACCGTATGCCTATAAATAGAGCATATATTTGAGTAGAAGGATCACACATCATCCTCTTTTATCCACAATGTCTTCTGAAAAGAATACAAAGAAGGCTGAAGTCGTCTCCGAAGTTACTGAAGGTGTTAAAGAACATCTACCTCCACAGAAGAAGGAAATGGGCGAAAGCTCGTCTACTCCCAAGCCGCCGAAAGATATTCTGGACTTCCTGGTCGAACCAGGAGAAACCGAAGAAGAAGAAGCAATAAGGCTGGCTGCCTGTCAGTTCTTGGTGCGGTCAGGAAAAGATGTATTCAATTCTTTTGCTGATTATGTATGTGGTCCTCGTCCCAAGTATGAGAGGGATGACAGTGATCTTCCATGATGATGTACTCTTTTTCTTGAAGAATTTGTCTCAAAATAAACTCTGTTTAAGGAAACTTTGTTTACGATGTATCCTTCCCACTTTACATCAATTTTGCCTTTATTCACTGATCTTTAGACTCAGAAATCAGAAGGACTAAATATCAAAATATGATATTGAGATAGAAAATTCAGAGGTAATATGGACATGATTTTTTTTATTCAAGATCTTTATTAAAACCACTGGGGATCTAATAAAACAAAATATCAAATTCTCTGGGAAGATGATACATGGTAGAATATCAGTTTCCTCTGGGGATAACGATATCGAAATAACTTTTGTAGAGAAAAATTTTATATTTGCTGGGGAATGATGAAAATATTATACATAATATTTCTTTAAGAATTTACCATTGATAGGCATCATCATGACTTTTCCATCCATAGAGGCAAGCTGGTATGCTCCGTTAGAGAAGACTTTGTTTACTACGAATGGGCCTTCCCATTTCGCATCAAATTTGCCTTTGCTCATATGTGTCATGGTCATAGGACGTCTGACGGTAAGGACCAGTTCTCCCTTCTGATATGCTCTGACCTTGACTTTCCGGTTAAAAGCTTTTGAGATTCGGGCCTGATACAGCTCGATATTTTGTTGAGCATACAATCGTTTTTCATCTAGAGCTTCCAACTCTTGAAGTCGAAGACGATCATTGTTTTCTGTTGTCAATTCATTGGAGATTGCAATTCTCAGAGAAGGAATCTAGATCTCAAGGGAAAGAACAGCTTCACACCCATATACTAAAGAGAAAGGTGTACATCCGGTCGCATTGCGAACTGTGGTGCGGTAGGCCCATAAACATTCACCAAGCTTCTCGCTCCAGTTGCGTTTGTTGGAAGAAACGAACTTTTTTAAGAGTTTGATGATTATTTTATTGAAAGCTTCTGCCAATCCATTAGCTGCTGGATTATATGCTGTAGAAGCTAAATTATTAATCCGATGATCGTCGTAGAATCGAGTAAATTTCTGACTGACGAACTGCGGTCCGTTATCATGGATAATACGCCGAGGAACACCAAATCGATAGATAACATGATGTTTGATGAAGTTGATAACACTAGAAGTTTTAACTTCAGACAACGGGATTGCTTCGGCCCATTTGGAAAAGTAATCAGTTATTGCTAAAATAAACCGATGTCCTCTTGATGATGGTGGGTTGATGGGACCAATGACGTCCATGCCCCAAGCTTCAAAGGGCCATGATGCCGCTGTTGGGTGTAAGAACTCTGACGGTTGATGGATAAAGTCTGCATGAATTTGACAGGCTTTACATTTTCGAGCATATTGAATAGCGTCAGCCACCATCGTGGGCCAATAATAATCCATACGTCGGATACGCTCTTGAAGTTTAGGACCTGGTTGATGAGCTCCGCAAACACCATCATGTGCTTCACGGATTATCTGTTGTGTTTCTTCACCAGCAATGCATCGGAGGAGAAGACCGTCGTAAGACCGACGATATAATGTTTTCATCGTATGATTATAATAGAATCTGAGAGATCGACGTCGAATAGTCGCTGCTTCACTCGGATTATCAGGAAGTATATCATACAAAACAAAATCTAAAAACGGGCGTCTCCAGTCTTCAATTATGGCTTCTGTTTCATTAGAAAAGACATATTCCATAGTAGAATCAGAGGAAGACGAGGACATTTTGTCAAACTTTAATCCAGCATCAAGGTTGAGAGAATCTTTGTCTGGTTTGTGAGGAAAAGCCAAAGCCAAATTATTCTCAACACAGAATAGTTCTCGGTTATAAACCACTATCACTTGCTGACGTCTGATTGGTATAGCTAATACAGCAGCAAGATTAGCTAAAGCATCAGCTTCTGCATTATAGGCTCGTCGAACATGTTCAATAAAGAAACCTTCAAAAGATGAGGCTATAGAGAGTGCTGCTCGATGATAAGGTATCAAATCCTGGTGACGGACTTCATACGTTCCTCTGATCTGATTGACAATAAGCTTGGAGTCTCCAAAAACTTCCAAATATTGAATATCTAGATGTTTAGCAAGTTGAAGACCAATGAGTAATGTATTGTATTCGGCTACATTGTTTGAACATGATTGATCTAGAGAATAAGCCCTCTGAATAGTTAGTCCTTCTGGGGTTACAAGAACAATCCCAACTCCAGCGACAATATCGCCGTTAGGACCTATTCTAGATGCTCCATCAAAGAATAGACGCCAGGTAGGAACTTCTTCAGAAATTAGATTTGAATCCAAGACTTCATCAGGAATCTCATCATATAATTTAGAATCTTCTGGAACTGCATGAGCAGCCAAAAAATTAGCAAGAGCCTGTCCTTTGACTGACTTCTGAGGAATATAATGCATATCGTATTGAGCTAACAAGATTCCCCAATTAGCTAGTCTGGAGTTGAGAATACCAGGTTTCTTCATCATAATCCTGATGGGATTCACTCTGGAAATGACGTGAATCGTTTGACCGATAATATAATGTCGCATTTTCTGAACGGCAAACATTAATGCTAGGCATTCTTTCTCGATTGGAGAATAACGCGGTTCAGCACCCGTCATTGTGCGACTGAGATAATAAATAGCCTGTTCATGGCCATCTTTATTTTTTTGGGCAAGTAATGCTCCAAGAGAATGATCCATGGCTCGAACATATAGAAGGAATGGTATCCCCGAGACGGGAGGTACCAAGACTGGAGGGTTCATGAGATACTGTTTAATATCGTCAAATGCTTTTTGATATTCTTTGTTCCAGACGAAAGATACACCTTTCTTCAGAAGTTTGTTGAATGGTCTGCAGCGTCCTGATAAGTTGGAAATGAATCTCCTGATATAAGCAATTCTTTCTTGAAATCCTCGTAGCTCTTTTAAGGTGCGTGGAGGACGCATCTCTTGAATGGCTTTGATCTTGTTGGGATCCACGTGTATACCTTTAGCGGTAATGACGAAGCCGAGAAATTTACCACTAGAGACGCCCAGGAAGGACTTAGTAGGGTTCATTTTAAGTTGATGCTGACGCATTAAATCAAAGATAGTCTTCAAATCTTGGATATGATCCTCCTTTCGTCGACTTTTGACTGCAATATCATCAACATAGCATTCGACTATTTTCCGGAGATGTTCGCGGAATATAGTGCTCATTGCTCGCTGATATGTTGCTCCTGCATTCTTGAGACCAAACGGCATCACTGTATAACAGTATGTACCGATCGGCGTTCTGAAGGAAGTGTGTTTTTCATCATCTGGAAACATTTTGATCTGGTTGTATCCCGAATACCCATCCATAAATGACATTCGTTCGAAACCACATGTGTTATCGATCATGACATCAGTAATTGGAAGAGAAAACTCGTCTTTAGGACAAGCCGCATTGAGATCACGAAAATCTATACAGACTCGGATCTTGCCAGTTTTTTTAAGGACAGGAACGATGTTAGCCACCCATTCAGGATGTTGTTCCTCTCGAATAAATCCAGAAGCCATAAGCTTGTTGACTTCAGCTTCAATTGCATCCATGATGTCTGGACGAAATCGTCGCTGTTGTTGTTTGACCGGTTTAGCATTTGGCATGATATTGAGTTTGTGCATTGCAATCTTCGGATCTAGTCCTGGCATATCTTCGTAACTCCAGGCAAAGACATCGATATAATCACGAATAAGCTTGATCATGTCTTGCTTATCTGTTTCTGAAAGACTTTCACTGATGAATATTGGTTTAGGAGAACCTTCTTCACCAACATCAATTTGGATCAGTTTATCTTCGGTAGGAGGTTCCTTCTGCTCGAACCTGAATTCCCATTGATTATCTAATCTTTGAGCCCATTGTTCCGATTCGGGTGATATTTCAAAATCATCCTCATCTTCATCATTTTCTTGCGGGCCATCAACAGAGACCATATTGATGGATAGAATAGAACGATGGAGATCGCCAATACTCGTGTCAGAATCCTAAGAGAGAGAATCAGAAGACTCAGATCGTTCATCTTCAACGGATTTTGAATCTTCATGGACTATGTTGATAAAGAAAGTAGGAGCAATGTATCCTAAACCACATTTTGTCCTTCCGTATTTTAATGGAGGAATTCGAACAGGCATTCTTCTTCCTTTTCCATTATTGAGACTGGTTCTAAAGTCATAACCCATATTCTTAATGATATTTTTGGATTGTTGACTGTAGCGACGCAGTTGTAACCTTCCAGTATCATCGTTTATGTCATCTTCTTCCAAGTTAGGAGGATTCTGGGGTCCTTTATAAAAGAAGATTGGATTTTCTCCCTTCTTTCTAGCAGGGACCACGAAGTATGATTTTTGTATGGATTCCAATGATACGTCTGTATGAAGAGTTTGAACAACCCCTATAGTTAGTGACTCTAAGCTATCTAGCAATTGTAAATAACTTTGTACATGATTACAGACATCAATATACTACAAAGGAGATGCTTCATTAATATTAAATATTGTATTTACAACAGAAGGCTGAGCCTTATCAGACTTAGTCAAATTAATGACAAAAGGGGGAGAGGAAGAGCGATCAGAAATTTTGTTTCGATTAAGATCGATAACAAAAGGCTCAGAAGAGGTGAGCTCTCTTGAGGAAGATCGTGGATAAGTAATACGTCCATTGACTGGAATGACTAGAGTATCTGGTCTAGCCTGAGAAGATGGAGGGGGAGTGGTACGTCCACTGACAGGAATTATCAGTGAGCCTTGTGGAGCTTGGGAAGACGGTACAGTAGTACGTCCACTGACAGGAATTATCAGTGAACCTTCTTCAGATGATTTAACAGACTACGAAGGAGTGATACGCCCTTTTACAGGAATAACAAAAGTGCCAACTTTTGCTATCTCATCATCATTATCCATAGCTTGCAAGACTTTTGAGTATTCATCTTTGTACATGCGAGCGTCATTGAAGTAAGCTTCAACTCCTTTGAATGGATAGAGATCTGCAACCTCCTTTTGAACTTCTCCATTATCATCAACATATTTAAAATACTGATGAAGGGTCGAAGGAACGACATTATGTTCATGCAAGAATGGTCTCCCCAACAGAGCATTGTATGAGCAACCATGATTGTCGATGATGTAAAAAGTAACTTTAGTGCGAAGATCGCCTATTTGAAATTTGAGGCGAATCTTGCCCAAAGGCTCACTTTTTTCTTGATTGAATCCCAAGATGGTAGTGATAGTGCTGGAAAGACTATGCACATGTATCTTCAGTACATCTAGCATAGCTTTTGGCATAATACTAAGAGCAGATCCTGGATCAATCAAGAGACGATCAACCTTCATAGAATCAATATATCCTGTATGATATAAAGGACGGTCATATCGATTATCCTCTAGCAGCATATCGTCCTGCGTAAAGGTAATGTTTGGAATAAATTCCAATACATTATGGAAATGAGAAACAGATTCTGTTTCCAGCTTCTTGAGAAGAGTTAGGCAGGTTTCTGCTTGCAGCAGTGCTTCACTTAGAGTTTTTCGAGTCTCTTTAGAGAGGCGTAAAAGCTCGAAGATTGATAATTTAGCTGGGGTATTGGCTAGTTGAGCCAATATATCAAAATTATAAGGCTTTTCAAGTCCTGTAGGAGATGACTTCTTCAATGGTTTGTCGAAGAGGACTTGTTGTTTGCCTTTGTCAGCTGCTGTTGGTTTAAAAGGAACTGTCTCAACAGGAACATTCAAAGGCTCTTCAGTAGAGACTGGTGTTAGAGCTGGAACCGGAGGGACATCAGAAGTTTCTTCAGGAACTTCAGCATAATCTTTCAGATATATTTTTCCTGACCGAGTTCCAGCATGAACTTCAACTTCAAATTCTGGTTCAGGGTCTATGGAAACCATGTTGCAATTCTTTATCTTGCTCTTGGTTCTTTTATGTTTGATGAGAGCTTCATTCCAGAAACCAAGGCCAATACGAGATTGATTATGTCTCATAGTGATGGCCAAAGGTGCTCGGAGTCCCTTGCCTGAGTTCAAACCAGGAGCAGTGGCTAGATCATAACCCATCTTCGCCATCAATTCATGAGATTGTGATCTGTATAGATAAAAAACAGGCTTGTACCTATCTTCAAATTGAGGTACAGATTTTATCTCCGTAGGGAGGGAATTTCTTGCTGAGATGAAAGTAGAGGTTAGATAAAAATCAGGTGTGAAACTAGAAGTCACATTGCATGACTTAGTCTTCCCGAGCTTCTTTTTAGATGATGGAGTCTTTCGAGGAGAAGAAGAAGACGTTTCAAACTCCGTCATTAAATCCGGGTGAATCCACATGATCTCTCCCTTCTTAGTTGTGACAGGAACAAGTCCGTCCTTCTGTGCTGGTGGGATGTTTACAACTTCGAGAGTTGCTTTGGGGATAGGAACAATCCCACTTTCTACCATTAAGGGAGGGAAGTCACCGAACTGCATTGAAATTACATTTGCTGTGACTGTTTTGTCTTTGGGTGTTAATGTCACAGCTCCTGATTTAATCATCTCTTGAATCTTCCCTTTTAATACATAGCAAGACCGGATTGTATGATCCAGCATTCTATGATATGGACAGTATTTTGGATGATCTGTCTTATTGGCTTCATCAGGCTTTTTAATTTCTGGCAATTGAATCTTATTACCTTTGAGCAAGCATTCAAAGATACCCTGAACATCATCATCGTCGAAAGAATATTCTTCCTTCGGCCGAGGAGGTCTCTGTTGTTGATTTGTTGGAGCTGGAGTAGCTTGGGTAGTCTTTACCTCTTGACTACTGCTTTGGAGATTGACTTCAAGAGCTTCTTTCTCTTTGTGATTATTGGGTCGAGTACTATTGCGAGCACTCTGATTTAATTCCTTGGGAGCCATTTGTACCCCCAGACCCTTGAAGGTCTCAGCACTGACCTCGGCAGCCTTGGCACTGACAATAAAAGAAGGCCAATCTTGGAACTGAGTAGACCCTGTCCACATGCTGATAATTGGTAAGAGATTCGACTTGCAAGTGTCGATGGTAACAGCATCGGGAGTTCCGAGAGGCATTTTGAGGGCTTCTCTTCTGAATCTTTCAATGAAGTCCTCGGTGGTTTCGTTATTTTTCTGTTTAATTCTTATGAGGGCTGACATGGTCATGTCGTTGAGCCCTTCATAGAATCGTTCAAGAAACATTTGTTTGAAATCGGCAAATGAGGTAATGCACCCATCAGGGAGACTTCTATACCATTCATAAGCCGTTCCTTTGAGACATCCAACGAACACCCGAGTAAGGAGGGCGTCACTTGGTTGCAGTTGATCAGTCATTACTTTAAAATGATTAATGAACTGACTTGGGGAGGTTGTCCCATCATAGAAAGAGATGGTCGGAGGTTTGTATTTTGGTGGATACGATACCTGCTTCCATTCTATCGGGTAAGGTTGCTTGATACCTAACCTTTGCAAACCATCCTTCTGTTTGAATGCCTCGAATTAAGTTCGGAGATTCTTTAACTCTTCAGAAACAATTCCAGAAGATTGGGGAGTGGTAACTTGTTGAGTGTAATTAGGAGGAGGGACTGCAGCATATGTACCACCCCCAGCTCCAAACTGACTTGGAGTGGGTTATTCAGGAACATTAGATTGTACCCCCGGAATAGTAGAGGGTTCCGGGTTTGGAACAACAGGAGTATTTAATATAACTGGAGGAGCTGTCTGTTGGACTTGCTGAGTTTGATGCTGAGCTTGCATAAGAGTGTGCATAGCATTCAATGTATCTGCCATAGCTCGCAACTGTTGTTCTAAGGAAGAAATCCTTTGTTCGTGAGCTTCGGTGCTAGTTGAAGGTTCATGATCGCCCTCTGCCATGTAAGTGGTAATTATTCGAGGAATAGATGACGAAACAGTCTGTTCTGAATCATCACTGTATGAATCAATATCTTTCTCGGGGCTTTTTACGGGAGTCAATACTGGAAAATTGGACTCTCCAAGGAAGTCTTCTGTGATCTTCGGATTACCACTTGGATGAGAAGAAGAAGAGGCTCTGGCCAAGGCTCCGGTCCTGGATCGGGTGCCGAGATAAACACCATCTTCAGAGTCTGATATAGCATCAGACCGTATGCTACCCCCAATATTTCTGGAGGTCATGTTGACAGAAGCATAAAGAGGTTCATCTTCATCCAATATTGGTTCATATTGAATCCGTTCGAAAACAGATTGTCTTTTTGGTGAACAACAACATTGAATTACAACTCGAGGTTGGAAGTTGCAACCATGCTTTTCATGGCAAATATGAGCAATATCATAGCCTGATGGAGTGTCAATTCTCCGTTTATTTTGCAAATACTTCCGGAGATCTGTAGGAACAGATTGGGAAGTACTTGAAGATAATTTCTGTGTAGAAACTTGTCTTTTGTTTTTCTGTCTTCTTGGTTCCTGAGTGTATAAAGATTGATTAATTTGAGCCACATAGTTCTTGGCATATTCTGCATCAGGGTCTAATATACTTGTCTCAGTGGAACCGAGCCGATTCTGATTAAGCTTGTTACGAAGATCCGTAGGAGATCTGACTTTGATATCAGTCTTGGATACTTGTAATTTGTCTTTCTCAGACCGAGAAATTTTGAGAGAAGGAAGATGAGTATTATTCCGACTGGGAGTCGGTAATAATCCATCTTTAGAGGAATTAGCCAAAAGGCGTTTTCCATTGTTTGATCTAGTAAGAGTACTAGTCAAATTAACTCCAGAGGTAAAGACCTTAGGAGTAGAGGAGTTGACTAAAGAGTCTTTCTCCTTGGTTGGCACAAGATGTGCAAGTTGAGGGGGAATCATTTGTATGTTCTGTGGAAGAGAACCCCCAGCCTGATTTTGAGAAACAGTCAAAGGACTGTATCTGTTAGCATACGCTGACTTCAGTTTGGACTTCTGGTCATACGCTGCCTTTTATTAGCATACGTTGGCTTTGGCTTAGCGTACGCTGCCTGATGTTGGCTTTTGTACGCTGCCTTTGCCGTACGCTGCCCTTTGAATGCCATACGCTCAGAGTCATCAATGGCTAAAGAGCCGACTGCTGTCGTAAGAGTAGAGGGAGAAGGGACTTTGACATGTCCAGAGATGGTTTTTCTTGTACACGCTGACTTGGTTAAAGAACCAATTTTGTCAGCGTGACTAGGAGAAGCCACTGTTGCCGTGTTCAGAGAAGCCGAATTGTGCTTCATAGAAGTTGAAGACGTGTTCTTGTCAGCATAAGAAGTGACAGAAGCGTCTCGGACTGCTGCAGAAGACTTAGAGACATAGACGGAGCGTCCCTTCTTCTTGGCAGCAGGAAGAGCGGAGGAAGCAGTGCGGCCCTCCTTCGCCTTGAGCATTTCTTCATAAGCCGATTGGTCGAATTGTACAACCATCGTCTTCTTCGTCAAGCCGATCGACGAAGTATCGCATTGAGTTGTTGCTATCTCGTTGGAGGAGATAGCTTTCCCCAGCAGAGTCGCCAATTTGTTTTCCATAAATAAATTCACTTTATTTATTTTGTATCTGAGAAAATTACAACTGTAGGAATCTAATCTAGAAGACGATTACTTTATCCCTTGGACGATGCGATGAAGAATACTCGAACTTTGAAAAACTTGGACAGCAACTGGGCAATCTCTCTGTTCTCTCTGAAATTGACTGTATTGTCTGATGAAGATGAAGAAACTCTCTTTTATAGAGTTCAGGATAACTGTCCTTAAGCATACGCTCAGGTAGTTACTTGACGTGTGCATAACTGCAGGGACGCGTGGCAAATTATGATGGAGACACATTAGCGTGCGGTTGAAAGTAGTGGAGCATGTTCAGGAGAGATTGATGGCATGGATGCCACGTTGGATAACTTCTGAAGAAGTGGATAACTGAGTACAGGACACGTGAGAACGTGTGTTGACTGTAATCCTGGATGTGGTTGCTGTAATACGCTGCCTCGTTGAAGGAGAGTTATACGCTGACTTGGATGATGTAGAAACAAAATAAAGCTGATACGCTTACTTGGTCATCAAGGAGTCGTATGGAGTTCATACGCTCACTTGACTGAACAAGAGTCGTACGCTCACTGGATGAGGGAGGATTCATATAGACTTCATACGCTCACTGGAGAAGGAAGGAGTCGTATAGACTTCATACGCTCACTGGAGAAGGAAGGAGTCGTATAGACTTCATACGCTCACTGGAGAAGGAAGGAGTCGTATAGACTTCATACGCTCACTAAAGAAATGGCCACGTGGCCATCATCAATCTTCTCTGATACACCATATCTTCTAATAACTGTCAAAAGATTTTCTCGAGCATCGTTACTACAGATATGACGGCTGACAGACTGTCAGTAATAATAACTTTGCATTAATGATCTGCTGAGCTGTCCTCGTAAAAGATAAAACCAACTCTTCGAAATCCTATACGACGGTTGCTCTTTCATGACAACTATCTTTGTACGAAAGACGAGACGTCAGATTCATTCTTCATTTAATATATGCTGTGCTGCCACTTTAAGAAGAATAATAAAATATCTACTAAGCGTATGGCTTTTGATAAGCGTATGGCCTTGAGCGTATGGATTAAAATGACAGCGTGTCATAATTTTCCACATCCTACAACCATCAAGAACAAGTATCCTTTGCCAAGGATTGATGACTTGTTCGACCAGTTGAGCGGGGCGAGGGTGTTCTCGAAGATCGACTTGCGTACCGGGTACCATCAGCTGAAGGTGAAGCGGGATGACATTCCGAAGACTGTATTTCGGACTCGCTATGGCCTGTATGAGTATACCGTCATACCGTTTGGGTTGACCAACGCCCCGACGGTATTCATGAACTTGATGAACAAGGTATTCCATCAATACCTTAACAAGTTCGTGGTGGTCTTCATCGATGACATTCTCATCTATTCGAAGACACCAGAGGAGCACGAGGAGCACCTAAGGATTGTGTTGGACACTCTCAGGAGGGAGCAGCTGTATGGGAAGCTGTCGAAGTGCGAGTTCTTCTTGGATCGCGTGGAGTTCCTAGGCCATGTTGTCTCTGGCAAGGGGATTTCAGTGGATCCGAAGAAGATTTCTGCAGTGGAGTCCTGGTTTACGCTGAGCTCAGTAGCAAAGGTTCGAGTTTTCTGGGCCTGGCAGGTTATTACCGGAGGTTCGTGCAGGACTTTTCCAGGATTGCCCAGCCGATGACCCGACTTACCAGGAAGGACGAGGAGTTTGTTTGGTCCGAGGAGTGCCAGGCCGCCTTTGAGGAGCTGAAGGCGAGGTTGACTACAGCTCCTATCTTGACGCTGCCATCTGGATCTGGTGGTTATACGATCTATAGTGATGCTTCAGGACGGGGTTTGGGTTGTGTACTTTAGCAGCACGGGAAGGTGATTGCCTATGCATCTAGGCAGTTACGTCATCATGAGAGGAACTATCCTACCCACGATCTGGAGCTGGCAGCGGTCATCTTTGCTTTGAAGCTGTGGAAACACTATATGTACGGAGAGCGTGTGGAGATTTACACTGACCACAAGAGCTTGAAGTACGTGTTTACCCAGAAGGAGTTGAATATGAGGCAGAGGCGATGGTTAGAGCTGATGAAGGATTTTGATATATCCTTACAGTACCATCCGGGGAAGGCCAACGTGGTCGCGGATGCTTTGAGCAGGTATTCCGTGGCCATGTGTTTGACGATGGATCGTCACCTTCTGGCAGATCTGGAGAGCTTGGGCATAGAGGTGATAGTTCCTGGGTTCAAGGCGCAGATGTGGGGTCTCCAGGTGCAGTCAGAGCTGATGGACAGAGTCAGGGCAGCTCAGTTTGAGGATGAGGCTCTAAGGGTCATCAGGGAGCAGGTCCGGGCATGACTGTTGGATGAGTTCTCTATAGCGGAAGATGGGTCATTGAGGCATGGTACCAGATTGTGCGTGCCGAACAGAGGACTTCGGAAGGAGGTTCTTCAGGAGGCGCATCATTCTCAGTACTCTATGCATCCTGGAGCCAACAAGATGTATAGAGACTTGAGACAACATGTTTGGTGGTATGGCATGAAACGCGAGGTGGCTCAGTTCATTTCTAGATGCTTGGTGTGCCAGCAGGTGAAAGCCGGAAGACAGAGACCCGGTGGATTGCTCCAGCCACTACCCATTCTTGAGTGGAAGTAGGAGCATATCACTATGGACTTTGTATCTGGGCTTCCGCGCTCTCCAGGAGGGAAGGATGCAACTTGGGTCATTGTTGATCGATTGACCAAATTGGCCCACTTTTTGTCTTTCAAGGTGGGTTTGTCTACGGAGAGGTTGGCCGAGATGTACGTACGGCAGATAGTCCGATTGCACGGGGTTCCAGTGAGTATAGTCTCGGATCGGGACAGCCGATTCACTTTTTACTTTTGGAGGAGTTTGCAGCTTAGCTTGGGCACATCGCTCAAGTTCAGTACCACATACCACCCCCAGACAGACGGGCAGTCGGAGAGGACGATTCAGACCCTCGAGGATATGCTTCGCACCTGTGTCTTGGACTCCGGAGGATCTTGGGAGGACCACCTTCACTTGGTAGAGTTTGCTTACAACAACAGCTACCAAGCTAGTATAGAGATGTCACCTTTCGAGGCTCTATACGGACGGAGATGCTGTACTCCCTTGTCTTGGGATGATGTCGGCGAGAGGGTTTTGCTTGGCCCTGAGATGGTAGTGGATGCTGCAGATCAAGGTCAGGGTTATCAGAGATAGACTTCGGGTGGCGCAG